>JAREIS010000131.1:965000-1130000 GCA_030060385.1 Muscicapa striata striata
AGGTTGGGGGAGGAGAAGGCTTATCTCATTCTATTGAAATGCAAACTGTACTGTACCAGTTGTATGAAACTGGGAACATACATATGAAAAAAGCAAAAGCAAAGGTCTAACGAAAATAACTTGATTTGCCAAGCTAGTTTTGCAGTTTTTACAAGATGACCCTAATATTCACAATATGAATGTATTCATGGGTTTTACATAATGACTTTTATCAGGAAACTGGATTCTGCTTCTTAAATCTAATTGCCAAGTGAAGAGTAACAGAAGAGAAGAAGCAGATTACCTTATCAAATTTGCAGCTCTTGAATATACAGTGCTATAATATAGTGTCTACCCACATCATTTTTCTACTTCAGCATCAAAGAGGCAAAGCATTATTTTACTATTGAATTTACTCAAACTTTAAATTAGGATATTTAAAGTTACCGGGAAGTCGTGTTTGTAAGTATTGTCTCAATGTATAAAATCATACACTATTTACCAGAGGTTCCATCCAAAGACCCAGCCCTGCTTTAGCCTTTATATAGGGTGGGTTCTGATAACCATTGTACCCTTGTACCACATAAACAAGACTTTTCAGGTCAGCTAGGGTTGTTTCAGTACAACTGATTGAAGAATAAATTATATACAAATGACCCTATTATTGGCTAGACTGAATCCTAATCATTCATTCTCGTGCAAAGCAGACACAAAGAACACATTAAATGCTACCATATCATGCTATTCCTCTTAAATTCAGCAGCTATGGAACATGAGATTCATTTTTGCATTTATTTTTATCTGGATGTTAACATACAGCTCAAGGCAAAGTGCACCCAGAAACTTGAACAAAGGTGTACAGCAGTTTGGGAAGGTAAATCAGAGCTTGCTTTACTTCAAACGGTTTGGAATTATCATAATAAATGAGCCATGCACTCTGAATATTTAGCATGAGGGCTGGCTCCTGTGTTGCCCCACTGTTAACACCATGACAGTTGAGTTACCCACATCCCATTAGCTCAGATCCATCACATCTTCATGCTGGAATGTGGCTCTTCTGCCACTGGGCCAAATGCTGCTCTCCATAACTCATTAACTCAGGCTTTAGTGCAGTGCAAATGCAAGCAGCAGGAAACACTGGTTTGCTTTTCTCTGGCTTTGCATGGCTGAGCTCTGGTTCTGCTTTATCACACTGTGAAACTCAGAGCAGCCTTCCAGGTTTCACTGACTTCCAACTGGAAAGGGCACACAATGCTTTCCATGGGTGTCCATGCTCTACATTACATGGTACCTAGGTTTCTGTGGATCTCTGCTATCCTACCAACACTATATAGGGCTAGGCATTATCAAAAGTCACTAATTTTTGTTGTTCTGGCTACAGGAAGAGGAGAACAAACTCCTGTTGAATTCCTGCAATGGTAAGTATTCATCAGCCATCTCCTAATCATGAGCTTAGCTTTGAGGTTCTCTTGAGTTGCCTTATACATAGGAAGAAAGTATTTTCCAAGTTGTCCTGGGGAGTGACTTTGCCTAATCCGATGAAAGCCCATGAATTCTGGATTAAGAGGATCTGTGTTCTGTCCCACACCTACCCTTAGCACCTGCACAAAACACATTCAGCAGAACATAATCCTTGGGCACAGAGTGCAGGAAACATGGCTATTATGAAGCTCTATTTGCAGGTATTTAGGACTGAAAGAGATGACAGAGTAAGGATGAGGAAATAGACTAATTTCTTTTTTTCTAAATGTAGCTGCTGTATTAGTGTAAAAGCAGGTCCTCATGAAATCATAGGATGGCTTGGGTTGGAAGGAACCTTAAAGATCATCTAGATTCAAACCTTCCCCAGTCACAGGAGAGGATGCCACCCACTTGCCAGGTCTTATCTAATACAACCTTTTTTTTTTTTTTTTTTTTTGGGAGAAGTATCTCAGTATGTAGGTACATTTAGCACATTCAATCATGTGTTGGACTTCAGCTCTATACTCAAAACCTGAGCATTCACAGCTCTTGCTGAAGTACCTCATGTTTTTATGCAGGAGAGTTTGAAGGTAGGATGCTGTTCTTGGGTCAGATGAGCTTTTTCCAGCATTCTTACAAAAGAATGCAAAAAATTACACCTAAGCTCAACTCGAGCACATGAGTAACACCAGGGGATTACTCAATGTCTGATTTCAAGACTTTGAATCACTGAGGCTTTAATTACCACAATGGTAGCAGCAAAATGTCACAGCCCCAACCACTGCTGTGTCCACACAATGCTGCTCTTTTCTTTCCCCTGATAAGAATAGATTTGCTCATTCATATTGCAAATAAAGAAACATCTTTGGGCTGCAAGCTACAAACAGAGAAGTCATTAAACAACTGACTTCAGTCCACATGAGCAATGTTACTTGCCTGAATAGTAAAAGCAAAACCAGAGCCTTGGTGATCAGCCCACCACGATCACAGGGTGAGAGCACCACAGTGGATGGTTTGTAAGTTCAAGACACAAATGAAGATGCTAATGCGTAGGTGTCCAGAAAATTGAGTCTGTGGGTATTAGCTCATAAGAAAAATCACTGAATATCTTCACCCAATAAACTACTCACCAAATATTATTGAAGCACATGATGAAAAAGTCTCCTTTTCTGCCAGCTCTAAATGAGATATGAGCCTTTGGACGTCTAGTTGACAAATAATGCAGGTATAAGAATTTGCAAATCCTGTACAGTGTATGTGGAGTCCACTGGCTCTAGACATACATCCACAATCTGGAGTTGTGCAGCCTAAAATAAACACAGCTGTGTTTATCTGAATGTGTGATCCCATGTACATGGGAGAAAGTTCAAATAAATGCACTCTATGCGACGATGCTGTAAATGCAGCAACTGCATTTGTCAGATGTGTGATGATGCAATCTCTTAAATAAACAGAATGAGCTGTTTGTTTGAATTCTGAGCTGCAGAGACGTAAAAATATATGTATATTAATAAAAGCCAATAAAATGAAATCCAAAACAGCTATAAGATCTTAACTGACCCTTAACTGAAAATTCACTTTTTGTCGTTATACCCAGAATAAAGTTCTATGTGTTGGTATTTAGCATATGATGTAATTTTTAGACAGTAAGAGATTAAAGGAATAGATAACCATCAGTTTTGGGTTTAGTGGACCAGTCTTGTTTTTCCTAAGAGAGCCCATTGTCTAAGATCAACTCTAGAAATTCATAGAATCTTAGAATGGGTTAGGTTGGAAAGGACCTTAAAGACCAGTTGACTCCAAGCCCTGTCCAACCTGACCTAGAACACTTCCAGGGATCCACAATTTCTCTGGACAGCCCCTGGGAGTACCTCACCACCCTCTAAGTAAAGAATTTCTTCCCAAGAAAAATAAATGGTGGGATATCCCAAATTTTTCGTCTTATCAATCAAAACAATAGCTCTATTTTGCTGCTAAAATATCTTTATTTGGGATGTGTGGCCTGCTCAGTTCTCAAAAGAACCAATAGTCTGAGGAATAAGTTCCTGATGTGCTGAAGAGTATGTGAAGGAAAAAGAAAAACTGAATGAATGTAGATGCTATCTAAGCTGTTGTTTTACTCAGAGTTAACATTGGCTCAGTGTTTCACTATAAACTCATTCAGAACAGCAAGTTACTGGAAAAAATCATCCACTTGAGAAATATGCAATAGTTACTGATGAGTCAGAAGTTGGAAGTAGTGACACCACCACACACTATTAAAAAGTCCTACTTTCCAATACTGTCTGACTGCTCTGCAACCCAAAATAACATCACAGCAGAAGCACTGTAAAGCTTTTTTACATTTGTCTTAGGCATATTCCCTTGGAAAACACGAGCTGTGCAAACGGTCTTAAGAATGGTTACTGTGGAATTAGACCATCAAATTTCTTGACTTATGTGCTTTAAAATCTTGCCCAAAAGATGGCACTAACATTGTTTTTAGTAACATATATTGGATATAGATTTAATTCTTCCCCCATGCAAAAAGCATCTTCAAATTGGTCACAAATATATGTCGGAAGAACGTGCTTAATGTGCAGTACTATGCCAGCTGACAATTGCTGTATAGGAATTAAGCTTTCCTCGTATTAGAATCATCAGACACTGCACAGAAACTACTGCTGGACCAGCAAATGTGTCTGTCAAACTACAGAAACCCTGAGCTATGGAACCTTCATCCCAACCAGGTCTATTTAAATCTATGTAATCTGCCATACAATATACCAGAATAGTATCATACATTTAAATCATGCACTATTAAATCTCTTGAAAACTATGCTAAGACAAGATCAACTTCATTGAACAATTTATATCTGATTTAAAATATTCAAAGAAGTATTACAGTGTTGAATTTTATTATCGGTAATTTATTTCAGGGCTTAAAATATTTAAATTACACACCTTATAAGGGATGGCAAATATCTTGTGTGTCTCCCGGAGCAGCGGAAGCACCTATTTACAATACTTTCAGAATTTATATTAATAGGGTTATTTTGAGCATGTGCAGAGACCATATTGCTTCTTTTCACTAACCAGACCACGTCAATTAGCTTGAAGAAGGTGGGCCCCAAAAGAGCTAAAAATTTGCTGATGATCTGGCAAGAAGAGAGCATTTGACAGGCAGAAGGCTCAAGTGGGGATACTACAATTTACAGCAGCACTGGGGAGAAAAATCCTGCTGGCTTCAGTGTTGCTCCCACTGAAGCCAGCAGAAGAAAAATATGTCCAGCCTTTAGTATTGTGAGCTTCTTCTGAACATCTGGTGGTTTTTAGTTCCATGTCATGCTCCTTCTGTAACAGCAAAACTCACATGAAAACCCCAGGCACGTGTTAAGGCGCTGTGATAAAGCTGAACACTAGATAAAACCAGGGCAAGCAACACATGAAAGAAAATACGGGGACAAATGGGTCAGTGTGAGAGGTATGACCAAATTAGTGTCAAGTCTACTGCAAACACCAATAAAGGGTGGATTTGAATCACAGAATCAGAGAATCACAGAATCACTAGGTTGGGAGAGACCTTTAAGATCATCAAGTTCAACCCATCGAGGAGCAGAGAGGAGAAAGTTTGAAGAAAGAGCTTGGGAACTGATTTTAAAGGCAACAGATGAATGAAAATGAAAGGTAAAGAAGGCAATGCCATGGTAGGTCTTGAAGGAGAAGTGCAGCAGATTATGCTCAGTGCAACAAACAGAAGGGAGGTCATGGGAGACAGAAGGGAGCAGGGTTGAAACTGTGATAGAAAGTGGTGGGAGAGGAGTTAGGTGGAGAGTGATGTGGTGAGATGGGAATGCCACCCTGGCAAAGAAGCCAAGGGCAGATGGAGCAGTGCAGGAAAAGGGGTGCAAGGCCTGGAGGCACAGCAGGGAAATGGGATGGAGAGATGTCAGAGGAGAAGAAATCACTCAGATTGATGCAATGACAACAGCGAGGAGAGTGAGGAGGACCCTCTGGGCTTCTCTTTGTGGGAGCCATGTGGCAGGTCCAATCTGGGCATTGTGCATTTGCTTACACAGAATTTAACTCCAAAATGAGTTAGAGAATGAACATGAGTTATGGTGACATGAGGTATACAGAGCTTTTCACCTGAAAAAGATGTAGCACAAGTGAGGAGAGTGAGGAATTGCAGGAGCTGCCCCAAAGCACATTTAATACTTAACACCACTTCCTTATGAAGTCAAAGTAATTTATGTCCCCAGCCTGCTGCTCTTCTGCTAGCAAACCCCTCCTGAAATCAGCTAGTTAATGAAAGGCACAGAAAAAAGAAGGTGAGCTTCCTGGGGAGAGAAGATCACACCACTGGCTTTTACTTTTTGTTTCAGTTTGCCAGAGACAGAATGGGGTTTCCTTTCAGACTTGTATTTTTGTTGTTGTGTCTGGAGCAAGCCAGCCTTTATCCCTTCCACCTTTAAACTTTATTTTTCTTTGGGAGAGGAATTAGTCAGCGACAAAAGAGAAGTGAGGACCAATGACTGCACCACAAAATAGTAACAGAGGCATCACAATGAAAACGGGGAATTTACAAAGGGGAAAAATTAGATACAGCAACCAAGACTGCCAGCCACAGGTGGGTTTCTCTCACATTAATATAAAATCCCTCAGTTAAGAGGAGTCAGAAAAGCATGGTACCTATTATTGCAAGCTGCCATCATCACTTCCACCAAGGCTGTGTTCAGTCCACAAGAAAAATCTCACACCATGTTTGAGGGGCCTGAAAATCCCCAAACCATCACTGGGAAACTCCCCACAATATCCCTGCAGACGGAATTTTGGTGGGGTTTTTTGTGCTGCAGCACATCTGATCATCTAAATAGAACCCAGTGCCTTTGCATAAAAGTAGAGGTACTCATGTGGTTACAGCCCCAGCGAGCCATCCTGCAGGAACACACCTGGGGGAAAAATATCTCCCACAATAGGGTGCTGGACCATAACAGGACTGTGCTGCCTCTTCCACCCCCTTGCTTAATGAATTTTTCAAAAACCAAAGGGAACTGCCATCCTAACAACAGGAACTGGACAATTTGCAGTAGGTGCTACGCATGGTAGTGCTAGTAGCAGCAGGAGTGCCATGAATATGGAAGTGAGGAGCTAACAGGAGGAAGAGACATTTGGAGAGAAGTATCTCGCTCAGCTTCTCATAACAAAAACTAGTTTTAAAATCTTCAGCAGTGAAGCAAATGGGTAGGGTGTCACCAGTTCAGCTGAAAACTCACTTGCACCTTATGGTCACCATCTGTGGTGTGGAACGTTTTCAACCTTGACAAAGCAGATTTGTCCGAGGATATTTCCGCTCTTTGAAATAAGAGAATTAGCTGTGGTAAAACCAGAACCCGTGTTGGCACATCTACACTCAGGCAATCTCTGGAAGGAGGGAAAAAAAAAAAAAGGTGTATCATTGCAACAAGCGTCTGGTTGCCAACCTGTAAAAAATAACACCCTGCCACCCCCGGCCAGCTCCAGCTGTGTCAGTGCTCAGCAACACCAAAGGCCACTGGCTTTTCCTCCTCCTCTTTAAAATATGAAGTGCCTTTTTAAAAGCCCATGAGAAGAAAGGCACATGCAGCAGGTGGTCACATCTGTGCCCACCTCCCTCCATCCTGAACAATTTGTTCCGGAGTGCTCCTGAGGAGGAAAAGGATGGAAACTCTGGGTGTGAGAGGATGAGGGTGGGTGGAAGAGGTTAAGGGCAGGCACTCCTCTCCCATCTCAAGGAGAAACAGAAGATCTTAAAGCCCATCAGCTGTTTGCCCTGTTTCTCGCTCTATCTCGGCATAACCCCTGCAGGAGAATTCCCCCAGAGCCCAACTAGCTGACAAGCACAAAAATCAACATATGTCTGAGATATGTATGCACAGGCATGCTCTCTATCACTGCTGAGATGGAAGCAACCACAGAAATATAAAACATAGATGGTTTCCTTTTGATTTGCCCTTCATTTGAGAATTCTCCATTGGCTGTAATTGCACTCATAATACTGCCACAGTTGTGTATTTTTCAAAGAACTGAGTCAATAATCCAAATGATGGCTCCAGCTCCAGACAGAGTCTTTCATTTCAACTCATTTAACATTTTAATAATTCTTTAAGTGTTGTAAGGTTTCTGTGTTGAGCTGGAGAGGAGCACTGCAGACCCACAGCTCCTCTCTGCTTCTGCTGGGATTTTCCATAGGGACTGGACAAATCATTTAATGACCCCAGCCTGTAAAAGGCAGATCAACTGACTTCCTTGTATTCAAGGTGTATTGTGAGGTTAAATTTGTGCATAGAACTGCAGACTGTGAATTTTGGGGGGACAGAAAATATTTGCCCAAATGGGTAGGTCCAGAAGTGAATCTTAAAGAGATAATGATGCTCTCCTTCACCCAACAACCATCCTGAATGCCACAGATACTTTGAAGTCTTGATTTTTGGGGAAGCACAGGGCCAATTGCTACCAGAGTTAACCACAAAAAGTTTAATCTCTTCTACCCAGTTTCAACAATTTTCTCTCCCCCCAGATCCTGGAATTTTACTTTTCCCCCCAATTTTCCCTTTCCTCTCCATGAAGTGGTGGAATCCCAGCAAGCTACACTTCAGCAGAGACGAGTAGCACTGTTGGGCTAATTAGAATTCAATTAACACAGTCATATTTTACCACCTCACTCTCAGTTCTGGTGGGCAATGTCACACGCTCCAGTGACACAGGAAGTACCGCGATGCGAATTAAACATCGTTTGCTACTGGCAACCAGTAGAGACACAGGACGGGGTTGTCTGCCTCCAGAAACCACAAGAAAGGGCTCAGCTCTCACCATCAAGAGCTTCATATGTAACTCTGGCCTTTAAAATGTGTTACAGTGACTCAGAATGAGGAACAAGAGAAAATCTGCCGAAGAAGCAGTTTGTCACGATGTGGGATTCGTTTCTTCAACAGCTATAACCTCAGTTTCCTGATTCAGCAACTTTGATGCCCATAAATTAAAGAAATAAAGTGAAATGGCATTGTGTTTGCATGGGATGGAGGTAAAAGTGGATCCAAAATGAAAATCACTTTGGTGGTCAAGGAAATACATCGTAGTGTGCCTGGACTCAAGATTGGTGTCAGCAGTGAAGTTAAGGGAACCCTTGTGTGATCATTAAGTTTATCAAAGCCCTAGCAAGAATCAAACATGGGTGGAGTATTGGACTGATTGAAGTCAGGGTGATACTTCCAGCCTCTCACCACACGTTTCTAAAGAGCCCAAAGCCCAGCGCTGGGGCTGGAAAGCAAAATCAAAATAGAACAGATAAATAATAAATTAAATAACATAAGCTAAAGCCTCCTGGAAATGAAAACTGATTAGCCAGATTTCACAGAGGGTTTCAATTAAGTCTGTTTCTCATTTTTGTTTATCTATATTTAATACTGATAAATAATGTTATTTCATTACAGGTCTCTGACGGGTGTTTCTAGCCATTCTTAAAGGGATAGTTAGGCTTAAAAAAAACCCTCCATCACCTATGGAATCTAGGTTAGCAAAATGGAAAAATCACACTTATTTTTCTCCACTAATGATGTTTGCATGTTTTCTTGCACTCTGTGTCTCCTATGACTTTCCAGATGCTAGAAATGGAGCTCTACCAAGAGCTCCCATCTTCTTCCTGTGTTGAAAGCCTGGAATATTGGCTATGTCTGTGCTTAAATGCTGTGCTTCATGAGTCATTTATTCACCCTTGAAGACAGGAGAGGAAGGAGCAATTCAAGAGCTCCCCATTTCACACAGTCCACCTGCCCCTGAGATCTGAGGATGAGGAAGGAGGGGCTCAGCCCTGGCATGTGGTTTCCTACAGCTTTACACCTGACACCATCAGACACTTCTGCTCACAGAAAAAGGATGGCAAGATTAAAAAGCCACTTCAGATACCATTAGGAAACAGTGACCATCACTGGCCAGCCTTTAGCCACCCCATAAGGACCCTGATCCTACTCATTCTTGCATGGCAAGGAAAACTTCCCTGGTTTCAGCTGCTGGAGATCAATGTCCAGGTAAAAACCTCCCCTGCACAGCTGTTCTTCAGTTAAAAATGGTTCAGGTGAATAGGGACAGGCTGCTAATGGGTATTTTTTTTTTACAACGACGGCAGTAAAACATTGTAACAAATTGTCTGATGTTTGCATTGCCTGGAAAACACATCCTGTTATCCAAAGACAGGCTCTGAACATAATCTTCACAGACTCTGCTTTGTTTCCAACCCTAGCCTCAAAAGGACTTTTTAACTCCTCCATCAGCACCTTGGGTGTTCCCTGGTGGTCTGACTGGGATTGCCATGGAGAGGAGGATGCTTTCCTTCCCCTGGTGCTGCAGGAGCTGTAATGAAGCACACAAATGCCACACCGTGTTTCTTCACATCTCAACTGGGGTTTCTGAGATCTTGCCATGCACAAATGTGGCAAATTCACTGCTTTCCCCTCCCTGCTTCTCTTCAGGCCTAAGGCAAAAGCTGCTGCAGAGACCACCTGGGTTAAATTAGCACAATTAAACAGTGTTAAGCTGCTTGAGGAAACGCAATGCTGTTTTCTGTGTTACTGAAGTCATGGTACGTGGCTGTCAAATTACTGTTTGGGAGCAGGAGGATGACCTGTGGGAGGAGCACAGAGCCAAAACCCTCATTGTGAGTGTAAAGCTCCATCTCCTCATCTGAAACAAATCACGGAATCACAGAATGGTTTGGGTGGGAAGGAACCTTTAAAGCTCATCTCATCCACCCCCTGCCATGCCAGGGACACCTTCCACTGTCCCAAGCTGCTCCAAGCCCTGTCCAGCCTGGCCTTGGACACTGCCAGGGATCCAGGGGCAGCCACAGCTTCTCTGGGCAACTTGTTCCAGTGCCTCACCACCCTCACCGGGAAGAATTTATCCTTAACATCTATTCTAAACTCACTTTCTTTCAGTCTAAATGCATTACTCTTTAATTTCTGAAGAGTCCAGGGGATGATCCATTGTGTGTTGTATCTGTGCTATAACCAGCAGCACATCAGAGATGCTTTTTCAAAGCAGTCATGTGTTAAAGTGGAGAGGTAGGAATGTTATGCCAGAAGTCTTTTATTTGAATAACTCTATAAGAAGGAAGATGAGTGGCCTGCAGAAGGGCACAGGTAGCACTGCCTGGAGCTGTGTGGGGTGGCTGCTCTTGCCAGACCTGCTGTTGCAGGAAGTCTTGTTGCTGAACCAGGATGACCTTGTTACTCCAAATGGAGCCACTTTTTCTGCCCCCAGATTTTATCCAATTGTCTGTTTGTTTGGCAACCTGAGCAGAGCAGTGTCTCCAGCTGGGCTGCTGGATGTCTGAAAGACTGAGGCTGTCTGCAAGCAGATGGGAATGTTCCCGTATTTCTGTCTCCAGCTCTCAGGGACCTGACTGAGACTCACAGTGCTCAGAATGCTGAAGAAGAGTGCCCAAAAAATGCCATTGCAAATGCAGCTGGAAAGTCATCTTTTTTTATGCACTTTGATTTCTCAGGATTTTTTTTTTTCAGCCTGAAACCCAGGTCTGGATCTACTGATGCACAGAAAGGAAGACTGTTGGGTGTCTGCTCATGTCTCTCTGTCCTACTTCTCCCACAAGTAGGACATCTGGGATTTCTGGTCACCTCAGTCTGAAGCTTCAATCTCCTGCTGCAGCAAGCGCCCACAGCCCTCAGAGCAGAGGCTAAGCTCCAAGTCAGGCTCTGTGCACTTTGCAGCACTGCAAAAATAACTCCTGTGACAAGGGGAAGGGAAAGCAAAAGGAACTTCGTGATTCAGTGCTGAGAGCACTCACCGGGTCAGGGGAGCCCTAAGCTGTCACTCCTGCTACCTTCAAAAGTAATATCTTCCTGGTTACTAAAAACGTGTCCTTCTGGGGAGCAGCTTCCCCTGGAATTTCCCTGTTCCTGGATGGCAGCATTCCCAGCCCTGCTCCCTTGCTGTAGTCATGAGCCATGCCGGCACCATCCCCACTCAAGTCCAGGATAGACAGAAAACTGACTAAAGAAAATTAAGCTCCACCTTGATGTCCCACTTTTCTCAGGCTATGTTTTTGCAACTTGGTAGCAGATGGTATGTCTTAGGTATAGCACTTTGGAGATGCCAAGTGATGTCCTATCTATCAGTGTTTTTATTTAATGAGGAGGGAAATTCTGACTCCTACTTACACTTGGGAAGCTGCAAGAGGGAGACAGGTGTGATGCTATTTCATACTGCTGTATCATCTACCCAGAGCCCTTAACAGCTATTTTTAATCTGGACACTAAAGGAACTATTAATTAGGAAAACATATCCTGGTACCTAATACAAATTGTAGAGACTCTAATGGTGTATTACAGCATCTTAATTTTCTTCAGAGACTACAATTAGCAGTGAGTTGGTCTGCAGCATGATGACTTTTTTTTTCCTTTTTTTTTTTTTAATCTGAGAAAATAAAGGATGCAAATATAGGGCAGCTTTGTCACAAAAGGATAAGGATGGGGTTTCAGCCCAAAATGCTTCAAGTGTGTCCAGTCAATACATTTAAAATGAGACCTTTCACTCAAGGTACAGCTGAATGAGGTCGAAAAATAAAAGTAACTGGGTTGTAGTGGCTGTTTTAAAAATGTGAATTAGGTGACAATATTGCACATAACTGCTCATAAAAAGTATCACAGTATTTTGCCATTTACATATAGCCAAATCCTTTATATCTCAGCTTCAATGTGGCACAATGGTTTCCATTACCCTGCACATCAGATGACAGATGTCAGAATTTTGGTGGACTTTCACAGTTGAGGAGACGTAATTGAACCTTCGGCTTTGTGGGATTGCAAAGAAGGATGATTATACTGATGCAAGACAACTTTACGTTCATTTTCACAATGAAATCTTGGGGGTTTTTTGAGAAATTAGGCTTGTGTTATTACACAGGAAAATGCTTATTGGTAAAACAAACTTCTTCTGTGTACAGACTTGATTATGAAGTCAGCTGAAATTCAAAAATGCTAATTGAAGATGAAATACTGACCTCTCTGTTGCTCCTTCACAACTTCTGAATGAAATGCTGAGAAACTTTTCCCCCAAAGGAATGTGGATGAGGTTCATCCATGTCCTTCTAAGGAAGCTGTTCTTACTGGGTGTCTACAACAAGAAAGCAAGCAGACTCTTTGCAATGGCTATTTTTCATTGGGAAAATGTAGCTGAATGGGCAGAAAAAGAAAAAAAGAAAAAAAGGGCCAACAGGAAAACACTAAAAAATTTGTAATCAACTGAAAGCACTGTGTGAAGAGATCATGCAGCTGATGACCTTAAAAAAAAAGTCTTAGCACCAGAATAAATCACCACTACCATCACTGACTATACCTTTCATTTCCTCTGCACAAAGCAGAGGTACAAGGCCCTGGGAAACCAAACAAACACATTTTTGTCTCCTCTCCTGAGGAGGATGGGAAACCCCCTTCTGCCACAAAAATCCTCAAGCAGGGTTCCTTGTGGTCACGTTCTTGTGAGGAGGAAGAGGAGGTTTGACTCTACCTGGCCAGCTCATGGGATATCCCAGCCTATGGTGCAGCACATGGGGAATGCTGTGGCTCCTTGGACTCTGTCAGCACCTCAGCCCTGTCCCTCTCCATCCTCACCAACTTCACAGCCAGAGGAACAGGTTTATTTTAATCTGTTATGCCTCCAAAATAGATAACTCATAGCTGGCTTCCTTGCATTTCTAAATGTGGGTAAGAAAGCTGATGAATGAAGGAGGAAGCAGGACCTATCTGAGGCCGTGCCCCCCGTTTCCCTTTCCTTTCAAAAAGAGGCATAAAAATAAGCAAACGTGTCAAAGTGATAGAGGTTGTTTTCAAAATCCAGCCCAGCAGCCACTCCTGCCCTGGGAAAGCTGCACTGGGGCTCTGCTCCTGCCTTGGCTCTCTGCAGAAGGGAGCTGCAGCAGCCACACTCCCTCCTTGGAAACATGGAAAGGTGATTATGGATAAGCTGCTGGATTTTGGCCAGAACCAGAAGATCTCAGGGACACTTAAAGAGGTTTAAGAACATCAGAAGTTCCCTGCAGCCAGGCCCTGGGCTGGGGTAATAGTCACCCATGCTTTCATGAATGCTTCCAAAGACATACCTTAGGCTCAGTGAGTATCAGAGACTTGGTATTGTGTTTTAAATTAATTCTTCAGCCCATACCTTCATCTGCCACGGTACAAATGAACATTACAGTGTGAACATTAGATATTTATGTTCATCTAACAATCTGTAATGAGATATCAGGACAGATTTTGACATGTACATTGAAGTTATTGCTTTTTTATCAATATCACGGTACATTTGTCAGCAGAGAATAATAATTGTATTGCTATGTATATAACTGATCTTGTAGTGTGACAGTCCCTACACTGTGCACAAATTGAACACATTTCATCCTAAACACAAGGCTATTAATTAAAATCAGACAGAAATAGAGAATTTTAAACTGCCAAGAATGGACTATCTCTGAACAGCATCTTCTCCAGAATCTTCTCTTGTAAATAACTTGAATTCTTACAGGATCACCTACTCGTCCATGGATTTGTTTGTTACAAGATACCAGAAGAAAGGCAAGGTCAGAGGTCTGAAATCAAGGGTGCAAGAGGTAGGACAAAACTGCTGCAAAAGGATGAGAGCATATTTCT
This sequence comes from Muscicapa striata striata, assembly GCA_030060385.1. Lineage (NCBI taxonomy): Eukaryota > Metazoa > Chordata > Aves > Passeriformes > Muscicapidae > Muscicapa > Muscicapa striata. Next base: position 979,121 of record JAREIS010000131.1, read on the forward strand.
GAATTTCAGAAGGCATCAAGCAGCATCTGCTGTAGTTATGGCAGAAAGAGGAGCTTTTGTTTCGTTCCTTGCTTTTCACACACCAATAACTTAGACAAATGCACTGCATATGTGGGCACAGGTAGTCATCTGCACTTTTCACAAGTGTCCAGCCAACTCTGAATTTTAATTACTTCTATATTAATTTCCTTCCAACCTGGCTGCTTTTTCTAGAGCCAATGCTGGACTAAAGATGAGGATAAGTTAAAAAAAAAAAAAAAAAAAAAAGTAGGTTTAAAGCAAAGAAATCCTTTTAAAATGACAAATCTTCACTCACATGCACTAGAAAATGCAGGATATTATGCACAAGGAAGTAAAAAAAAACAACCTTAAAAGAGCCAGAAACAGTGCTGAAGATCTGGGAAGAATTTCTCTGCCAGAGTTTAACGGAGATCATAAGAGAGAGAATGAGTCAGACCATATTTAAAAACTAATTGCCCATTATCCAGGTGTGCTGATGGTTGACATTAAGACATTCAGGTTACCAAAGCAGTGAAATGTAGTTATTTTTAATCAACTGACCAAAGTTTAATAAAACTGTATAAAAACTCCCTGGGAGAAGTTATTGATCAATGTTTGCCTCTTCTGGCAGATTACAAAGAACAGGAAAAGGGGCTGTACCTTACACCATAATAAAAGTCAGCCTTGACAAGTTTGAGGAGTTGAGATTTTAATAGCATAAAAAATCCCTAGGCCACAGCATAAAATAAGGCAAAATCAATGCTGGTAAGAACAAGACCAAGTGGTGTAGGATGAGAGGTCAGGACTAGAGGAGCTCTAACCTTGTAATCAGCTAAAGGCTTAGATTTCATATTTCAATTAAAAGTTAAGATGCAATTTCAGCTTTAAAATCAGAGATAGAGAAAAAAAAACGTGGAAGTAACTGCCAGCTATCTAACCAAACTTATCAGTATTTTCTGTTAGAAACAGGAGATGGACCTGCACGAATACATTGCTGAAATTTCAACAATTTTCACAACGAGCAATAAGGCAGTGCAGAAGTCCAGATGGGATCCAGAGAGGACACTCTTCCATTGGGTGTACCAAAACACAACACTGTGAATGTAGGTATTTCTTCCCTATTTGTTTAAATATCTTATCATTGTACTTTTCATTAGAAACATGATTATCCTTTCCTCTCAATAGTTTTGCTGATTTTGGAGGTAAACTCATGGATTGCAAAATCTTCTTATTGCCATAGAAAGGTGCTAAGGGAAAACTATCGCTTTTATTTTTCTCTCACCTTTGAGTATCCAGATTAAGTGATGTTTATTAATTTCAGAAGCGTCTCTGGTTATCAGATTTGCCCACCTCTGCTTCCAACAGTACCTGTTGGAAATGTTCTGTCACAGGGGCCCAAACCTTTGCAGTCAGCAGCTCTTTGGTTCCTACTGCAACAAGTTTTCCATCTTCTGATAACAATACCACAAGCAGCAGTTGGAATAGTTTCCTAGAGAGAGGCAGATTTTTCTGCCTTTTCATTCCCATGCACAGATGGAGACAAGACAAGGCCTGGTTTAGCTTTTAAACATGACAGTGTAGCCAAAGTTGCTTTTCAGCTTAAATTCCCTGTATCTCCTCTACATATTCTTCATATTCCAGCACCTGAAGGAGCTCCAAGGGAGCTGGACAGGAACTTGGAACAAGGGCATGGAATGACAGAACAAGGGGAATGGCTTCCCACTGCCAGAGGGCAGGGTTAGATGGGATATTGGGAAGGAATTGTTCCCTGGTGAACACAGGGTGGGCAGAGAAGCTTGGCTGCCCCTGGATCCCTGGAAGTGCCCAAGGACAGACTGGACACGGCTTGGAGCATCCTGGGATAGTGGAAGGTGTCCCTGCCCATGGCTGAATGGTCTCTAAGGTCCCTTCCAACCCAAACCTTTCTGAGATTCTGCAGTTCTATGAAAATGATGTGACCATGTTTCTATATTACTTAGTAATATATTATGCGCTAATAAAGTAATCATTCACAAAACACTCTTTAGTTTACTATGCCAAAAAGAAAGAAAAAAAAAACAACCCATGACAAGTATAATCTAGGAAAGATCTTGTTCCACTAACAACATCCATAAACAGCCCAATGTAATTTTTTCCAGAAGTGAGTCAAAAGATCACTTGCTAAGTCACTGGCTGGTACAAAATAGATGCCATTAGGTCAAACCCATTCCAGTGAGCTCCAAAATGGCACAATGTTGAAGGGCACTGTGGGCTTTGCTTTGAAAACGTTCTTTCCCACACACCTGCTAGGCTGGCACAGCTGAATTTTCCCATTCTTGTCAAATCTTTCCCATTTAGGATGAGTAATAGTGCCAGATTTCTGAAGTAATACACCACTTAGTGTCGTATTCCCCAGTAAAGTTCCTCTATAACACTTTTATTTGCAAAGGTTACTATGACAGCTGCTTGGCTGAATATAGTTTCAAATTGGGTGTTTATGTTCTTCCACAGCTATTTGAATTCTTCTTTTACTTCATGTGTTGAATCTCAAATAAAAAATTTGTCAACTTTGGAATGTGAGTCATTATTTAATTGATCAGGATTGTTCTATTTAATTGCTATAATTCACCTCATCTTTTTGTAGGGTATATCCATCTTTTACCTTCAGTCTTTAAGTGACTGCATTTTAATTGCTGCACCTTTTTCATCTTTTATTAGTTGATTGAGCTGTGACAGCTCCTTTTGAAACACCAAGCAGAAAATACAAAATGTTTTCATAGATTCTGAGGCCATCACAGTTTTCCAGCCTCCCATCCTGTGTGGGGTGGATCACAGACATTCACACAATCCACCTCAATTTTGAGTTATTGAGTCTGCAGCTCCGTCACTTGTGGTTGACTTGGAACATATCTTCTAGGAAGTTTTCCAATTTCAAAGACTTCAAGTGACAAAAATTATCCCACATCCCATGTGCAGTATCCAAATGTTAAATTGTTCTAACAGCTGAATTATGTGCAATCTTAAAAATTTACACCTCATTTCTGATATAAGTTTTTCAGATTGGGTTTATAGACAGAAGATCATTTTCTGCCTGTATCTTCCTTGTGATTAAAAGGGCTTGTGGAATTGTGTATCTTCTTTGATTTATTTAATGTGCTTAAATGCAGGCTGAAATAAGTGGTATGTAACAGCAATAGGATTTTTAAAGAGATAATTTAAGGGCTCACTGGACAACTTTGATGGCAGTTAGTGAGCATGCAGCTGGGTTTTAAAAAAAAATATATATATATGCATGTATGATGGTTATATAGTTATATACAGATGCTACAGGTGTGGAGAAGGGACTAGATAGCCAAGCTGGGAATTTCTGTAGGAAATTTCCTATACCAACACAGTTTAAAGGTTAGTGAGTCCAGGGCATGATCTAGTTACTATTTCTGCTTCCTTCCTCTTCATCTTCCTGTAGGCATCTTGGAAATTGGTCTCAGGTCCTAGATGGGAAAGGTGATTCTTAACCATAAGGTGTTTCTTAACCATAAGAGGGAAGAGCAGGATATGAGAACTACAGTCTGTGATGTTTCAGGGAGTGAGGGAAATTAGCAGGCACTTCATGAAAAGTCTTTCTTTTTTTAATTTATTTTTTTTTAAGATTTTCCCTAGTAGCTTGGCAACATGTAATTCTCCAGTCTCCCAAACCCTGTCATCTAAGTTATGTTAGGATTCAAACAGCTAGCAGACTGTAAACAGGAGAGATTAGTCATCCTCAGATCCCCAGCATTACCATTTTGGAAAGAGGCAGAGTGGTTCCTGTAGGACCCCGCGCTGTTTACATTGGGGTAGCAGCAGGGAAGAACATGGGAAAGTCAGATATAAATGGCACTTCAGAAAAAAATTGAAAACATTTGCCAGCACTGCAACCTACTACGTAATAGCTCCTGAGTGGTGCTCAGCTCTGTCTCACAGATGCCCTTCAGTGGGATGAACCCGAGCATCACAGTCTAGTGAGCGGGAGACAGTCTGCTGCTCTGTTTGAGCTGAATTCCCTCCTCACCATGGTGACCAAGAGAGTTATATCTGATCTGCTATTCTGGCAAGGTCCTCCATCATTTCTCTGTCTTCTCAGTGCAAGCCTTCTCATCGGCGTTTTCCAAGAAACCTCAATCACTGTACCTGACAGAGGCGGACTTCTTTCCAGCAAATGAACACAAAGGCCCAACACGGTCTTTGGAAAAATATGTTCTCCCCTCCTGGAAGGATTCCAAAGGGCAGGCTATCCCCCAGCAAACCCCCTTGAGGACCAACAGCCCAACAGTAGCTGCCCCAAGGTTGTGTTTCAGTTTGTCTATAAACACTAAAATAGAGTAGGGTAATGGATGGGTAAAGGTGGGGCCTTTTAGTGCTTAAAGGGGTCTTACAAGAAAGATTGGATCAGATGTTTTGGTAGATAAAGGGATAATGGCTTTAAATTAAAGGAGGGTAGATTCAGACTAGGCATTAGGATGAAATTCTTGTCTATGAATAAGGTGAGGCCTTGGCACAGATTGCCCAGAGAAACTTTGGAGGCCCCATCCCTAGAAGTGTTCAAGGCCAATTTGGATCAGGGTTGGAGCAACCTGGGGTAGTGGCAGGTGTCCCTGCCCATGGCAGGGGTTGGACTAGATGGCCTTTAAGGGTACCTTCCAACCCAAACCCTTCAAAGTCTCTCTGGTGCCATTTTATTCTGCATTGGAGCACTGATTTCCCAAACACACAAGGTCATCCTGAGGTTTCCACCTCCAGCTCTGGGATTGTAAATTGGAGTGATGTTACCTTTAGCTGAGACAACCCAGAGGTCTCAGAGGTGCTGTAAGAGTCATCCAAGCCCTGTGCTATTGTTCCTGCTGCTGTGTTTTGTCTGGGCAGCCCAAACTCTTATAAACAGGAAACCGGAGACTTCAGATGATTTCTCTGCTTGAATAGAGATTGGTACAAGTATTCAAGATTGCTGCCCTTCTTCCAAACAAAACTCATTTTTATGAATATGCATAGGCAATTAAACTGTCCTGACTACTTAAGGAAATGCCTGGACTTACACATAGATTAATGTGCATGTTTAGGCTACAGGTCTTGCTCCAGGACCTACAGATATCAATCTATTGTTTGGTCCTTAAGCTGCCAGCAGGCATGTTTTTCTCCTGAAACTCTTCCCCCATAAATACCAAATAAAACTATAGTTTGTGCAATAGTCCCAGAGATATCGGTTGACCCAGACTGTATTTGTTTGCATGAGACATCTTTACAGCACTCTGGGGAAAAACCAGAGTTTCAAAACCAGAACATCTATCCTCAGACAAATCTGCTGAACCGTGGAGCCGTATTTCCTGACTTCCAGGTATTTCTTTTGGAGTAGATGCAGTAACACTTGTACATCATTCTGAGTCACTCTTTGTGCATATGTGCACATTACATCCATTTTCTCCCGTGCTGACAGGGCATTGCCAAACAATTTAGTTTAGATAGAGCTGGCTCTTCAGCATAATTTTTCACACACACATTTTAGCGCCCTGAAAGCTGAATTCTGATTTACAACCTTTTTGGAATTTGTTTTTCACCGTGGTTTATGCCAAAGATGTTTTATTCATATAAAACAAATGCCTGACATTTGTTTCATTAAGATATTAAACTTGCACTCCGTTTGCTCTCCTGGAAGATACCAGCCATGTAAAGGATTGCCAGGCCAGGCTCTGGCGTGGGCACAGCTGAGGGACTCACAAAATGGCATGTGAGCTCATCTTTTGCAGCTCTAACTAGGCAAGCCCTGTTCAGAGCCCTGATTCAGTGGCTATTAAATAAACCAGAAAAGCACCCAACCCCACCCTTTGCAGCTGGAGCTTTGTCTGAATGTGATAAGAGATCATTAATTTTCAATTTGACCTCAGCCTATAACATTCAAGTGGCCTCTTTGTTCTCCTAGCGATGTTACAAGCAAGGTCTGAGTCAAGGGAACAGGAACGGAAATATTAAAATAGTCTTAAAAACCTCTTTAGTCTTGTGATCCTGCTCCTCCTAACTCAAACTGAGCACACCTTATCCATCGGACCATCACGGCCCCACGACATGGATTTCCTCTTGGTGACTGCTCCTTTCCCAGAACAAACAACCCTGGTCAGCCAAGGTGAGCAGTTGTGCAATGGTAATAATGGATATTGAAACTCCGCTGCGAAAACATGTTGTGAACAAATCACTGGGGCAAAGTTTATTTATATCAAATGTCTGTGTGTAGCATTTGTAACAAAGCAAAGTCAGAATGAAAGCTGAAATTCACTGATTAAAGTGCTCACTGTGAATAGCTCGTACAGCTCTGAATTCAAAGACAGAGTTGAAGAAGTTGTTATTACAATCCACTGCAAAAAGAGCTATTGTGAACTTATGGGCACATCAACAGCTGTCTATGGAAAATTATTATTATTAGAGAATAGAAAATGTCCTATTTTTAACAGATAATCCCAGAATCTGGGTTGAATTAGAATGAAGGAGAGCCCATCTTCCACATGCTTTTTCATTCAGGCATTTGGCAAGCTGAGACTTTACACAATGTAATTTAGGATGTTTAAATTGCTGTTTGTTAGTGATGCTTTCTCATTGCAATACCTCAAATACTTCAGGAGAGGACGTTAGGCTTGGGTCCTTCTGTAAATACACAACTGCCTCCTATGGCTCTTAGGTGCTTTAGGCTGCTCAGTTCGGGTTCACAGGGTTGGAACAAGGTTGTTTTGGGTTGTTTTAATGTGGTTTTTCTGCTTTCAAGTAAATCCAGTTTTCCATCGACTAACTCATGATTTGTACTGAAACAAACCTTTAAATCCTAAGATTCCTCTGCCTCTGACAGAATGAATATGCCTGAATGGCACCAGAATTGGGACTGGTAATCATTAGAAATTTCATTTTCTCTTCTTTGTAGATGCTCTAGGAGAAGAAATCCTGTTGGGAGATTGTCCTATCAAGTGTGAGGAAAAGGGATGTGAAACACCTTGATTGTGTCTTCAGAAACCTTCACAGCAGCCTGAGACCTGCTCAGAAGTCTTTGGAACTACACGGGCAGAAAAAAATTATATGTCAAGTAACTGACCACAATCTTCTTTTAGAGATCTGAACTATTTTATGCAATTTTAAGGGTAGTGGAAAAGGAGGGATGATGGCTTAACTTAGATGTTTAGTGACTTACAGAGTCAAGCACAAAAACTGTGGGTTTTTATGTTAGGGTTTTTTGATCATGACTTTAGACTTGCAGGTATATGTAGCCTTTCTGTGACAAAAAACCCCCAAAAAACGCCAAACAAAAAGCAGTGTGGGTTTGACAAAATTTCATCTTCCTGGTGATATGTGCTCAGACAATCAGGGAAAACAAGCAATGTTATCTGGGTTCCACCACATTATGTGACCTATGTGAACAGCTCAGGCAGAAACTGAGACCTGATAACACTTTATGATAAATATCCTTATAGGGAAAAAAAAATATTGTGAAATACTTTCACAGAAAAATTATGATCTTGAGCAATTTTCTCCTGGTCAGTGGGCAATGCTAAAAGTTGAACCCAGCACTGATTTTAAATATTTGTGCTCTCTTCATCTCTGGTATTAATCTGCAGTGTGCCACTCAGCTCTGGAGTGATTGTCAATGAGCATCTGATGGATTTAACGGCAAATATTGGGAAGAGTTCTTCCAGATCTATGCTTTGTATTGCAATGGTTAATATTTTTAATTGCTTTTCACACCCAAATTTTAACTATCTGAATGTCATATTAATTAAACAAATTGAGGATTGGTTAATTCAACAACTGGAAGGCTTATATTTATCATTGTTCAGTAATACTACCCAAGTGTCAGCTCTTAGTTTGAAAAATTCCTCTGAACTAGTAAACCAGAGAATAATAAAGATACTATAATTTTCTTTCACTAAAATAAACAGAATATTTTCCTAGTTAATTGTTTACATGTCTTACTCCTGTCACTTCTTTCCTTTCATCCTTATTTTTCTTGTTTTCCTTTATTCACATTTCATCTCTTGAACTCCTTATCTCTCTAATCCCTTATCCTTTATGTTTTTGTTTTATCTCTCATTCCACCATTTTATTCCCTGTTTCCTAAGCCTATCTCCCTTTCCATGCTAGGCTCCCCAGGCTTTAAATGCCCTCTGAACCTTTTTTCCCTTTCCCCCAGTTCTGTACCTTTCTCTTCTCTTTCATTTCTCCTTACAGCAATCTCAGCAGAACAATACTAGAAGTTGAGCTGGCAAGCTGACAAAAAAGAACAGTTGGAAAGAAAAGTTTACTCAAAGACAGGCACACTTCTTTAAGGAAAAAAAAAATCTATAGGAAGGTGTTGCCAAATCATCTGCTTTTTCAGATGTGAAACTTTTAGCAAAGCTCTCTGCAGTGCTGATGTGAGGGAAGGAGCAGGAAATACTATCAGGTTGCCAGATGACTTGAGGATGGTGAGGTGGGATTCTGAAGTGCACGTGATAGCAGTAATTCAGGATATTATTCCTCATGTAAAAATAGCTATGCAAAATTAACACAAAGGCTTTGGTATAAAAAGATAAAAGCCAGGAAACTCAGAGGCTGTGTAGCTCTTTTTATCTCATTTCATTTTGGTTTGGGGGTTGTGGGGAAACAGCAGAGGAGAGAGTGTTTACACTGCAGCATCTGGGCCAAGGTGTAGTCATGACAAAAGGTTACTGCTCTGCTGCTTGGCAGTAGGGTGGGAAGAGAACTTGGTGTAAAGGTGATGACTCAGGCTGGGGACACATGGACAGATGGGAAAGGTGAAAGGCAAAGCTGGAACAAGTCATGCAGTGTGTAGGCACCTACAGATCACATGGTGGGTCTATGAATGAGAGAAAATTTCAGCTGTGACTTGCACAGGGATGTGTTTGCTACTGGAGGTAAACCACTTCAGGCTTTGCCTCATAGAGTGTCACCTTTCTAAAAGCTTAAAGCAATGTTCCTTCCCTAAAGCCCAGGTGGCTCCAGTTGGCAAATCTCTATTAGATTGCATTGGTTTACCCTGAATTTGAATTTCACTCCTGGAAATAACATGGCCATGTGAAGAGAGACGTAGATGGGATTTCTCTTCCCATCCCCACCATGCAAGGCAACGACCCCAGGCCTTGACTTGCATTCCTAATAGGATAGGCCTTCCTTTGTAAGGATTCCTTAGCACCTGTAGGTTACGTGTTCAATTAGCATCTATATCCTGAACTGAGCCGAGTTGCACAAGCTTTGAAAAAAGTAACAACCAAATGGCTAATTAGGTCAAATTTGGGGCGTATCAAACTTGACAGTGTCTGGCTTGCATCACTGTGGATTTACATAATGGAACTTAACGGTGCTGAAGAGTCTGTTGTGTCTACTCTGATGACTCTAGGGAAGCTTTTTTCCATAATTTTCTTTAAAATGTAAAACATTCACTCAGAAGAATATATTCTTGATAACTTTTCTGTGTGTCTTGTATAGAAGAGGGCTTATACTTTTTATTACCTGGGCTACTAACACAATAGTATTGCAATCCGTTATCTTATTTTTCAGAACTCAGTAATCAACGTCAGCAACCAATTGTTTAGCAAATTTCCTTTTTCAAACCAAAGCTATTTTTCAACTGTTTGTTCAACTACAAAAGCCTGGGAGAGATGGCAAAACCCATGAGGTCTCAAGGTAAATGCCTTTGTTTGTGTTTTTCAGAGATACTACCTACCAATGAGCAATAATAAAAAAAAGCAAACAAACCAACAAAATCTTAAGTTAATAAAGTTTTATATTCTTACTGTGGCTTCCTCTGTCTTCTAGCAGCCCATCCTGTACATCAAAGGTCAGAAAGAACACAATGAGTCACTATCAAAACCCAAAGAATGCTTTGTGAACAATTACTATACATAAATTGCAGCCTGGTATTTCATTTCTGTGCCAACTCACAGTAATACAGCCCATTTCCTCTCCCTTTTTTTTTTTTTTTTTCCCTGCTGCTTTTGTCCATAATAGCAAACAGCTTTGTTAATCTGCTCACAGAGCTTGGTTTTTTTTTTTTTTTTTTTTTTTTTGAGGAGGGGTACTTACACCATTGCCTTTCTGAGTAGTGGGCAGCAGTGGTACGAAATCTTTTGCTCCAGCTCTGTAGGCTACACTTCTTTGGTGTCAAAGTCCCTAACAACTCTATAAGACTGCCAGGCTTTGTAGCCAAAAAAAAATCATTAGGAATACTGAAAGGGTCCCCTTTGAAACACAGAATCAAAGTTTCCCCCAGAGAGGAATCAGCTGTACATTAGCTCATTCCTAGCAGAGCAAGTGAGCCCAGGGCAGCTCTGAAACCTGTGCACATCCCTCAACACATCCACTGTCTGCAGGATGAACCCCAGGATCCCTTCACCCAATTCAGCAAACTTGGTACATTAAACACTCTTATTACTGTACATGTGGGACAAAACAGGCCTGTTTGGAGCCAAAAGTATCTTACTGACCATCATCCTTGGTATTTCATCCTGCCATTCCCAGTTTTCCCACTTCTAGCAATACCTTGTGCCCATGACTCTTGCTGCAATCCCCTCCAAAAGATGCAGAGACATTCATTCCCTTGTGTAGCATAACAACCAAGAAATAAAAATCTTTAAAAAAATTGCTGAACAAAGAAAAAGGAAAATTATTTTTCAGAAGGTAGGTATTATTTGTGTGTGCAATTAATGAATACAAATCCAGATTTACAATGTCTTCATTTTATTACCTATGCACTCAAATTCTGCACACTGGTCAGTTTTAAGCAGTCTGCTGGTTAACATTTATTACCTCTAACGAGCAATAATATGGACTAGAAAGTTGTGATGACAAGTAGCAACAACTGGCATTCTCTCAACAATTCCACAATAAGAAAAGAGGGAAGTAAGATAATATCAGCCAGCTTCCTTCTGAAGAGGTTTGGTTAAGTCAGAATTCTTCATTTCAGAAAATTACAAAGCAAAACTACTTCAGACTACTATTCTACCTAGCCTGGGAGGAAGATAGTAGATATTTTTAATGTTCCTAAAATAATCACATCCTATTGTACCCAGCTCTAGTAAAAGGTAGACTGAAGTAAAACATTGCTTTTTTTTTTTTTTTTTGCCTGTTGAATTGTGAGAAATGTTCAAGGACCCTTTGCTTCAGTTCATAATAACAGAAGTAATCAGTTATCAGATCTCTAATCAGTAATAAATGTGTTTGAGGGATCTATTCTATAACACTGGCCATATGCTGAAACACAGGAATCAGGCAGGTCCAGGGCTTTGATTTGTCTTCAAAAATATTTACATGAACTACTGACATGAAGGTGACTCCAAGAACGGTTTGTGACTGTGCTTGACAAGTTTGGAGCCTAAATCTTAAGTATTTACTCGATTATTAACCCATGCAGTTTCCTGTTTTCAATCTCTAAAAAGAAGGTGGTAGCACTTACATATCTTTGAGGATTAAGATCTAATCCTGGTAGGGCTCCAGGCTGACAGCAATTTATAGCTATAAAACACCACTACAGCAATTTTGAATAGACAGAAATACCATCAGGTCCTCCCAAGACTGGGATATACTGTTAAAATGTTTTTCTGGGGCAACAGAATTATCACAGAATCATAGAATAGTTTCAGTTAAAAGGAAGCTTAAAGACCATCTCCTTCCAATGTCACTGCCATGGGCAGAGACACCTTCCACTAGACCAGGTTGCTCCAAGCCCCATCATAATGCAAATCTTACAAGCTATTAATTATTTATAAAAATGGACTGTATTTAGCAACCTTGAGTGAAAGCTGCTATAGCAGGCTAATTCATAAATCTATTTTGAGCCAAATTTCAGCAAAGCATTTTGTAGTTTTTGTACATTCTTGGCTGATTAATTCTGAGAACTTGCATATACACATATAATCTCCATTTTTGCATATGCTTATACCTATCTGCAAAGTACAAGTGGCATAAGTGCTGTAGAATTTGCATACATCCAAAGAGAAGACTCAGTTCTGCAGGATAACTTTTAGAATCGTGACCCCTTCTAAGTTATACCAGCAAAATACAGAAAACTCGCTGTCACTTATGATGTAGAGCAAAATGAAAGTAGAGGTGATGAAAGCGCTTGCTTGTGAATGAGAGAACAATACATTCTTCAGTCCTTCCCTGCAAAGAAAATATTTCTGCTTTTTTTTTTTTTTTTTAATTTTCTTTCTTCTCTCACACTAACTGAATGTGGGTGGGAAACAGTAGAAAAAGAAAGGGTCGTGTTTGCTCCTCAAAATTTGAAGACGATGTTTTTTTCCTTTGCCACAGATGCTCCGTGCTCATCAGTTGCCGTGTACTTCTGAGAGAGAAAAGAGAGAGAGAAATTGCCAATAACATTGGTAACCTTAAGTGTAGGCATGCATAAAAATTTGCTGAAAATTGGGTTGTGGTACATGTTCTTATTTTAGATTTGCCCTTGTTAACGTCTTTTTAATAAACAGGTGCATACACTTCCCCAAGCTGTCACTGTTGTTTATCCAGTCTGCACACTTTATAAATCTACTAATGGAATAGACCCAATCATCTTAAGGATCTGTGCTTTAATAAGCTACAGCCTCAAAGTTTTCAGGAAAATACTTTCTGGCACTATAGTTCTGCTGGATACAAGCTTCACAAGGTTTGCTTTTCAAGATTTAAAAAAAAAAAAAAGGCGACAATTTCTCTTCTAAGTTCAGCACAATGTAATAGAGAGTTTGGCACATGCTTGACATTAAGATTAGCAACAAAGTGGGATGGATAGAGAGAAGGGAAAATAAAAAGGTGTAAGAAAGGTGGAGCCTCTCCAGAAATGGAGACAGCTGGGTTGTTCAGCCTGGAGAAGAGAGGCTCCAAGGAGACCTTACAGCCCCTTCCAGTGCCTAAAGGGGCTCCAGGAGAGCTGGAGATAAACTTGGGACAAGGGTCTGGAATGACAGAACTAGAGGGAAGAGCTCTAAATTGAAAGAGGGTATGTTTAGATTGGATATTAGAAAGAAATCATTGCCTGTGAGGGTGGGGAGGCCCTAGCACAGGTTGCCCAGAGAAGCTGTGGCTGCCCCATCCCTAGAAGTGTTTAAGACCAGGCCTGGATGGCGTTTGGAGCAGCTTGGGATAGTGGGAGGTGTTCCTGGCCACCACAGGAGGGGTTGGAACTGGATAGTCTTTAAGGTCCCTTCCAACCCAAGCCATTCTGGATCTTCCTAATGGAATCAAACATTTAGTCTGCATTGCAGGTTTCAGTCTTTAAACACCCTTTACTGGATCCATTCCCTAGTTCTTTGAGAAAAGAGATGCTCCAGCCCCTCAATCATGTTTGTATCCTCTGCTGGACTCACTCCAGCAGCTCCATGTACTGAGGATCTCCAGAATTTAGGGGAATGAAAGCAGCAAAATAAACTTTCACCGCCTCACTGAAGTTACTTGGAACTGGGTGATCTTGAAGGTCCTTTCTGACCCAAACTGTTCCATGATCCTATGAAAGGCAAAAACAAAGGCAAAGAAAAGAAAAACATTTTACAGCAGTGAGCCTGGGTGCAGGACAGATTGAGTGATTTGCCATGAAAAAAGTAAGACGGGCTCATTAGAGGCAAAGTTATTAGTCCGAGCAAACAGTTAATCCTTGTCACACAGAGGTAACAGAGTTGCCAGCCTTGAACTCTAAATTAAAGGCACTTTCTGAGCACCAGAGAAGTGACTCTTTTTTTGCAGCTTCCTCAGTACCATCCATCTACCATAATGCTGTGGTGTTTTTCTTTCTTTAAATTCTGGGCTCCAACTAATTACTGGCAGGAAGTGCCTATTTTTATGCCATTAGTATGCAAATGAGTGAGAAGTAGAAAAATATTCTAAAGGAACTGTTACAATATCTGTCCACAGATTACTGGCCAATTAGAACATGGGATTAGGGCTGCAGGACCCCAAAAGAGTATGGCCAAAGTCTTTCTGCTTGGGTGCCTCAAGTGTAATTTCAATGGGAACTGTATATACACGGTTCTTTTCCTCAAAAAAAAGGGGGAAAAAAAGTTCAAGCCTAAATTGCCTGCTTACAAATGAGCACTTCTACACTTAGAAAATAAATGCCTTCACTTCCTTGCCTCAATTTTTTTATCCATAAATTTGGGATAAAACATTCTGTTTGTCTGCGTTGCGGCAGATGCCAGGGGCAAATTATTCAGCTGGACTGGAGACCCCCTCATCTGTCACCCTGCCTGAAAGACACAACCTTATAAAATTATTTATAATGTGCATGATAAATATTAAAAGATTTTCAGGTCTTACCACTTCTGCCTAGGTAAAGCCCATGGAGAACTGTCTCCATGACGTTTTCACATTCCCACAGCTTTGCAGTGTCAGGAATTCAGAGATGCAGGACAGTGGAAAGCTATTGGAAAACAACTTTACCAGGATTTTTGAACCTAAAAACTTGTGAAACAGAATGCTGCATTATCCTAAGGGTATTTCTCATGCAAATCAGCCTTCTCGTTACTCATTCATAATCACTGACTAGCCAGAGTAGGAAAAAAAAAAAAATACATGATTCCTCAAGTAACTGGTGTTGATGCTTCTCACAGCTGTACTCTGGAAATTCTGCTTCGTCACTCCATTAGGTGTTACTCATTTTGACTTCCTATTTAAAAAAAAAAAAAATTAAAAAACATTTCTGTCTACATACCAGAGATAACACCATGCTAACCTGAGTCAGTGTGACAAAACACTTCTCTAAAATATTTTTGCTGGGAAGGTTTGTTACTCATTTTTGACAAGAAGAGGCTTGATAAAGTTTCTTGTAACAATTACACCTCCAAAGTAAGCCACCAGGTTGATCAGAGAGATGGAGCTCCTCTCCAGTGAGAGAGGGCTGAGGTATTGAGATTGTTCAGCCGGGAAAAGAGAAGCCTTTGGGTGGTTTTGGTGTGATCTTCCAGTGTCTGAAGGGAACTTACAGGAAAAATGGCATAAGACAAATTAGAAGACCATAAGACCATTAGAAGACAGGATAAGGGAGAACAGGTTCAAACTCAAAGAAAACAGGTTTAGATTAGACACTAGGAAAAAATTCTTTACTGGGAAGGTGGTGAGGCACTGGAACAAGTTGCCCAGGGAAGTCGTGTCTGCCCCAACCCTAGAAGTGTTTGAGGCCGGGCTGCACAGTGCTTGCAGCAACATGGTCTAGTAAAAGGTGTTCTTGGCCATGGCAGGAAGTTGGAACAAGGAAATCTTTAAGGTCACCTCCAACCCAAACCATTTTACAAATCTAAGATGATTCCATGACAACACCTGCTCAGCCTCTCCCAGGAGCTGCACCACCTGAAAAGGCTTGAGCTAGGGAAAGAACACACACCTCCTACTCATTTCTAACTGGCAACAGCCCTGATTGTCACTCTTCCCAGCCGCTTCTCCCAGAAAACCATCTTCTTTCTAATTGTTTTTATCTAGCCCACCTGGTGCATAACTCCTTGTTATTTATTCCTCCCACCCCTCCTTGCTCCCAAAACTCCTGCAGAGGGGTTTGCTGCTTTCCTCGCGCGGTTTGTTTCCCGTTCCACCGCTCCGCTTTGGACTCCTCCTGCCCGTGCTCGGCTCCGGCAACCAGCCCGTCCCATCCCGGCGGAGCCCCCGGGCCCGTCCCGCTGTCCCCGCGGGCAGGGAGGGTCCCCGGGCGGCGGGGCGGAAGGGGGGGCCGGCGCTGAGCTGAGGGAGGGGCCGGGAGCCGGCGCGTCGGTGCCGACGGTCTCCAGGAGGGAGTGAGGAGGTGGAGGAAGAGGAGGAGGAGGAGGAGGAGGAGGTGAGCGCCCTTGGGGTGGGGTGAGAGCGGGGCCGGGAGGGGGGGAAGGGGTCAGCGGGGCGGGCGCTCGGCTGCAGGGCCGGCGGCGGAGAGGGCTCCGGGCGGGCAGCGCCGCGCTGGGCGGGGGGAGCCCGGAGGCAGCGAGGGCAGCAGAGGAGCCGGCTCCGCCCGCCGCGGCTGCCGGCACCTGCGGCCGCGCTGAGCCGGCCCCGGCGTGGCCCGGAGCAGGGGCCGCTCCCCGGGCGGCGCGGGGCCGCCTCCCGCCGCTCTAACATGGCTGCCGGCGGGGTCGGAGCGCGGCAGCGGCTGCGGCTGCCCCGGGCCCTTCCCGAGCCCTCCCCGGGCCCTGCGGCGGGCGGGCAGCGCGGCCTGGCCGGGCCTGGGCCCGCCGCGGTGCGGCCCGGCGGGCACAGCGCCCGCGGCGAGCTGTTTCCTACGGACACTCTTCTTTCTGCCCTTTTGTTTTGACGTGCAAGGTGTGCGGGGCAGGGGTTGCTCTTTGTGAGCGGCCAAATCTGAACCCAGTTTGATTCCAAGTATCGAAATTAAAGTGTTTATGCGTATGAACGGTTCTGCTGGTGAAGCTGTCTGGAAAAATTGCGCCCTTAGCTCTGGCATTCCGTCTAGCTTTTTAGGAAAACAAAATCATTAAAAATACTGCTTGTACAAAATGTGTGGATCTTAGGCAATCAGTTTTATTATTATAAGCTAAGTATGCCCTGGAACAGAGCGCTTTGCGGAGGAGCTGCTTAAATATACTTTGTAAACACATCCCAACTTTAGGGAAGTGTGTCTGGGATGAATGGGACTTGGCAGGTCTGCACAAATCTTTTAACACATGACTGGAGTAGCAGACTAGAGGAGGGAAGCCTTTTAAGGTGCAAAAGCATGCACTTTGTTTTTTTAAGAAGCATAGGAAAGAGGTTGAAGCCTAATTTATGGTTCAGATTTGAGCCCAGTAGTAAGGTAAAGTCAAATAGCAGATTTTAGTGTGGGTTCTAACAATGGCTTGGCATAATTCAATAGAGCTATTTTATTGGACTCTATTAACCTGGTTAACCTTAAATCTTAACCATGACAGGGTTTTTATGTAAAGAGCCTCTTTACAAAGTACAATATTGAATTTTAATTGAGGCTTTCAAGGCCTCATGTGCAGTGTGTTCTTGCCTCATCTCTTTTCCCCTTTCTTGAAAGTCCAGATGTACTAAAGTCAGTTTAAATTTTATGAGTCCAGTTTGCCCAAATGCATTAAGGGGAGGCAGGATTTTGGGTCAGTCCTGTTTTTTTTTGAGTTTGTGTGTATATGAAAAACTGAAGGTTGTTTTCAATGTAGGGTAAACACCTTGGGGTTTACAACTGTAGCAATATACAAGCATGTTTTGTAATTGACTTGCTTACAAACTTTCTGGTCGGTTTCCCCCTTTAATGAATGATAGTGATGGTAGCAAGAAAACTGCTCAGCTCAGGGTGCCTGTACTTTACAGAGCACCGAATCCCTCCCTCAGCTGATAAAATGCACAGTTTGATTTCTGGTACACCTGAATTTGAGTCTTCTGGGATATGCCATGAGTTCAACACCTGTTAATTAACCCTTGTGGATCCCTTGCCTGCATTAGGATCAATACCAAATGCAACAGGTGCTGCTGCAGAAGTGGTGCCTGTTGCTTGCAAAGTGCCTGTGCTACAGCTGAAACCTGTCACTTTTGCGGCTAAGTCACTCAGACTCCAGTGTAAAAATTATACAACTTCCTTAATGTTGTTTTAAAACCAGAGATATAGACATATTTTAAAGACCTAGCTGGCTGGAGGCCCATTTTAGAGTGGCCGGTAAAAGCAGTAAACTATCCTCAAACATTTCTGCTCAATAAAATTTGAGAATATGAAAACAAAAAGTTCCTGGTTTAGCTTTTTATAAATGTTTTCTACACCCTGTGACTGCAAAGTGCTTTGAGTCCATAGCTCAGAGCCACATGCCTTGAGCATTTTAGGCCTCTGTCCCAATTTACAGCATTGGGTTTAGTACTTTGTATTTTGATCAGAGCAGTGAAGTTTTGTGGTCTCTAACAAATGTCCTGCACTGGTGAAAGTGTGTAAATAGATGATTTTATCATCAAAACAGCACATTTTTAGTGTTCTTTCCTTCACTCAGCTCTTTGTGCAAAACCTGAATGACTGTTGGAAGCTGTGGTAACACCAAGCACTTCCTGACCTAGAGAAGGCCAGTAGTTCTGGCACCATTTGCTGTACTTAAATTCCTTACTGTCTGTAAGCTGGAATGTAACTTACAGAAAAGAAATGAAATATCTATACATCTTGTTGTTTGGTTTCACGAGATCAGAATGTGTTCATCCTAAACAATCCCATATAGTCCAGCTTGGGAGAGCCATGGGGGTAATGCATTTCTGCTGCAGCTCTTGAGCAAATATTTAATGTGGAATACTGTCTTGGCTTATGAGGCGGTCTTGTCAATAGACTTGAGATGTTACCTGGTTAAATAAAAGCAGTAGCTACTGTTTCTATGAAAATTGGGTTCACAAATGTAACGTATACAATCCTGTGTGAACAGAATTGTGTTCTGTTGTAGTGAAATACACTGAAAATTTTTAGTGATATGAGAGTTACTCTTGGTTAAAATAGTGGTAAGTGTTCAAGGCTAGGCTGGATAGGGCTTGGAGCAGCCTAGTCTAGCAGAAGATGTCTCTGCCCATGGCAGGGAGTTGGAATAAAATGATCAAGTTTTCTTCTGACCTGAACTGTTTAATGATTCTATTTTATGATAACTCATCTAAAGAACAGCATCTTAATGTTGACTGTTCCACTGCTTGAGACATGAGCTGTTGTGTAGTGGGAGTAGTAACAAAACCAAAGCAAATGGTTTGCTGACTTGAACAGAGTGACTCTCTCATTGTTTGGAGTTAGTTGTGTAATGTACTATTATTTTAAATTTTAAAAAACTTGCAAAAGTGAAGAGCAAACTCTAAATATAAGCTCAGGGCTGTTAGGAACTCATACAGTGGGCATTTCATAAAAGCAGAAAAGCTGGCTGCATGTTTTTTGTTTTTTTTATTTTTTTTATTTGTATGTGAAAAATGTTCTCTACTAAGTTTGTAGAGCAGGAAAATCACTTTAATCTCTGGTGGCAGAATTGTTAACAAGAGGCTGTGGAGAGCCAGCCTTGGGCTGCCCACAGCCATCCCTAAGCGGAGCAGTTATCGGTGGGGAAGCGGGGCCTGAGTGCTGCAAGGACACAGAACTCGGTGTGAATTTCACTTCTCTGTGGATTTATATCAAAGGAGGTCTAAACATACACCTTAGCTGGCCATATTGCTGTGTGTCAGATGTGAAAGCAAAAATAAACGTGTGAAGCACCAGGCAGAGTAGGAAATGTAAATCTGAAAACCATGTCTCCAGTCTATTATGCTAAACCCTGGACCTCATCTATAGGAACTCATGGGAGCATATAGATGCTTCATTTTTGATAGGCAGTATTTCCTGTAGGCAAGAAATCAAAGATCTTTTCAAGTTAGAAATGACAATAAGTAGGGAAGCCAGTATTTCAGATTGCTGGTATTTTGGGTATGAGTAGCTCTTTGATGTTGGAATGAGAACTGGAGGAATGTCTAAAATTAACAGTGAAGTATGTAACACTAATGATAAAATGCAGAAGTTGGAGGAAAACGGGCAAGGCCAGGCACTAAGGGTGGTTTATATATATATATTTTCTTTTCCCTGAATAATTATTATTTTAGGGTCAAACCAAAGAACACAAACAGCTGTGATACATAAATCCTGTAGTAAGTAGATCTTGGATAAGCAACTTTGATTTAAATATTTGTATGTGTATAGGTTTGCATATAATCAAACATAAAAAATTTATTATGTATGTAATTTGGTGGATTGTAGTTTTGCTGAATTATGAAAAAAATGTTAAGGTGACCAAATAGGGGGAATTTAATTATTTTTGCATCTGAAAACATCTGTATGTATTGTGGCTCTACAACAGTGTGACTAGTGTGGCTTCACATGCTTTTTTCCAGTTCTGTTCCAAGATTATTTTTGAGCAGTCAGTGCCTGTTTGTGCAGCAGGTTGTCTGTGTTACTGATGCTCAGTGGTACAAGTATGAAATTGTCCTAAATACCATGGGAATGTTTCTTCTTGGAGGTGCAACAGTGGTTCTTAAGAAGCTTTGGCCATGCCTCTGGCAACAGAAAATGTGTGGTGGTCATGGTCTTGATGGATAAAACACCATCCAGAGTGCAAAATTTCTTTCACAGTCGTTTTTAGAAGCTGTCATTGAGATAAAAACTCACCCTTCGAGTTCACGCCTAAGTAATTGGATGCAGATTTATTAAGATGCAGTGTTTTATTGGGAT
The DNA here is from genome assembly GCA_030060385.1 of Muscicapa striata striata. Classification (NCBI taxonomy): domain Eukaryota; kingdom Metazoa; phylum Chordata; class Aves; order Passeriformes; family Muscicapidae; genus Muscicapa; species Muscicapa striata. The sequence continues at coordinate 999,288 of JAREIS010000131.1, forward strand.
GGAATCAGTGTTGGGCATGAGTCACCCTGGCAGGATTCACTGGTCAAGCTTGTTGGAGTGAAGGCTGAAGACCTTGCTGTTGCTGTGCCTTATTTTCCTCAAGAGCTGAGAATCTTGCTTAATCATCCTAAAGCTTAATAAAATACACATATTAGAAACAGACCTGTTGTAAAGCCGTTGTGTGGAGGAACTTCCAAGATATCACAGATTCCAGAATACCTGTGCATACATGCAAAAGGAAATGGTTGGGAATGATTAAGACTCAGAATGGATGATTAGCCAGAGCAGTGATGGTGTCACTTAGCTCTATTTCTAGACCAGCTCTTAGAAAAATATCCCACTTTTTCCTGTTCTTTCCAATCAGTTTTGGGGGAGGAAAAAAGCTAACCTCAGACTTGTGTGTTAATAACCTTATTGTGGAGTCTGTGACTATATAAATCTTGAGTCTGTTTTATTGGTGTTTATTTACCAGGTGACACCTTTGTAAATAGAAATAAAATCCCTTTTGCGTTATGAAAATAAATTGTTTTTATAAGTACTTTGTCTACTTTATATAATTAAACAAGTGATTTCTCAGAAGCATCGTAATTCCCATGATTTTAAAACAAAAATCTTAATTGAAGTACAGCTCCTATTTTCATCTGAATTGTATTTCCTATGTATCTTTCTGCTTTAATATTTACTTTACATACAAATATGCCCAAAACCAAAAATTCAACAAGTAGTTGAACATATTGCATCTTTTATATTCTGCTTCTTTTCAAGGTTTATACAAGGAATATGCTATGAGATCACTTTGCTAAACAAGAAATTCACCAAGGTCCTGTGAAATTCTGTATTTTATGATTTCCCAGTTGAAAATTTTCCCTGGCTGATTGCAGTTTAATACAGCAGCAAATTTCTGAGTACAACTTTGTGTTTGGTCTGAATTAAAGTTCTCCAGAGAAACAATAACATCATCTTGTTGACTTTACAGAATAATTTCTTGTCCCGATCTTGCTTTAAGAAAACTTTAATGAGAAATATGCTCTTGTTGTTGTTAAGTCAGTTTTCTTCTTGTTGTGATTTAAATGTAAAGGCAAGATTTATGGAAATGACTGCAGGGTGGTGCTGGCCTAATTAGTCATTATTTCTGGCAAGGCATAAAAAATTGGTTGTTCTTGTGCCTAAAACTAATAGTGTATTTTGTATTTAATCTGTAGGTCTTTTGTAAAACAAATGGTTGTGCTAAAAACTGCAAAATACACACATTTAAAGTTCGTATGCTATTATTTTGCATGCTGTTTTGGCATGTGATTTTAAATTTTTCATTGATAGTTAAATTTACTATTATGTATATTTGAAATGTATTTATCCCTTAAAAACCAGGAATAATAGTAGCTGAGCTGGAATTTGCTGTAGAAATTTTGGAATTGAGTATGGCTTTTCTACAAGTGTCTATTCAAGGATTAAACACAAAGCACTGCAGTGCTTTATAAGAGTACTAATACCTATTACAATTTTTTTTTTTTTGTGAAGTGTTTTAGGATTATCCATGTGATATATTCACCATTGGGCTGGGGGGTGTCTTTTAGGGCTTTCTTTTTGTGGGCCTTGTTGAGATGAATTCCCAGTAATTGGTATTTCACCCAGAAGCGACCCAGGTGACTTAGGAATTCCAGCACCTTCAGCATGTGGAATGTCTGTCCTAATCAGGCTTAAGAGAGGGGGGCATTAACCCAGTAATGATTGAAACCTGCCTTCTAAAGGAAAATATTCAGCAGGGCATGTGACATGAATTCTCCTCTGTGCCTTTGCCCTCTCCTTGTCCAGCCACAGCTCTTGGACATCCTTAGTGGCCGTGGGATGTTGCTGAAGCACAGAGCTGCTCTGCAAGCTCCTCTCCATGAATCCATTTTGTGATTAAACTTCTAAAAGTTACAGCCCCCAACACACAACTGCAGTTTCATGGTAGCTCTGACATTATTTTACTATTCATGCTGTGAATTTCATTCTATAGTAAAATGAATATTATATTGGCCTTTTAAGTTGGTTGTCAGTGGAGAATTGGGAAGCTACACTTAGAGCATCTGTATGCAATCTTGGCGACAAGTAGGACCCTCTGGAAAGCTGTTACTGTTGGGGCAGAACTAATCATACCATGTGAAATTATATAAGGAGAATTAGCTCTGACTCTACCTCATTTCCTTTCATACCGCTGTGAAAATAAGCTTAAGAACGTCAAACTTTCCCTCCTTATTTCTCTAAGTACTTTGTTAAATACTTATTTTTACTAAGGCTTATTTATTGGAGGTGCTAGGAAAGAAAATATAACTGTCTGTATTTCTAGGTACTAATGTGGTGTGCATCCTTGCCCAGTTTGACATTGTGATTTCTTTCCCAGGACTGGATTCCTGGGATCAGTTGCTGTTGCCTTCTCTGTGCTTTGACTTTATTTCCCTGGCGGATCATTTTGAGTACTCCACATTTAAGGTAGCATGCTTCATGTGAGAGAAAATTGTCAATCACAGCCTGCCTGGGCTATTGAGAAAAGAGAGATATCAAAAGCCTGCTTGGAGCTCTAAGGAGCAGTCAGGTCACCTGCTGAGTTGCCTGGCAGGAACCTAAACTTGTGCAGCCTTTAAGGTTAGGAAAGAAAATGGGGATCTTGGGAGGTCATTGCTCTGTGCTGAGGCCCAGTACTGGATGTGTGAGTGTGTAGTTCAGTGTCAAGCCAGAGAGATGAACGGGCCATTCCTGACATGTTCTTCTTACCAGGTCTTAAAAACAATCAGTGGAGATTTGTGTAACCCCTCCATAACCTAATCCCTTGTTTAACTATCCCTAGAGGTAGCATATTTCCTCTAATGCTATTCTAATTTTTTTTCCTAACCTGTTAAGCTTCTTGATTTTTTTATTCCCCCCCCCGCAGTAATGTGGGGCATGATTCTCATAACTGCTTTTAACTCTCCCAGATTGCTTAGGTTCTGTTTTGAGCTCATTTCCTACATCTGTATTGAAACCTGAGTGTAATATACAACCTTAGGATCAGTGATGAACAGAATAAATCTTACCATCTTTTTCATGTGATGCTTCTATCATTATTATTATAAATTGGAATTATTTTTCAATTTTGGCATTCAGTTCAGTATTAAAACCCCTTTTCAGTTTTGCTGTTAATCCCTTAGTCTCATTTTTTGCAATTCTGACTCAGTTTCCCAGAATGCTTGCAGAATTTCCCAGGTAACTACCAAATTTTGCAACTATATTGTTCATCATCCAAGTAATAAATGAAAACATTAAATAATCCTGCACTGAAAATACCAAGAGGAAGCTTATTACATTCAGAGTCCTGCAACTTTTTTGCAGACCCAACCTTTAGAACTGGAGTAATGGAATATTTGAGTTGTGCTCTGATTCCCTCATTGTCTTTGGAGCCATTGCTGGTCTTAGTTCTTTTCTGGTTGTATCTGTCTTGCACTGAGAAGCCTGAAATGGGCAAATCAAATCTGACATCTTGTAGCTATAGGTGTTTAGGAAAGGGATTTTTTTAATGAGTTGAAAAAGGCTTGGAGAATGTTTACATGGATCTGCACCCATGGGTGACTCAGTTTCCCTTTGTGGTGTGTAAAAATCATCTTTAATTATACTTCTGTGTCTGAGTCACAAATGGTCATTCTTCATGTCTGCTAGATCAACGCTTTCAAAAACTCAAAACTTTGATCAATCAGATCTCAAAACTTGAAGTGTTATTTTATGAAACATGTGGACAAGGGAGAAGGGGAAGAAATGCTCTCTGCTTCAAAACATTTTCTTTCTTGCTACTTGCTTGGAATATAATCTGCAGACATTTTTCTTTTATGTTGGTGTTTTATTACACCTGATGTGGTCAGAAACACTTTTTTTATCCTCTGCCCTGGCATTTCCAAAACCAAAGCAACTAAGAGATGCTGACAGAGTTGGGAAGACACAAGGACTAAGGCTTACAGTTAAGGCAGATGTGATTGCAACATCTGTGCCTAGGAAAGCTGCAGTCTGATCTGCCTTCTGTCTTCAGGATTTCTGGGATTCCAGAAGCAGAAGTGGTGCAGATAAGACATGTCCTCTGAGGTTTTGAAAGGCTTCTGCTCAGATTGTAAAGCTCTTCCTTATTAGGCCCACAGGAAACACATCTCCTCTAGCGCAGCCAAATTGGTATCATTGTTAAATACTTCTCCTTGGGCTCTCCAGTGGTAACTCTGCTCTGTGGTGTGGTTATTTGGGATGAAGAGCCTCTGTGGCTGCCTCTGTGTACTGACTAGCTGAGTATATTACTGGCATGTAACTGTGTGTGGTAATTTCTGTCTTAGAAGCTGTGATGCAATCCAAATAACAGTTTATGGAGGGTTTTCCACCTTTTTCCTTAAATTTGACTCTGTAGGCCTAAAATTTGGGACTTCTAACTTGAAATCTTCATTAGAATTCAATCTAGTAACTAGGAAGGAAAAACCCCAAAGCCTTGGCAGCAGACAAATGAAAATTCATTTTCTTTAATGACTCTCCTCTTTGCCAACTGTGTTCTTGGAAAATGGGTCTTTGCACTTGGTTTGTTTTCAGTGCAACAACTGTGTTGGTTTCTGGGTGGCATAAAATTGTGCATATTCCTCTCTGGGTTTTGAAGGAAGCCCTGCCCTTTCCCTCATCTCTGAGCAGCAGTCATGGGGCTGCTTCCTGACCTTGGGACTGTTCTTATGTTGGGGCTCCCCACTCACTGTGCTACTCCTCTGCTGCTGTGTCCTGCTCTGAATTCTGTTCCAGGTGAGATGTGCTTGCTGTTTCTCTCCTTTCAGGTGAGCTCTTCTGGCCTGATGTGCAGCTGGTGGGAAGAGAGAAGCTGGTGGCCTACCTCTGTTCCATCAGTACCTTTGAAAGGACTTTGCTTCAAGCAGGTATGATCTGTGGGAGTTCAACAGCAAACACTTCAGAAAAGCAAAGATTCATTGCCCTAAGTTCACAAATCTGTCCTGCAGGAGAAACAGTAAGTAAGACGTTAAAAAAGTTACCAGATGAAACATTGAGACAATATCCACATGACCAAAGCAGGTGGCTTGCATAATTTCTTTCATGCATAGTTTTTATGTTGTTGTCATCATAACAATATGTGACAAATTAATATGCTATTTTCTCTTAGTGATGTTTAAAATTTGATTACCTGAATATTGATAATGTTTGGTGCTTAGAAATATTTGAAGGGTTTTGTACTTCATACTGGATTGTACATAAGAGTAATTTTGGGAGTTGAACAGTGTATTTCATGCAGACAATCCTAAAATAAGTTCTTAATAGACTGGATGCATTAATATTCATTTTTAGAGTTTACATTGTTAAATGTTAGTTATTAAAGTCTGTTCAAAATGTAAACTCTGTTCTGTAGCATTAATTATGCAAGTTTGAAATTCTCAGTTTCATTTTAAGGTAGGGCTTTTTATTTGTACATAGCTGTTGAAATAAATTACCAGTACAAGAAAACATTCTCCTAATAAACGAGGGATGCCTGGAGTTGGCTCTGCTAACTGAGACAATTTAATTCATCCATCATCAGGGATGATGTTTCTTAGCAACACAAAGTATTTTCACCCAGGGCGCTTTCACAAACTTTCACATTTTTCTTCAAATGCGGCCTTGGTAGTGTTTTATATGACCTAAAGTTCGTCCATCTGTCCTGAAGCTCCCAATACTTTGCCATTCTCTCCAGTGATCAAATGATCCGATATATGGGGTTTTTTTTTCATCTTAATAATACACAAGTTGACTAGAGAATCATTTCGCATGTCAGATTTTCCAAAGGGTTCTGGGAAGTTATTTGTTGCTCTGTATAGCAAAGCTAAAAGTTATTGAAAATGTGTTGCAGTTTCATAATAAAACAGATCTGAAAATTATTGGCTAGAGAGCCAACTAAATGCTTTCTGATAGCCATAGCCTCAAGGGGGATACTTGGATCATTTGTAATAAGGGGATATCTTTGATATCTTTTGGTGAATTGACTAGTATTCTGTTTAGATCATTATTTATGAAAAAAACTGGCTTGGTACGCAATGTTACATTATCAAATTGTTTGGGTGTAAGAATTGCCTTAATGTATCGCCAGAATTTTCCATGTTTATTCTTTTCATGTGCTGCATGAAATCAGAAGAAGCTGTTGATCCATTAAGACTACCTTTACTTCTTGCTTTCCATTTTTTCAACATGTGTGGGGATGATTTGATCAGTGTAATTACCACCTGGGGAGACTTGGCTTGCTCTAGAAACCCCTTCAGGTATGTAACAGGTGTTGTTCAGTATGGAGAGCACACATCTTCCAAGTGCAATGTGTTATTTTGCTTTGAGAAGTAATAGAGCTTGATTTTTTTGCTAAACTGCTCAGAAGACTTCTGTTATGTGAAGGTGACTAAGCCTTTGCTTCTGTCTTGCTTTGAGAGAAAAAGTTTTAATGGTTCTTTGTCAGCAGTGCATAGTGACAAGGCTTTGGAAAAGGTTGTGATGAGGTAATTATTACTCAGTTTATTTCACAAAGAAGGTGTTCAGAAACCCTTTTAAATTGTGGGAAAAGAAGTTACAGAAACATTGATTTGATTCTTCCTCATAGGTTGAAAAATTCTGTGTTGTAGCTCATGTCAGCTTTAATTTGCTGAGTTTCCATGTTAGCACATATAGTCTTTATAAAGATTTCAAATATGCAAAAAAATTAGTGGGACTCTCAGCTGTATGTCCAAGGTGGGACATCTTATTTGAGGTGATCTTATTGCAGTGTAGGTGTTTTGTGCCCTGGTGTTACTGTTTATCATCTTGCAAGATTTCCAGGTGTTCCCTGAAGTCCTTTGAAGAATCACCTAAGTTGGAAGCTTTTTGTGTTATCCCACAGAAAACAGTTTCTGATAAAAAAGGGGGGAGAAGATCTTTTGCTAGCCAAGTCTTTAAGTCTCAAATCTTTGAAAATAGCAGCAATCACTTGTCTCTGATGTTGCCTTACCTGTAAGTTGGAACTCTGGCACCTGGCAGAAGGATTAGGGTTCTGTTTGCTCCTGCAAGGCTTTGTTGCATGTGGTGACAGACTGTCTGCATTTCTTCCTCTACTTTAGCACTGGGATCATGTGGGAAGCTCCAGAATCATCTGTAGGCTCTCCTTGCCCTTTCAGGTTCTGTTAAAAAAATTCCTTGTAGTTGTGGTGACTCCTCAAGGTATCTGCAGAGTCTTGGTGTCAGGGGTGTTTCCTGCAGGCTGGTGTTTGCCCTGCAATAAATAATATAGTCAGTTATAGACCTGTATTTGCATCTTGGTGCAGTCAGTAAAGACTGACATAAGGGCTGGTAATTCATCTTTCAGAAAGTCAATTTTAGAAGATTAGGTATTGAAATTGCTCTGTAGTTGAGACTTCATTTTTCCAACTGTAAACCCAGTGTCTCAGTGTACAATAGTAACAAAGACTGCCACAGGGCAGGTAAGCACAACCTGTTTCATATGAAGCCAAGCCTCCCAAATGCTCTCCAGAAATTAGTGTGAGAACAGTTTTATTTTGAAGAAAGCTTTGCTTGGGGTAGGGAAATAGAGATTTCCATGAGGTTCACAAGCAAAATGTAGCTCTCTACTGTGAAGTACTGGAAGCAGTGCTGGTGATGGGCCAGTTTAGGGTGGAGAGGGGAAGAAAAGGATTCCAATAATTCTAGGCAAGTTCTTTTTCCTTGGGAGCAGTTCTTTTGTAGCAGAATGGCTACTCAGGATAGGTAAGTGGTAGCAAAATGTTACTTGGCTGCTGTGATAAAGGCAAATTAATTGCTAAGTGCCACTTTTAAACCATAGCTTCTTCTGCATTGGTGAAGCAGGCACTGGGCTCCTTCTCTTACCCATATTCTTTTTCAGCTCGGGTTTTTCTGTGAATTCTATGTAGTTTCCTATGGTTAGCTATAAGGACATGAAGAATTGATAAAAATTGTCTTTTTGAAGGTAGTGAAAGGTCTAGAGTCAGTCTGATAAATAGAGAGGGATAACTTGTAACGATAAACACACAGTAGTGTCAAAACTGTTGTAAATTTTCAAGAACAACTTTCATCCTCATCCAACCATGACTCAAAAAAAGAACATTCCCTTTATGGCCTGCAGCACAATACAAATTGTTCTTTGCTAGCTTTCAGTTAAAGCGATGAACATATTACTTGAATTTTAGGAAAGAGAATTTGAAAGTGTACTATATTTAGGGTTTAGTCTTGAAGTCATAAGAATAACTAGTGATTCTTGCTGTTGTTGCATCTTTTAGTGTTCATGGGCAAAGAATGACTTGATCAGAGTTGTCACTGGGAACATTTAGTTTTTCATGCAAAGTATTTTTGGCCAGCTTTTATTTGGAAGAATATGAGATGGAATATAAAAGAATGAGCCTAAGAAATTATCATTTATGTTAAAACATCACAAATTATATTTTTTGGGTGCTGTTTCTGCAATTAGTCTCTAAAAAAAGGTGAGTGCAAATCTGGCTAAAACACTTCTCAAAGTTGGTTGTTTACCTTGGAATTGTCATCATTTATGTAGTTGTTTTTCAGATACTTGAGAATTCTATGACTTTATTCTGATTGGCATTTGGACACATTTAGGAATGAGCAGTCAATTGTTCTGTTGTTGTGTTTGTATCTAACTCACATAAAGTGAGAGTTTGCATGAAAGCAGGTATGATTTCATTCAGCCTTTCTATTGTGTTGTCAATAAAAGTCATAATTTCTCCAAGTTACTGAGCTTTATTTCCAACCAAGGAGTAGAACATGAAAGGGTTGGGGGCATTTTAGAATCATAAAATGGTTTGGAAGGGACCTTAAAGAACATATATAAAATATAGGACATCCTGAAATAGGTACAATCAAACAAATCCCAGTTATACAAACAAAAAGTGAGCATCAAAATAGTTGTGTATCCAGTGTTAGTGATCTGTATTTTGTATGAAAAGCTGACCTTTTTGGGACCTTTTCTTCAGAAATAAAGAACAGGCTGATCTGTTTCTCCCACAATTGGAAGGGCAGTTGGAAATTTAGTTGATCTTATTTTTTTTTAGCATAACTATCACATGAGAGGAATGAGAGGGCCAGTTGCTGGGATTGCAGAGGACTGTGCAGCCCCAGGCATCTTCCACTATGTGCAAAGACTGATTCTGGTTAATGCAAACAAATAAAAATGAAGTGTCTAAATTCAGACCAAACTGATTCAGATTAGGAAAAATATGATCCTTCCTAGTGGCTTAAAATGGATGCATGAGGCTTATGTGTGATGATTTGTATAAATCAAGGGAAATGGGCATTAGATTGCACATTCATCATTGTGATTATCACTTGAACTGCTTAGCATTGTAACCTGGTAAGCATTGGCCAGTGTTGTATTTAACTATAAATAAAGTATTAGAAAATTATAGGCTGAATTTGATTTAGTTGAATATGGTAGTCTAAAGCTCTGCAACTTGGAGTTTGAGGCAGAGAGAAATGGTCAAGAGCCTGCACATCCTGGGTGTGGGGTTTTTACATTTGATAATCTCATTACTCAGGTATAAAGCAAGCATTTTACTGCAATAATAGTCTATTCTAGATGCTACTTTTAGGCCAATATAAATCTATTAAAAATATCCTATATTTTATATATATATCCTATATTTTATTTTATATATATATATCCTATGTGTATTATATCTGCTCTCTTCCCTTTACCTGTTCACTCCTGAATGGATGAAAAGGTCCAGAAGTATGTGGAGAAAATGTCTGGACTGTGGTATGATAGAAGCAAACAGTCCTACATCATTCTGTGCCTGGCTGGACAGTGATTCTGCCTGGATTTATGACTTTAAAGTTGTCCTTGTTGTGAGAGGAGCTGCAGATGTTTCAGGGTCACAAGTGAAGTTTCTCACCTGAAACTGATGTTGGGATACATAGTTATGTTTCCTTTTTATATTCTTTTTGCACAACTAGGTCTAGGAAGGCCTGGTAAGTGTGGAATTAGTGTTAATTTCCTTTTGTGTTAAATTAGACCTGTCACCAGATTTGTTCCTGAATCCTCATATATCTTACACAGCCGTTCCTGCTGCTTGTTATCCTCAGCTCCCCCTGTTTTTGCATTAGTATGGGCTCTTTGGCACTTGATTTAACATCAGTAAAAAAACTCCATCAGAACTTCTTAGAGTTGACGGTCTCTAATCACTTAGAATATTTTTTTTTTTGCATGTAACTGATTTGGTTTTTTGAGAGGAAAAATATCCACGTGTTTTCATTGTTAGTGGAAACTACAGATGGGAACCTCAAAGAGGAACACTGAGGGGCATCCTCTCTAGGTTGTCCACAGTGTATTTGGTCAAGAAAAGAAACAGCTTAAGGAATGTGACGTGTGGTTCTTGATGCAGAAAAAAAGCTTCTCTTTGCCTAATACATTGGAAAACATTTGTTCAAGAGCAAGTCTCCCCTATGCAAAATTTGCCCCTTTAGCATTATTAAGGTCAGTATCCATGTAGGTTCTCATTCTTACTCAGTGTGGTGCCTGAGGTCAGCTTTGGCTTGTAAATTAAACTTTAAGGATTGTTTTGTCTGGTCCTGTTAAAAAGCATTTCTGTAAGTTGTTTGTTTAGAAACTTATTTATTCCTACTCTTCCTGGGCTTGTCTTCAGTTCCTGCTTAAAAAATAGCAGCTGTAAATGAAACATCATGTCCTGCTTCACAAGGTTTGTGGAAATAATCCTTATGTGTTTACATACACACTCATGGACTGCTTTTTGGTATTAATTTGAAGGTGAATGTTTTCAGTTCTGGATGTTCAGTAGACTTTTCTGTGTGAGGAAAAAAAAAAAAGTGTTGTGAGTTTTGTGAAAATGACTGTTGTAAGTCGATGAGTACTACAGTCTGTGATCCAGGGAGGAATTGCCAAAATGCTATTTCATAAAAATCAAATAAACTCTGTAACTGATCAAGTGGGCAAGTTCACATGTCCCTGTAGTTCTCTGAACATCCTGGCTTGACTCATTACTACCAGAGAGGTGTCTGCACTTCATCATGTGTTGGCATGCTCTCTGAGACTCAGCATTCCTCTTCTGTATTATTTCCTGATAGTTCTTTCATTAATCCTTCAAAAGTGCTGGACTGCTTAATGGAGTCAGAATAAAAATAATGCATTTTCAGAAAGTCTTCCAATGTGTTGTGTTTGCTTTCTGCATCTCACTTAAGTGTTAATCAATTAAGTGATTCTGATTCTAGTCACTCCCCAGGTTAGATCTCGGTGATACAGGGATGGATAAATGTACTCTGTAAATTAGGTGTGAAACGGTTGGGGAAATGCACAAGCTGGTGCTCTGCAGAGCCAAGGCAGGTCTGGCTGGGCTTTATTTTAGCTCATGTGTGGGCAGGCTGGCAAGGCTGGTGCTGAGCTGGAGAGAAGTGGATGTCCTGGGAAGAAATTGCTCCTGAAGGAAAATGCTCAGGTGTTTTTTCTACCTGTTTTTTATATCTGTTCATTACTTGAGTTCTGTCACCTGGGCTGTTTTGTTCTGCTCTTCTGATTTTTTTACACTTCTAAAATTCTTAGTTGGTAGTTGTGAGTCACAGGCCATCAGGTGCCACAGTTTTGCTTATAAACAGGACCAGAATATTTTAACAAAAAATTGTTGCCAACTCTCTTTAGGAATTCTGCATAGACAGTGAAAATAAATCTTGGGTTTCTTAGGTATCATTATTTCAAATTTAGATCTATTATAGGTATATTATGATAGGTAGAATTGTAACTGAGAGTGGCTCTTCCCTGGAAGTGGATGTCTGCTGAAGATGCCCATTATAATCTGATTGAACTGATCTGGATATAATTAATTGGTTATTGATAGAAATCCATTATTGCACGGTGTGACCAATGGAAAAAATACCAGAAGTAAAGGTGCAGCTGCCTCTACTTTCCTGGTAAAGAATCTTCCAGTCTTGAAAACCCAGCCATGGCAGATGCCAGAGTTGCAGACCTGGGCCTGCTGTAGTCGCCACTTAAGATACTTCCCCAAAATTCTTTTGCCCACTCTGAAATAATTTCACTGAATATATCTTACCCCTAGCATTTACATATTCAGCAACCTGCAACTTCTGCTCAAGCTGTGAGTTTTAGAGGGTGTCTAATGTTCTGTTTAAAGGTGAGGATCCTGTTATATTTTTTCTTTAAATTTTATGAGCATTTTATATAATGATGTTCCTGTCATGCTTTTGGCCATGAATCAGCACAGCATTTCTGTGCAGGCTTTAATTGAAGCGTGGAGTTGTCTTGCTGTGCAAATGTTGAAGTCAGTGAGACTATTAATTAAAATTAAGTATCTGCATAAGTGCTTTTGCTAAAAATAAGTTGCTTCATAACAGCTTTGGGCCATATTTGGGAAGGAGGGGGTTGTTTTTTTCAAACTTTGGAAATAGGTATATAATTCTCTCTGAACTGCATGATGATAAAATGTAGCAGCAATACCAGAGGGCAGAATGTTGATAGGAAGAAGTGTGAGCTTTCTGCCTTGTCAGATGTCACCTAAGCTGCTATTTATTGATTTTTAAACAGAATAAAACTGTTATGGCTTTTGTATTGCACAGAGACTGGTGGAAAACTTGAAAGTTACTGCTTAAGCTGCTACTGTAGTGGAAGCACACAAGTGACAGAAATCAATCAGTTCTTTATCTTCCTCTCCAAGTGCCTGGTTACAACTCTGTTTTTCTTCCATCAGTTACTTAAAGTTGGAGCTTCTCTGAGTGAGTCTCCTTAGCTACTTGTGCTGTATATCATTTGTTTTCTAGCTGTGTTTAAAGCCATTAAAAATATTACCAGGGAATACTGAGCTGTGGCTTTTCCCATATGTATTAGACAATTTACAATACAAATTTACTGTACAATTTACCTTTATAAAATGATCTGATTTATTAATTCTCATGGTAACTTGGCAAAATAGCATCCTTTTATCTCCTCAGTCTGGCTCTTTACCAGATTCACTTTATCATTCCAGTCTGTTACCTTTTTTCTGAGTTCTTTCAAAAATAGACTCTGTACAAGCTCTAGCACTCCTCACCTGCAGCAAACCAATAAATTAATAGTGAAGAGCTCACTGGATAAGAGGAAAGTGCACCAAGTTGCCTGTGCTGTCAGGTTTCTCATTGCCCTTTTCTGTCTCTTCCAACACTAAAGATCTCTGACCTGCTTTTTTTGCAGAGTTAAGCAGGAAAAGATGAGGGACCCAATTTCATGTGATGCCAGCCCAGATAAAGCCTTGTTTGCCTGAGGTCACACAGAGATCTGGTGCAGGATTGGAGCACAGGTGTTTTCTGACCACAAGATGAGTCTTCTGAGGTGCTCCAGTATGATGTGTGTTGGTTTCTTACTGCTGCTGTTCTTAGTCTTTATCACTTCTCCTTTGCTCCATGCAGAAGCTGAGAATCCCACTTGTGTGTGAATACAGTGATTCTTGCTGATCACATGATTTTTCTAAAAGTGGGACTCTGTAGGTTCCTATTTGAAGTCATTTATTAATATTGTTAATGGGGTTGCATTTGATTAGTGTCACTGCCAAAGATTTCTCTAAAGCACTGTCACATGGACACAAAGCAAAATTTACATTGTTTGGGGAAATATACCAATGTTGCCATTTTTTTACTATGAGCATGTCAGTTGCTCTTTATTGCTTTTTAAATTTGATTTTGTTGTTGTGTGGCGAGCTTTTCAGTAAACATAGTGGTTTCATTTATATAACACTAGAATTATTGTTAATGCCTAGTTTCATACTGCGAATTACGTAGGTAATATTGTGTCCAGTGGGATCCTGTATCACAGAATTTGCATAGTTATAGTGCTGGTGACATCGTATCTCATAGGAAGAACCCAGGGACCTGATACAATATCAGTAAAACTGTCTCCTAGGTATGATTCAAACAGTTTTATTAGCAACATATGGGGTATGAAGGAGCCACAGAGGGTAGTTTTGAGTGTAAGGGTGCTGGCCTATCTTTTTCAGCCTGTAATTATATCAGTCCTCTTCTATGGCATTATTTGTTGCTGCTCTGGGATTGCAGAAAAATAACTACTAATATGATGACACAAAGGATCAGAATAAATTATAATTGTTGACTTTACAAGAAATTCATTGGCAAAAAGGCTTACTGTCCAAAGCTTGGATGTCATTTCTGGTGCAGCTTCAGAGCTAAGCCACTGCACTAAATAGTATAGTTTTGAAAGTGTTAGGGTTTTCTGGCAGCCTTATCCTGCTGTATTGGATGCTTTTGTGATCTGACAGATACAAGGAAGAAACTTTTTGGCTGCGTTTTGGTTTTTAATCTTAAGCTAAAGGAGTGCATTTTGTTTAATTGGTAGTGGGATATTGAACTCTTGTTCCCCAAATGGAACATATTCTAATTAATCATCTTCAAATAAAGAGTTCATAATTTAAATTATGACACTAAAAACTTGCGAAAATATAATTAGAAAATTACAGTAGTGCTCTGTTTAGTTCTACTTCTTAAAGTCATGAAGTATAAAAAATAACTTCTACATGTTGTAAAAATGATAAAAGTTTGGGGGTTTAATGTTTTTGCCAGTTGGCTGAAGAGCCACAGTTTGTATGTAGCTCTTAAAGAAAAATAGCATTTGACTACTTCCCAAATAATTTTTTCAAATCCATGTGTTTTTAAACACTAGGCTAAGTAATTCTCTTTGCACAAGAGCTTGTGTAGGGAGTTGGGGACTGTTGTTTGGACTTTAGTCAGAGTTGCTTATGAAGATTTTTATTCCTCATTGAGGTTCAGCAAGGAACAAAAGTCTGGGACCTCTGTGCTGCTTCACTGATGTGGAAGCATCTTTTCATCTACTTGTTTCCATTCCATACTGTGTTGATCATACTGTGGTTGCAATAATATAATTAATACATAATTTTATCTGGAAGGGATCCTTAGAATTGTTCACCTCTTGTTTTCAGGTAGGATGAAACTTTTTTGAATCATCCCTGACTTAATTATACATTAAACAAGATAGTAAAAAAAGAATCTAATTTATAACTTAATTGCTAAACTTCTTTCTTAGGATTCAAGCTCTCTGGTGGCACTTCATTCTTTTTATGAACTTTTCTGGCTTCCAGAAACTTTTGAAAACAATTGCAGGTGATTGAGGAGCTATTTTAACTGGTTCCTATAGTATCCAACAGTAAAAGACCTCAGACTTTGACAGTTTGTATTTGTTGTGAAAAATATATTCTCATCCTGTATCTGCTTTATCTCTTTGGGAGCTTGGAGTGGAAACTCTCACAAGCTTGCTGCTGTTGAGAATCTCAACTTCTGTGAAAATTGAAGTAAAATTGTAATAAGCCTTGTAATTTTGAGAAATAAGTAGAAACATGTAGTGAGACTTGTGTTTGAGAAGTGGGTGGATGTCAGCTTGTAGATGCATAAACATCACAATCTTCTGATCTTTGTGTGCAGTTGTCCCCTGACTCCAGCACAAGCAGCTACAGGGTGAAAGGGTCATTTCCAGTGTGCCTCAAAGTCAGCTTGCTCTTTAGACATCATTAAGCATAAACTTGTACTGTTTTAATGCTATTTTTTTGCCTTTTTAATGCCATTTTGCTTTTTTCATATTTTTTCTCCTTTCCCATATCTTTTGTTTGGAGTAGAAAGTTCACACCCACTTTGCTAAAGATGGTAAAGGAGTGATTTCTGAAATTAACTATTAAATAAAAAAAGTTATATAAACATATCTGGACATCACATCATAGGGACTTCAGAGCTGTCTCAGGAGCCTCTAGAGCCACTCATGTTAATTGTTGCATATCTTGTAAATGTGTTTATTTCAAAGTACTGGAAGCTTTCCAAGAAATTTCTGTATTTAAAAGGGCAAAAAGGATGTCACAGTGGATTTAGCCCAGGACAAAATAAAGTAAAGGTTAACTTGGACTTCCATCAGTGAAAGCTTAAAAGCTAAAAATAAATGCTGGTCACTATGGTTTTGTGATAGAAGGATTTGTGAGACAAAGCTGATTTTTTTTTTTTTTTTTTAAATAGGATTCTGTGTCTGGCCTTTATTGCTATATTTAACTAATTTCTTTTGAAGCATTAAATCTTTACAATGCAGTATTTTGATATAAAAACTTAGGTTTATGTAGATGAGACAGAAAAGATTAAGAATGTCCTATTGCTTAAAGTGTAACTTTTAATGGGATGAGAAAGGCCAACACCTTGTGGTTCCCCAATGTGCTCATGGCCCACTGAATCAGCAATTTCACTGGTGATTGAATTTTTGCTGCTTTGTTTTTCAGATGGTGCAAACAATGCTGGAGAAATACAGCTGCAGTTAGTCACATAGTTCAGTCATCAAAATACAGACAAACTGTAGTTGGGACAGAAAGCAGGCTGGGAAACCCCACTGTGAGAATAAAGAGGTGGCATGAGGGGAGGCAGAGAGAGCTGGGACAGTTCAGCTGAGATGGGTGGCTCAGGGGAGCAAACTGAAATAAAGGAAATTCTGTTAAGATGAGAAGTTTTTTGTTTGTTTGTTTGTTTTTTTTTTTTTTGGCTGTGAGTGGCCAAACACTGGAACAATTTGCCCTCAGAGATTCTACCTATGGAGATGCTCAGAACTGGGGGACCCTCCTGTTCTCTAGTTTGGGCAGAGGGTTTGGACTGGTTATTCTCTGGATTTCCATGATTGTGGGATCTCATGTTGTTTGTCTTTATTTCAGGTGTGGTCTGTCTTCACAGACTTTATTAGCCCAAGGAAGGTATTTGGGGTAAATATTTGTATGGTGTAGTATTGGGCAGTATTTGGATGGAGCTTTTTAACACAATCACAGAATGGTTTGGGTTGGAAGAGACCATAAAGATGATCCAATTTCAACCCCCTGCCATGGGTGGGGACACCTTTCACTAGACCAGGTTGCTCCAAGGCCCATCCAGTGCTGGTCTTGAGCACTTCCAGAAATGGGGTGACCACAGCCTTTGTGGGCAGCGTTTAGCCTCTTCTTAGCCCAAAGCAGTTGGAAAGTTAGACCAGATGAGCTCAAATTATTATTTTTTTTTCTTCCCCCAACTCTGTTTAGATTGAAGAATGCTACTACACTCAGGAAAATTGCACTTTGAAATCTGTCCATTGGACTGAAGCAGATAGGATGGATTGGAAGAAGTGCTGCTCTCCACTGAGATCCATAGCCAAGATTCCCAAACTGCTTAGGTGAAGACCTGTGAAGCAGCACCACCTGGTATTTTACTGCTCCCAGTTTTTAATGCAGGTAATAATGCTTCTGATAAATATGTGTTTGTTAGATGAAAACAAACTTGATGGGTTTGGAATTCTTGGTGTTATTAGATGTCTATTAATGAATTTTTACTCTGCCTGCCCTGAAATGATGACATGGTTCATGTTGTACTTCTAGTACATGGTAAGTCTGACAAGGTTACAGGTTTTGGGAATCAAAGGAATCTTTCTTTCAAGACACAATTAGCAAGATGTTAGATTTCTCCTTTTCTCCTTATCAATCAAAGTCTGGATTCATTTGGTTGCAGCAGTGAAGGGGAGATGTTAAGATCATGAATGAAGTATGTCTGTTAACAATTAGGCTGCACCTGTACTTCATGTAGACTGGCTTCATGTGGCTGTAAAAGAGTGACAGACAGCTGGGACCTACAGCAAAATAGGAAGAGGTGACCAAAACATTTGGCCATTCAGATATATATTTATTTACCTACTGCCTTCCCCCAAACAATCAACATATGTTCAAACTAATGGTAGTCAGCAATTAAATTAGTTTCTTTTATACTTTTGGAAAAATAGTTTCCCCTCACACTGAGAATTAATAATTTGGTTGTATTTTCGAGTTCAAATGACATTTCAACATAACTTCTGTGCTTCTAAATCTGCTCTAAGCCTGAGCTGTTTCAGGAGACAAGCTGGTGTGACACAGGGTGTGTCAGTGCCATTCCTTCTCTTCTCCCTTTCCTTTTCCAGTAACTTCTGAATTCATCAGGCAACCTGTACTGAATTTACTAGAAGAGTAGGTGCTACAGGAAGTAACAGACTTTCAGCTACTCACATGAAATCTGTGCCAAGGACTCTATATTTTTAAGCTGCAAATTAATTTATGATTAATGTTTTAATTATTTGTTTGTGTCCTAATTTCTGCCATGTTTCAAATTTAATTAAGTTTGAGATACAGGAACAAGCAACAAACTCCAGGCCCTTCCTTCTTTCTCAAATTGCTTACAACCACCACAGTGCTTTCTCACCAGGGGATTTTGCCAGAGCTGTGATGTCTCTGAGGTTGATTCTTGTAGAGAAGTATTCTCATGGATTGGGCAGAGATGGAAGTCACATAACCATATAGGAGTGTTGTGTTCTGGTGTGTGTCAGCAGGTGGAAGGGGACAGGTGGGACACCCCTATCATGAGCTGGGCACAAACAGCCTCATATGGGGAGAACAGTGTCTCTCTCCCAGGTGAGAGAGCTTGATGTGATGAGAGAAAAAAAGAAATGCAGCTCACACAAATATTACATATAGTGTCATTTTTTTACCATAAACTGTAAAAATGGTACTTTTTGAATTCCTCCTAATGTGCAGCCATCTGTGATTTGCATTATATAGGATAACATTTTCAAAACTTTGAGTGTTTGAACTGCCATTGTCAGAAATGATTCAAACATTTGGGTGCTCAAGTCTCATTGCAACTCCATGATTTTCACCTTCTTTGAAAATGGAGCTGAAAGTTACTTGGCTATTTTTTCTAGAATACTTTAATAATGCACAATTTCATCTGGTGTGGAGCACAGGGGGAGGCACAGGCACGGAAATACCCTGAGCACAGGCAAAACTATCACAAGCCTGAGGGTAGTGGTTGTTTACTGGGGTGAGTGGAGATCAGATGGACACCACCAGTGCTGCCCTTGGAGGTGACCAACTTCCAGTGTCTCATTATTCCAGGTGTATCCTGGGTAGGTGAACACAACCTGTGCATCTGTGACTCATTTCACACTTCAGTGTGCAGTTAAGTGACTCCATAAAGGTTCTGATTTCCACATGCAGGCTTTGGCACATGAGTGTTATTGTTAAGTGTAAAATAATAGAGGGTTGGTGTCAGCCTACCTAATTTTTCAAAATTCTTGGAGGCTTACAAATGATAAAGCTTAATTTAACACCAGGAAAGGAAGAATTTTTTCCCTGTGAGGGTGGTGAGGCCCTGGCACAGGTTGCCCAGAGAAGTTGTGGCTGCCCCTGGATCCCTGGCAGTGTCCAAGGCCAGGCTGGATGGAGCTTGGAGCAACCTGGGATAGTGGAAGATGTCCCTGCTTGTGTCAGGAAATTGGAACAGGATGATCTTGAAGGTCTCTTCCAATCCTAATCATTCTGATGTTGTGCAGTTTTCTACTGCTCTGTAGGTTGTCATTGCTAGGAGCTTTACTTTTTCTGAATTATGAACACACAGCACTTTAAAATCTGAGGACTGTGCTTTAGTGCAAAGCACAACAATATCCTGAGTTCAAACAGCAGCAGTGAGGAAGGAGCACAGACACCTGAACCATGTGGTTACTGCTGTGAATGTACTTCAGAGACTAAAACTAGAACCTTTTCTCACACTTCCCCATGCAGAAGCAAAGGCAAGTGCAGACCTTGAATTGGTACATGGTATGTACTCATATCTGTTTATAGATAGGCTGATAGGTTTTTTTCCTGACAACTTAAATTTGAATATTATCTACTGGAAATTTCACAGGATTCTGGTAAACAGCTAATTATTTTTAGGTGATTTCCAGTGTGAAACTCATTAACTCACTGTTTCAGCATATTTGGTGACACTGTCTTAATTTTTTTTTTTTTTTTTTTTTTTTTGTTAATGAGACAATGCTGGTGTAGTTACTTGTGTTTAGTGGGAAACAACAGCTGGGTGGGTGCTAACTGGAACATGCCAGTTGAGCTGGGCCAGCGTGCTTGGTAGGACCCTGGTGTAGTCAGAATACATCTTGCAGAAGTAAACCTTAAAATGCCAGTTTTCTGTCTTGTATCTTTTATTGTTGTTGTTTTTTATTTTTTATAAATATATTATTAGAGCAGAGCAATTCTAAGCATGTCTTATGAACATTTACAAACAATTTTAAAGTATTGCTTAGGATGAGCTCAAAGTCTGCTAAATAGGTACTTTATATAGAAATGTGTATTTTTTTTTATTTATATACATCACTTCAGGGATATTAAATTTTACTGGCTTAGAGACCTTGTAGCAGAAGAGGGATGTGGATCTGTAGGAATCAATATTCTCACTGAGGCAGTCCGTGCAGAACTCTTGATCCTGGCTCACCTGGAGCATAAAAGTTGAAGAGTAAACCCTGGATTTTGGAGTGTGATTGTTTTGAAGCACTGAATGAGCTTTCTAGGCCAACTGGTTCATCTCAGGTTAGAATGGAAACTAAAACCCCTTCCTGCATGTAGAGGGGGAAACCTAAAGAGGAAGTAATGACTTAAAATACTCTTTCATCTGCTGTACTGAAAGAAGATAAAGGTGGGTTGAATTTTTTTTTAAACTTTTTATGCAGACAAGCTGCATTTTGTCATGTAGTTTTTTGGCAATTTAATTACAGTCTTAAAAATGCATAAGTGACTGTACAGTCTTAAAAGCATTTGACAAAACCTAGTTAAGTGTCCTGTGGTCAGCAAAAACTTACTGGTTGGGGTTGCATGTTTTTAGTCTGTGAGGCTGTTGGCAGCTGAAGGAGTTGTGTATTTCTATATCCTTTGTGAAGCTGTGATGAAAATAAAGTTATCATTGTGAAGCTTCCAGTTTTGACAGTGAGAATAGCCCTTCGATCTCCAAAAGCTGCTGGATTACCCATATAAGTTGAAACCATAAACATTTTATGGCACAAGATGAGTTGCTGGGATTCAAACATAAATTTAGAAAGAAAAAGAAAAAGGGGAAAAAAAATAGTAAATGCCTGCATCAGTGAACGTGTTGAATTGTTGCAATAAATAAGAGTTGTATGGTATTTTGGTAACTTCTGGGCATTGGGAAATCTTAGATTACAGGTGAAATGGACTTGCAGACATCCTGTAGGAAGAAATGACTTTATTTTAGTAAAACAGCGCTTTTTGTTCAGCTTGTATTGTCCAGATTGCTGAAGAATTTTACCAGATTAAGTATTTCTATGTATTAGTCATTGTGGAAGGAGATGGAGTCCAGGACCATGGGCCAAACCACAGTCTAACTTTCTTTTTTGCATAGAAGAGCATGCAGGGAAAAGAGTATTTTCCTGTTCCTTCTTTGAAAAACAAAGGAAATTGGCATCCTTTTACTCTTTCAGTCAAGTGTCACTCATCCTGAAGTTGTAATAATCAATTCAGAATGGCTACTTACACTTCTTTACAAAATTGGATGAAAGAGCTTTGCAGATAAGTTAAAGACCACAGGAAAAAAAAAAGGCTCATAATTCATAACTTTAAACTGAATTAGTTGTTTCTTTGAATTGCTTGTTTTTAGTCATGTTGCCATAGGTATCAAAGCAGCAAGCTATTATCATTCCTTTGTAAGGATTGCTGCTGTTTCATATTCACGTTGCAGCAGATCAAAGGATGGGTCTGCAGGCTCGGAAGGGAAGGTGTGTTGTTTCAAAGATATGCAAACACACCTAGAGTGAGCTGGTCCAGGTACTGTGGATGCACTGACAGGGATTTGCAATGGCAGCAGCATTGTTTCATTCTTGAAAATATTTGTCTTGGTTGCTAAATACTTTTTCTGAGTTTTTAAAATCTCTACCAGCTAAAACTCACTCAGATATTGCTGCTCCCTACACTTAAAGCTTTGTCTTGCTGCTTGGAAGGGCCTGGCTTGTTAGCTGCCACTGAGTGTTGTGATACATCCTGGTCTTACTGGTCTGTGTTCAGCTCTGCTTCACCCAAAATGATGTCTCTATCTGAAGTGATTTGCTAAAACTATTGAAACTATTGCCCAGAGCAGCTGTGGCTGCCCCATTCCTGGGAGTGTTCAAGGCCCGGTTGGATGGAGCTCTGAGCCACCTGGGATAGTGGAAGGTGTTCCATGGCAGGGGGTTGGAATGAGATGACTTTTATGGTCTCTTCCAACCCAAACCTTTCTATGATTAGGTCTTTGATACCTTGGAAGAAATCTGAAGGCCTGAACATTTTCAGAATGGAGGAATGTCTCAGTAGTTTCTGCAGTGACTGTGACAAGCTGTGTACCATTTGCTATCAGTCTGTGAATTAAGGGGATATTTTGGTTTAGACTTTGGGAATACCTTAGAACCACCTTCCAGTGCCTACTGGGGCTTCAGGAGAGCTGGAGAGGGAGACTTTGGACAGGGCCTGGAGTGGAAGAACAAGAGGGAGTGGCTTCAGCTGGGCAGAGGGCAGGGTTAGGTGGGATGTAATGAAGAAATTCTTCCCTGTGAGTGTGGTGAGGCCCTGGCACAAGCTGCCCAGAGAAGCTATGACTGTCCCTGGAAGTGCCAAGGCCAGGTTGGATGGGGCTTGGAGCAACCTGGTCTAGTGCAAGGTGTCCCAGTCCATGACAGGAGATTTAGAACAAGATGATCTTTAAAGTCCATTCCCACCCAAAGCCTTGTGTGATCAAGGAATAAATAGAAAAAAAATTAAATTTGGCATTAAAGATAACAAGTGTTGCTGCAGCACATGCTGAGAAATTTTGGCTTAACCTTGGGCATAACTTTATACATGTGCCTGCCAGTAGTTTTGGTGTGAGCCACTGATCTGCCTGATGCTGTTCCCCATCACAAAGTGATTGCTTTATTTAATTTTCAGTAAGCACATCTAGTCAAATCATGGAAACACAACCTAATGAGCAGAGACCCCAGCTCACTTTTGCAAGCAGAGCTATTGGAAGCTGTAGAGATTCTTGTACCAAACCCAGGGTATTTGGGAATGATTGTCATTGTTTTTACACTTACACCTTTTCATACTGTTTTTATTTAGTGTCATTTCACTAAATAACGGTTTAGTTTAATCCTAACTTGAAAGACCTGCTTTAAAGCTGCATGCAGTGACTGATCTTCTTTTGAAGACTTGAATCTATTTACAAAATCTCACTACTGTTTTTAACTAACTTCTTTGCAATGTTTTCTTTCAACTTTGGAAATTCATTTGCTGTAAACCACGTGTAAAATGTCTTCAGTCTTTGAACTGATGTTTTATTTAGAAGCCTGGCATATCTGTGAATCTAAATTAAAAACAAAAAGCCATTTAGTGAGGAAATAATAACAAAACATTACAAATAGTGTCTGAAGAGAATGTTAGTTTGCTCAGGAAGTTTTCATTTTCTATAATTTGCTGCCTCATTATTTGTAATAGTGAAACTGCTCCTTACCAATCCAGTACAAGAAGAAATGAAAGTGCTGTTTACAGTTCTGGGTGGAAAACACTGAGTTAGGCTTACTGGGCTATATTCTTCATTGAAGTGAGATGTAAGAACCCAAACTATTGCCTGGAGTGATCACGTCCCCAGGACTGCAAACAGGATTCTTAGTATCTTTTTGGAATGGCTCAGGTTCTTCAAAGTTTGAGTAAATGCACCTCAGAACTTGATGTCAGCTGGTCCAAAATGGGAGTGAAAGAACCTGGAGGTGAGTACTCAGAGCTGCTCCAGGGGCTGCACTGGTGGTGCTGGTGGATGGTGTTTTCTCCCCAGTTGTGTTATGGGTTAATTTTTGCTTTGTTATTTCAAGATGGGGGTTTTGGTAGTCACTAAACTTCTCTTTATCATGGACAATTAAATTTAAGAGTCTTCTAATTTGAATAATTATGCTTTACCTATTTTTTCCAGCCACAAAATACCTGATCTTTTAGTGCAATCAATGCAGAAACTCATTGTGGATAAACTGTAAAGTGATTTTGTTTTTAATCAGTCACTGAGGTAGATGTTTTAATAATGTTGAGTACTTCTCATGTAAAAACTCTTATGTAAAAAGTTCCTGAGTTGCATGTTTTTGTTTTATTAAGCATCAACAATTTTGTCAAAAAATTGTGTGCTCAGTAACAGGTGAACATGATTAGAGGGATGGAGCACTTCTACGAGGAAAGGCTGACAGAATTAGGATTGTTCAGCCTGGAAAAGAGAAACTTCAGGGTGATATAATTGTGAGCTTCTAGTACCTGAAGGGAACCTACAAAATGGAGAGACTGTTTATGTGCTCCTGGAGTGACCAAGGGGGAATGGATTTACACTGGCAGAGGACAGGGTAAGATGGGATACTGGGAAGGAATTCCTCCCTGTGGGGGTGGGGAGGCCCTGGCAAGGTTGCCCAGAGAAGCTGTGGCTGTTCCATGCCTGGAAGTGTCCAAGGCCAGGTTGGATGGGGCTTGGAGCAGCCTGGGATAGTGAGAGGTCTCCCTGCTTGTGGCAGGGGGTGGAACTTGGGTGGTCTTTAAAGTCCCTTCCACCCCAAACCATGCTATGGTTTTGTCTCTCAGTGACCAATATAAAGTGACTATTTGCAAGTCACGTACGTTTTGTAACTGCTGCTTCTTCCTAAGCAGCATCTTTCAGAAAGTTCAGTGTGTTCTCTTTGAATATAAAGCAGTTTGGTAACACTGGAAATGCTTTAGAGAACAGCAATGACTTGTTATATTGAAAGACTTGAAGAGGCAATACATTAGGCTAAAAGCAGTGGCAGTACCTGCAGAGCTCACTGTACGTGCCCTTAAGCAAAAGATAATAATTAGTTGGTTGTATTCCCCTGCAAACCTGCCCAAGTGTTGATGTTTATGAATTACAAAGATCACCAACTAAAGCTCTGAGCTACCAGAGTTGTTTATGCCCTTTAAATTTTTAATGTACCTGTAAGATATTTTGATGAGGGCATTTAATCCAAAGGGATTTACATGCCATAATCATACCAGTGGTGATTCCAGCACAAAAGTGAGGGTAGCTCTTCAAAATGTTTTGAGTGCTAGCTTCCACTTCAGTATTAATAATGAACATTAAGAACATCTCTGAAAAGATCTTCATATTTCGTTGGCCAAACAGGATTTGGTTGCTTGTGGGATGATGGTCATTAAAAGTGGTGAAGTATCAGCTGTTGGGTAGCCTGAGGAGTCACAGCTTAGGAATACCTGCTCTGCTAATTAGTTCATACACATTCAACTCAAGTGATTTGCACTTCAGTCAAAATGAAATATTTAACTAGAATTGATTTTCCCCAGCATTCTGGTACAGTGGGTGCTGCTGCTGTCTTCCCTAAAACCACAGGTGTAAGAACTTTGATTTAAATAAAAATAAAATGTAAATGATAATAGCAAGTTTACACAGGATAGGAGTAATTTTTTATATGTATAATTAGTAATACATTTAAAAATATGTAGTGTGTATGCATATGTATAATTAAGTGTATAATTTTTACCGTGTATATTTTTATATGCAGATGCCTTCAAGTTTTACCTCTTTATTTCAGAAGTCTGTGTTTCATTGCATATTTCTGTAAATACAGCAAAACTAGTAAAAAATGGGTCTGGGCCTCCTTGTGCCAAGTATTCCATGTTTGATGGAGATGTGGTAAGATGTGGGTGACCTTGGATTAGCTGAATTTGGGGGGGAAAGAAATAAAATTTTACTTTCTTTTTTTCAACTAGATTATGAAGTTAACATGAAGTCTTAATATAAAAGCTCCTTGAGTTATCAGGTTTGAGTTGTGCTTAGCAAAAGAACCATAAATTTCCACTTGAGGGTGGAAGGAAATGACATAATTATTAATATTAATAGCAATTATTTTCACGTCACAGAATTGCAAAATTATTTGGGTTGGGAGGAACTGTAAAGATTTTCTGGTTGGTTTTGGTGAGATAAAATATTAGGAAAAATAAAGGAATCATGTGAGGATATGTTACCTGAACCATATTTAAGCCAATTTAAATCTTAGCTATTTCCACTGAAGGATAAGAGTGGGAGGAGTTTTTTACCAGGCAAGGCAAAATATTGAAGTGACAAATTACAGTAGCCAGGCTGAGGAGATACAGCTAATTCCTGAGCTGCAGAGCTCAGGTGAGACTATCTCCAATATAAATACAACTGGTGGTATTTGGGTGTAATTCCATTAGTTGTCATGGCTCTGTTTAGGAGATCCCATTGTGCCCATGTGGGACAAGTACTGGTGGCTTCATGTGGAGTGTGAATATAAATCTGGGACATGTTTGGAACATGTATGTTCATCATCTTGTGCATTACATAAAATAGACATATGTGTATAATATTTGTTTATAAGCATCAACTTGGTAACAAAGACTATTGCCATGCAATGGCTATTATACATCAAAATATATAACACATAGATTATTTCATGTGAGCCTAGTCCTGGGAGCTCTCATGTGAGTAGGTGCAGCTTGAGAGAGGCTGGCAGAAGCAGACCTGGTGTATTTTTTAGAAGCCTTTGGTTAACAGCAGCCCTGTTTCAGCCACGTGCTTTTCTGGAAAACAGCCTTTTCTTAGAAAATTTTAAGCCAACTGGCATTTTAACTTCAGTTCTGTAGCAGATAAGAATTTTTTTAGATTGCAGGAGATAGTGTATCATGTGTTGGTAGCCTCAATCACAGTTTCTCAGTAAATCTCCTCTAGGAGGTTTTGCAAAGCTTTAGTTATGATCCATTAATGTGAAATGAGTCAATTTAACTTCAGATATCTCTCAAATGATCATGTGAGCAGAATCTCTCATCCTGGACTTTCTTCCACTACTTACCTGTTTCTTGTTTTTCAGGTAAAATAGTGTCACTCCTCTGCTCTAACAACTCTGTGGAATTCACACTTTGTTTTTTTAATTCCCTGTTTTCAAATATACCTATTTTCTGAATATCTAAACCCAGGGCATTTAATTCTGTCAAATGCAGCCCTATCTATCACCTTATATTTCTTTTACTGATCATTTAATGTAGGTGTTGCTAGCATAGTTTGCTAGGTTGGTGAAAACTGAAGGATCTCTGTAACAAAAAAATACATCTTTTTGCAGGAGAAATTAGTACAAAAAGTTATTTGGAACATTCCAGCAAAATAATTGCCTTACTGATGTAATTTAATTGAAGTGGTATGTAGAATCCCAGTAACCTTTAGGCAGAAATAAATAAGATATACAAGTAAAGAGGTTTACACATGCAAAATATAAATTCGGTGAACATAACTGAAGCATTGAAGAGCCTGAACAGTGATTGTCAGAATTCTGTATGAAAAATGATTCCTCAGAGTTGTGAAACATTAAGGAAAGTACTTGTAAGAGTCCCACCTAAATCCTGTAAACAGGGAATATTTTTCTTCTGCAAGAGGTAAGCAGTTGCTACAGAGTGTTACTACTTCTGTGATAGTTGATTCATCCCTTTGCTATGCAAATTTTAAGTATACAAGGATTCAGTACTTTTATTTAAGAAATATGCCTGCAGGCTGTATTGGTAGGCTTTAGGGAGATATCTGGTTTGGTGTGAAATAAATAGTTGTTCAAAGATCACATGAATTTATGTCTTAGAAGATGAAAAGTGACGCTGTGAGCGTTTTGAGAGCACCCCCCTGTACCCAGCACATGAGCTCGCCACTTGGTTTTGGTTTTTCAAAGAAACCTCACCAATCTCGTGGAAAATCACAGAGCAGCAATGTATCACCTTGGAAATGCAAGAATTAAGGCTTGAATTCGAGACACCCCAAGCTCTGGGGGTTTGATCCTTGGAGTAAATCCTCTCTGGTGCTGGTCGAGGGAGTAGTTGCCTTTGCTCCAGCTTCTGTCTTCAGCCCAGTTGAGTGCTCAGCTTTTAATGAAGGGATTTAAATGCCATATTTCAGGTTTATGTGCTAGTTATAGGCATCCAAGTCTGTATATTTTGAGTAAAACAGGAGGAAAAAAACAAACCTGAAAGCATTTGGTGAGAGACAGCTTTGGTATTTACATTTATTTTTGAAGATTTGTCTTGCTAAAGAAAGCAAAGCATTTACTGAAAAGCTATTTGCTGCCTAATATGAGCTGCATTTTAATATATAATTACAAAGTTATAATACAAATTTAATAAAATTTCAGTTGTAAACCAGCTTTTTGATTAAGCCCAGCCCCTTTTTATTCTGTTACTGTCAAAAATATTAATCAGCTCCTCCCTACAATGTGAAATTCTTTCTTGGTGTGATTTTACTATCTCTCCCCCAGCATCATTCTTTCTGCAGTAGTTTCTTTTCTGCTGCAGAGGAACAGCATGTTTGAGAAATATTTATTTCTTTTCTATGAATAACTTTATCTTCATTTATATAACTGTAGTGAGGACTTTTATACCTTAATAATCTAAACTAAAGGCATTAACTTGCTCATTACCTTTTGGTATAGATGACTGCTACTTCTGACTTAGTGTAAATCAGCCCAGAAATATAAATGCCTGAACTTGTTTATTGTGTGCATACTCAGGTAATAGCCACTGAAATTAAAAATTCTGATGTTTGTCTACATGAAAAAGTCATTACAGTGATTTAGAGAGCTGATGGAAATAAATTGCTGTTCTCTAAGTGAGGTGGCAGCAAGCCTTCCTCATGTGCCTCTTTGTGTCTCCCTTTCCTACCTCCCCCAAATATACTCCTTCATCTTATCTTTGTCATTTTTAATTCTGTCCTATTGTTTCCATTGAGAGGGATTAGTAAAGATAAATTTTAGCTTTCCTAGCATTAACTTTAGCTTATATCTGCCACCTATTTCCTGGCTAAACTAAATACTGCTATTTTTTTTCTACCCTGTCACATTTCATTTGAATGAATCAGTCTACCTAGAGCTGGATACTAGGTTTTTAATGAGGAAAAATGATTAATAGTTGTATATTTTCAGAAGTTTGATTTTTTTTTTTTTTTTTTTTTTTTTTTTGTGCTGCTAGCCTTTCCTGATTATCAGTGGCCATGGGAACAGTACAGAGCTGTGGGCCCCTGTGTCTGGTGTTGCTTGCTGGAGGTGCAGCTGCCAACCCAGTGGCCTGAATGGTGACCTCACCTGGCTGCTGGGAACTTCCAGATAGTGCCAATTAGGCAAGGAAGCAATTAAAATAATGTACTTGGCACTGGTGAGGCCACATTTCAAATACTGTGTTCAGTTTTGGGCCCCTCATGACAAGGACATTGAGGGGCTGGAGTGTATCCAGAGAAAAGGAATGGAGCTGGGGAAGAGTCTGGAGCACAAGTCTGATCAGGAGCAGCTGAGGGGCCCACGGGTCTCAGCCTGGGCAAAAGTCAGAAGTTGGTAAAACTGTTGACATGGAAACACATCACCCAACAACATGAAATAAACTTAACCTTTGTGTTCTGGTCAGTCAAGATCCATGTTGCTGCATTTTTCTGTTCCCAAAAAGGCAGTATGTTTATTATTTGTAGAGAGGAAGAGCAGAAAGTGGTATTTTATAGAAAAGTTGCCTGTCTGCATCATGGCCTGTGCATGTGTGAGCTGATGTTTCCTGCTGTTGCTTTAGGTGCAGATTTTTCTGTAGCACTTGCATGCTCAATTCACTTTCCTGCCTTCTGATTTTACCCATTCTGAGATTTTGCCTATTCTGACAAACAGCGCACAGATAATTGTTAAAATAGAAATCAGAATTATATTTAGGGGTGTTTTTTTTTTTTCCCCTCAGATTTGACAAAATTGCTATATTTCATTTACATATTCAGGTTTTCCTAGGTAGTGATTTCCTCCTGCGTGCAAGTAATGCTCTTAGCAGCGCCACTGCTTTGAACTGTCACTTCATCCTGCTTGAAGTTAATTACTCAAAAACTGGGGGGTTTTCTATTTTTTTTTTTTTTTTTTTTTAGTTTCCTATCAAGCATCTCCCTCTGCTGAGGATGTCACTGTGAGCTAGGAATAGCTGCAGTGATGTGAAAGGCAGAGCAGTTGAACCTTTGATGGTGTGGAAATGTGAGCGTGTGCTGGAGTTTGTGCCGGCGCATCCCCTCCAGCTTATGCCGCCTTCTTCCCAGGGTCCCTGGCTTGGGGGAGATTTGGGAAGTCCTTAGCAGGCTCTGCAGTAAAACCCAAATATCCTCTCAATCCACAGTGCTTTAAGTCTTTGCTCAGACTGCTTAGTAGGCACAGAAGGAGGGAGATAATATATTTTTAGCTTTCAAATTCAAAGAAACCTTTCAATTAAAGGAATTCTTGACAATTTTAAGTGCTCTGTTCTTGCCGTGTTTGTACCAGATGATGAGGAATGGGGTGGTTTTGATTTTTTTTCTTTTGGAGTGGAGGA
This sequence comes from Muscicapa striata striata, assembly GCA_030060385.1. Taxonomy (NCBI): domain Eukaryota; kingdom Metazoa; phylum Chordata; class Aves; order Passeriformes; family Muscicapidae; genus Muscicapa; species Muscicapa striata. Next base: position 1,029,500 of record JAREIS010000131.1, read on the forward strand.
AAACCTATCCTATTTAATTTATATTGTGACAGTTTAAAGCATCAAATGGCACACTGTTTCCTGTTCTCAGTAATTTCTCCAAAAGGATTAGAAAACAGGCCTCTTATCATGTGGTGGTGTGAGTAAGACACTGAATATACCAGAGTTTAGATACCAGGAGGTTGCTTGCAAAATAATTGCAAAGGATGATCTCATTTTTGTGATTTAATAACTAGCTACCTGTAAAATTGTACAGGTTCCTGTGAGGATTTTTCCTGCTGTTGGGGGTAATGAAATACAAAACTTGAAATAGCTGTTATATATATATTATATATATATTTTTTTTTTTTTAAGAGAAAATGTGTCACAGCTCAAGAGAGAACTCTATAGTGAATGAACATGGCATCATAGAGTAATTCAGATTGGAACTGTTCTTTGGAGGCTACCTAGTCCAACCTCCTGCTCAGGGCAGAGTTGGCCATGAGCCTATGATATCTATATCCAAGAGTATGTAATCATGGAATACTTGAGTATTGCATGATCTCTCTGGAGTGTCTGCATTTCATCTAGTGCAACTTTCTCGTTCACATTGAGGGATATGACGCACAAAGCTGCATTTATATTCTTTACATTTTAAAATGTGCCTTACAAAGGCTTCAGGTGATATTTTTTTTTTTCCCCCCCCTCAAGGTTTTGATTGTGTGGTCAGAATTCAGGCCAGTACAGTTTGAAGTAAGTATCTCCTTGGGCTGTGTTCTGGGATTATATGTAAAATAGAGAAGTATTTATATTTTTCCTTGGTGCCAACAATGCCTTCCTTGCAGACATTTTTTTTCTATAAAGATTTAGTAAGTCTATGAATGTTACTAATAGTTACTATGAAATACTTATGTCTGCAAAGAATTGAATGAGGTCTCTTTTTTTCTATTGGCATTTGAAAAGCAGAAAAAAAAAGTGACTACTACAACAGAATTTTATTAATGAATGATTTACACTGGTTCCAGCTGTGACCATGTGATTAGTCCTTCACTGAGCAACAATGGGTATTTTCTTTCTGCTTTTATTTAATTTCCAAGAATGTGTCATCTGTTACGTTAACTGCTGCCAGTATACCCCATATAAACTGGTATTTTTTATTTCCCTGAAGCATAAGATGAATACCCACCCATATCCTTCTGGAACTAGAGTTTTAAATGAATTGGGAATTTTATTGACTGTATCTGATTCAACAAGCCAAAATCATAAAAGTTAAAATATTTATTAAATGCACTAGACTGTAAGATGCCTTGCTCCCTGGTAGTGCAAAAGATAGAATTTTAAAAGTGAAAATATCTATCTTAATATTTTATTACAGCAATACAACGTGTTATAGAGGTGGACAAGCCTGCAGATTGAAATGTGGATAGTCCAGATTGTTCCTTTCCCTCGACCATATGGTGTAGTTCTAAAAGCCTTTTGTACGCTGTCTGTTCAGTTAATTGTAAACTCTGTCTTTAACGTACCTTAAAAATGAGATATATGTGAACTAAAAGTCAGCATATCCTCTGGTAAGTAAAGTTTGCTTGAATAAATCTAAATTCACAGCCATGGTCTCCTGGTAGATTTTCTTTCTGGGTGAATTTTAAAGTCTTTCACCGTTTCTTGGTAACGAATGTGAAGCCTGTGTGTGTGGAGAGACAGGTTTTTCCATTTCCTACCCGGGAAGGGGGGGAGATTTGAGGATATAATGAACATTTCATAATATTTTTGCTTGGCAGACAGCTCTGCCAGTGGGTGATGTGCAGGAACATCGAAGATTTCTGACAGATGGATGGTAGGATTGCTAATACACCTACACACGGCGTCTGATGTTCCTGGTGCTGCTCTGATGCCCAAGAACCTCGTGCTCATGCTTTGGTCTGATATTGCCCAGTGAGGGGCTTCAGAAGAGCAGAACGTAGCTTCACTCAAAATCTTCATATGCCACAGAGAGGGGTAATTCATTATACTCCTCACAAAGCAGTTATTACAGAGGCAAATGGGTTTTTAACGTGATAAAGAGTTAAAAAATTAATTGTTAGAGAGTTTCAGAAGCAATTTTATCTTTTATTCTTTTACCATAAACTGTTTGGGAAAAGTGATTGTTTAGAATGCAGATAGGGGTTGATATAGCTAAAGGGGAAAACACAAAAGAGTAGGAGTCTCACTGAAACTAATTTTCTGTGGGTTCCAACCTGGTTTTAAGTACTGGAGAGTGTTTGTTCTGTGGCAGTTTCTGTGTGGCTCTGGAGATAAGAATCCACCAAAATATTAAAAAAAAAGGAAAACCCATAACATTGAAAATCAAGCAAGAAGTAAATGACAGTGGAGGGTGAGATTAATGTGCTGAGAGACCTCTCATAATGAGACTTACTGATCTCTGCTGCATATCTGAACTTTTTGTGGGATTTCAGATAGTTCTCTCAATGGCTGAATGCAGAGGAATTGGTGGTAACCTTAGTGGATATTAAGAAGAAAAAAATGCAACTTTTTGTGACTACAGAGGTGAAATACCCTTCTGACTTTTGTGCATGCAGAAATGGAGAAAAAATTAGCAAGTCATCTCAAAATGGAAACAAATAATAACCAACAGTAGTTAGTATTCTTGTTCTGAAATAAAGCAAAAATTGTGAATTTAAGTAATATGCTGGTAACTAAACAGCAAAAAGCTGTTGGAAAAATCGTAATTTTCCTTAAACTGGCTTTTCATGTTCCTAGGCCTAGAGAATCACAGAATGGTTTGGGTTGGAAGGGATATCCAGTCCCACACTCTGCTGTGGACAGGGACACCTCCCACTATCACAGGTTCCTCCAAGCCCTGTCCAGCCTGGCCTGGGACACTCCCAGGGATCCAGGGGCAGCCACAGCTTCTCTGGACACCCTGTGCCAGGGTATCACCACCCTCCCAGGGAAAGATTCCTTCCCAATATCCCATCCATCCCTGCTCTCTGGCAGTGGGAGCCATTCCCTGTGTCCTGTGCCTCCATCTCTTGTCCTAAGTCCCTCTCCAGCTCTCCTGGAGCTGCTTTAAGCACTGAGCTCCCTCCTGAGCCTCTTCCTCCCAAGGCTGAACACCCCCAGCTCTCTCAGCCTGTCGTGATGAAATACTTTGTGTAGCAGGTTCTTCTGAAAGGTCACCTTTATGGGATGATGAAAGGAGTTAGATGGGTTTTGGGTGCTACAGAGACAAATACAGATCCTGCTCAGCTGCAGTGTGTCTGGGAGGATGCTGTACCCACTGACCAGCAAATTCCATGAAACAAGTGGCATTTGGTACTTTTCTGGCTGTTGCATGGAATCAGTGGGAGCCAGAAAGTGTCTGTGGGCAGAACTTCTGTGTCTTGCAATTCAAGTATTTCAGAAGCTTTAAAGTGCAAGAAATCACATGTAATACTTAATGAATCCAGCTGTAATTTTGAGAGCTGAAGGAGAAATGAGTGGCTGAACATTTATTGCAGCTTCCATATGATGAGAGCAAGCTCTCAGAGCCTGCAAGATGCTGCTTGCAGAGTATATGAATAACAGAGCTACCTATTTTTACTGTGCACTGGCAAGTGTAGGCTCACTTCATTAGAGCGAGCAGTACAAACAAGATGTGCTAACTTGTGTGGTTTAAAAAAAAGGTCTAATTTAACTTTTCATGCTGATTCTAAAATAAGACAAATCAAGTCTTAGAAAAATCATATGACTTCAAAAACATTTGACAGTTGTTTTGTAAAAAAAAAAATCTTTTCTCAACTTGTATTTTAATACAAGTTTCTGTAACTTCAGTTGTCTCCATTTCCATTCAAAAACATTTATTGTGCCACCTTAGTTTACGGAACATCAGAGATGGCCACTTTTATAGAGGACAGTTTTGTTGAATTTGTGAAAATAGCCAGGAAAGTGAAACTGGAGATTAGACAAGGAAAATAAAGCAAGAGAACTGTGAAGCTTTTGCTTCTGAAACCTTGAAGAAATGACTGTATACAAACTGGAGGTTTTCTAACGAGGAGTATGGCAAAATGGGCCAAGAAAGGAGTGTCTGAGGTTGTGGACTGTCAGATGGAGGATGTGTTCATACACAGGTTGGAAGTGAGAGTAGTTTGAGATGGGAGAAATTGATATGTGACCCATCGAGGTAGTAGTTGGTGTGCTGTTTGTAAGTCAATCCTATGTAGATTTTGTTATATCATTTAAAAAGTTTAAAGAAGAAAAAAAAGGTGATTTAGGACTAAGAAAATGAAAGGTACAACATGAAGTAATGAGAAAAGAAGCTAACAGAATAGGGAAAAAATAGAAAATGTTAAGAAACGTAAGTGGAAAGAGGAAATCATGGATTCAGTTAAGAAAAACAATTCATATGGTTTCAAGAAGTGTGGATTTTCCTTTGAAGATGGAATTCATCAGCTATCCAGATGAAGAGGATACAATTTTGTCTCATTTTCATAATGAAATAATGGAAGTACAATCTGGGTAAAAGATGAATTTGTCTGTATTTTCTTAGAAGGGATGATGCTAATGATAAATTAACACTTTTTCAGGATACTTTTCTCATATGTGTCAAAGTGTCAAGTAAAGTCCTGCTGGCTTGAAAGAGAATGTATATTGTGGTGGCTGGGAGTAGGGACATAGGAGTCACTGCTCCTTTCTTCTGCTCTTGGTTTTACTGTAAAACTACTGTTGGGAAATGGTGCAAATCACCATTTTTAATTCAGGTTTTCTCATCTGTAAAGCAGAGATAACAATACCTGCCTACCTCACAGGAGCATTACGAGGTTTAATTAATGTTTGTTAAGCTCTTCAGCATTTTTGGATAAAAGCAGATAAATGAAACCTCTTGTTGTTAAGAATGGGAAAACCCCAGGCTGAAGGTATAGCATGATTTTGGGGTTGGAGGGTGGAGATAGAATAATTAGTTTGCTGTTTAAAGCATATTTAGACAGAATAATTGACAATGTTTAGTTAGAAGTTCTATTATTAGTTCTGTGTAAGAATCCAAACTTTCTCTTACAAATTGCTAGTAATCTGAGCTTATACACAGATCAAGTGTTTTGTTTTAGAATCATAGAATGGTTTGGGTTGTGAGGGACCTTAAAAATGATGTGATTTCAACCCCCTGCCATGGGCAGAGACACCTTTCACTATCCCAGATTGCTCCAAGCCCCATCCAACCTGACCATGGACGCTTCCAGGCTTGGGGCATGTTAATACAGGTTAGGACACCTTTGACTTTGCAGAGTTCAGTAAATCATCTATATTCCATTTTTGCATCCATTGGAAGGTAAATTCCTTATAGTCTGCCTATATACACACAGAACCAAACCAAGTATTTCTCTCTCAAACACTGTGTCAAGGTTTTTAGGAATGAAGTGTAGTATTTAGAGGCTGTGGGCTTTGGAATAACAAATCAGTAGGCAACAGTAGTTAGAAGCACATGAAGTTCTATGTATGTGTGAATGTGTCTCTACAGTATAATTTAAGCAACCCTGTAATATGGTCAGGAGGAAATTTTTGAGAAAATCATTGACAAAAGTAATTGAGTGAAATAGTGTTGAGTGATAAGAAAATCAGTGGGGATTAACCTTGCTAAAGCTTGTTTCTGGAGCTTTTTTCCCTATTCAGATAGGATATAGTCAAAGTAACCATTCTGGTTGCAGTCAAAGGAAACGCTGTGTGTATTCCCCAGCACGTTTCTTAGAATCTACTGTGCCTGTAAACTCCAACTTTACAAATGTAGTGGTGTGTCAGCAACATCCCAGGTGTCATTATAAATGCCAGCAGTATGTAAGTGGTATTTGTAAATAAGCCCAAACAAGTGAAATGGTCTGTGTTAGTCAACCATTCTGCACCTTGGATACATTGAAGGCTGATGCTTGGTTGAGTAGCTAAACTAAATATCAAGTGGTGTTACACAGCTTGAAAAGAAACTCGGCTCTAAAGAGAAAAAGCAGACTTTTTTCTAAGTCATTCTGTTAATGCCCAAGAAGATGTTTCCGTGAGTGTTAAGAAACCAACTGTCTATAGACTCCAGGAAAAATGGTTTATGGATCTCTCTTGCCCATGCTCATTCAGAGCTTCAATGGGGAGGCAGAGTGCTGCAGCTCTGAAGAGTAGCTTGAATCATCTTGCATGAATATTGCTCTCTCCAAGGATATTGGCATGCAAAACAGATTCTGTTCATCTTAGAGGATGTTGAATGCACCCCACACATGGCTTCATAACCACTTTGAGATGAACAGGCAGAGTTTGGATTAGGTTCTTGTCAGTGGAAGCAAATGTGTGTGTGATCAATGCAGATAGGTGGAAATAATTCCCTTTTCTCAAAGCATTTGCTTGGTGTTGCTTAATTTGGGTACCCTGTCTGTGTTTTTTTCCACCATGTTTTTGAAGGGAACTTATTTTCCTTCCTGCCCTTTCCACTTCCTCGTAATTATATTTTATCTTCAGTGGTCAAAGGGGGAGAGTGTCTTCCAGATTTATTTCTGCCTTAAGTGTGGGGCTAAATCAGTTTCATAAGCACCTTCAAGTATCTACTGCTGACAAAGCTTTGTGGGATTAGTCTCTGCTTAAACACAGATGGGAAGATGGGATCTGAAAATGTTCAAAAAGATCTGCATCATTTACTCTGTAGTAAAGGCCCATGTAACACCTCTCTGGGCTTCAGAGGCACTTAATGAAAGTGATTTTTGAAAATCACAGCATAAATATATTATTGAATATAGGTTTTTATGTTATCTCCATCACCAAAGCACCTCCAAATCTCTAACCTTATTCTGTTGTCAGTCTGAAGCCATTCACTTTTGTCCTGTCCCTCCAGGCCCATGTCCCAGGAACCTCTCCATCTCTCCTTTAGGTGCCAGAAGGGGCTCTTACATCTCCCTGGAGCCTTCTCCAGGTGAGCACCCCCCGCTCTCCCAGGCTGACTGCAGAGCAGGGGGGCTCCAGCCCTCAAAGCATCCTCATGACCTCCTTTGGATCCACTCCAACAGGTCCATGTCCTTTGTACATAGAAAATAACCAGAAGTTTCATCTGTAGTGTTGTTGTGAGTCTGACTGCATGTGGAATACTGTTGTGAGGTAACACTGCCTTGATTACAGAAGTATTTCCAAGCTGTCCATGTGCTGTTCTCCAGGCCTCCAAGAGCTGCTTATGGCTGCTGTGAATGCTTAACTGGGGGTATTGCCAAAAACTTCCCAGTGGCCAGAGTAAATGCACAACCCTGATGTCTTTAGTAGAATCAGAACAGATCTTTAACTTGCTGGCAAAGCTTGTGATATTTGTGGCTTTGAAATGAAGAAGTGGGAATATTAAGCACAGACCTTGCGTGTGTGAGGTGTGAGTGGTTTCTTGCATTGCCTTGTAATGGTATTTCTGGGATTTTTATCAGCAGTGTCAGCAAGAGCACCTACTAATAACCAGCTAAACTTTAAATAGTTTGTATCTTCCAGTAACGACCTTAAAATAGTTCCATTAGCTCCGAGTCCTGCAGTGAATATGTTTTGTTCTCTGCACCCCTGTAGTCATGGCCACTTTAAACCATACTGAATGTTCCTGAGCTCCTCATCCTGGAAGTGTCCAAGGCCAGGCTGGGTGGGGTGTGGAGCAGTCTGCTCTAGTGCAAGGTGTCCTTGCCTGCAGGGTTGGAACAAGATAACCTTAAAGGTCTCTTCAAACCCAAACTGTTCAGTGATTCTTAGTGTTGCACCAGTGCGTGGGAGGAGTGTGCCAGGTTCTGCAGGTTCTGTGGTGGTACAAGTGGAAGGAGCTGATAAGTGACAGCATAATTTCGTTTTTGTTGAGCAGGATGTTTTATTTTGATAAGGATTTTCAGGTTTTGAATAAAAGTTTTGTGAGTATGGTGGATTGCACAAGCACAGAAAATGGTTTTCAGACTCTCTTTTTAGATAGGTGCAGAAATGATTCCCAAGTGATCCTAAAGCTAAAATCCTAAGTGAGTTTTACTGGTACATTCCTGATTTATTGAAGTCAAATAAAAAAAGAATCCCTATTTTTAATTCATTTTCTTAAAGACTACAGTGCTGGTTGTGGGTTATAGCCAGATTTTCTTATGTGCAATAAAAGCCAATTTTTAAAGGCCCAGGCTTCTTTAAGCATGATGATTTCAGTGGTACTTTTCAGCCATCTGAGAAACTCCAAGGAAAAATTTACATCTTGATGTCCTCTGTGTGTGTCCTTGCCTTGCTTTATCTGTGGCACTGTTAAAAAGGGCCACACTTGTTCAGTGTCTGTTAGGGTGTCCCCCAGACATGAATATTTATTTGCTTTGCAGTATCTGTTTTGAAAACATCAGCTCAGAACCTAAACTTGTTTACAAAACAACCAAAATAACCTTCCAAAACAGATTGTTTTGAGATGCTTGTGTATCGCTTTTATTCATGGAAAACAAATATTTCCTGCAATGCTCACCATTTCAATTGGCAGATGATACCAGACATGTTTATTTAACTCGTGTCAGTGTTTTTCAGCTTTCTGCAATGTGTGTATCCATAGATACTTCCCAGTGAGGAGGCAGACCCCTTAACTTTCTGATACTTGTGAAGTAAAATAAAATGTATAAATACACTTTTCTTCATTGCTTTAAGCCAATCCTTGAAGTATTTTGCAAGCTCTGCAGACAAGAAGATGGAAACAAGTGGCTTAAGTCAATAAATTTGCTATTCTTGGGTCAGCAGAGATGCTGGGGAACACTTCCAGTGAGCTGTCAGAAAGCATTTTGGCCAGAATCTGGAGCCTTTAATATTTCTAGAGCCCTTTCAGAGGTCTTAGTCAAAGCCTGGTAGGTAAATTATTTACAGGAAACAGGGTGCTGCACCACTAAATCAAATTGGCAACTCCTATTGTGCTGGATTTATAAATTGATGTGGGTAACATGTCATCTGCACGTCAAGTTGGAAATAGCATATAAATATTGTTAGCGTGGAAAAATATGTTTAGTGCTGTATGAAGCCCTCATTCAGTATTGTGTGGTTTGCTATTGACTCTGAGAGCTTTTGAGGGGTTTCTAAAAGCCATAACATGCTGCTGACTGCACAGAAGTTAATGAGAGGTATTTCTGTTCTCATGGCTTCATAGCATGAAGTCCTGGTTCAGCTCTTTCCTGAGGTGAAAAGAGTTGGGCAAGTGAAAGACTAAAAGAGTATTTCATCTGTTGAATTTTAGTACTTAATATTTAAAACTGAGGACTTTTTTGTCCAGGTAACATTTCAGCCTTGAAGTTACTTAGTGAATCCCGAGTGCATCATACCCACACTGCTGTAGGGATCCAGTACTTAAATGTTGTGTCCTGTAAACAATAACTTGATCGTTTGTTCTCTTCCCTTGGTGAAGGATTTCATAGGTTGGCAAAATCCTCATGATTGTCCTTTTATTGTTTAGTTGAAGATCTTAAGGTAAAAAACATGGCAGGTATTTTTGGCTCTCTTTTTGAAGTCCATTTCCATCATGGTTGAAATAAATTTTGAAGTAATCTTACTGACATGTCTTGTGAACTTTGCATCACAGAATGGTTTGGGTTGGAAGAGACCTTAAAGCTCACCCTGTTCCCACACTCTGTCCTGCCCAGGGACAACTTCCACTATCCCAGACTGCTCTAAGCTCTGTCCAGCCTGGCCTTGGACACTTCCAGGGATCCAGAAGCAGCCACAGCTTCTCTGGGCATCCTGTGTCAGGGCCTCACCACCCTCAAAGGGAAGAGTTTTGTCCTTATATCTCATCTAACCTTCTCAGTGTGAATCTGTTCCCTGTGTCCTGTCCCTCCATCCCTTGTCCCCAGTCCCTCTCCAGCTCTCCTGGAGCCCCTTTAAGCCCTGGAAGGAGCTCTGAGCTCTCCCTGGAGCCTTCTCTCCTCCAGGTGAGCATTCCCAGCTCTCCAGCCTGGCTTTACCAAGTCCACATCTCTCATTCTGAGGACCCCAGAGCTGGATGCAGCTCTGCTGTTGGGATCTCATGGGAGCAGAGGGGCAGAATCCCCTCCCTGACCTGCTGCCCCCATGGCTTTGGATGCAGCCCAGGACAGAGTTGGCTTTCTGGTCAGCTGCCCTCAGGATTGCTCCTGTGTGTGGGAACCCTCCCTGATTTCACAGCTGAACTCATTTGACAGTAGATCTCATTCCATCCTTTCTGTGGACGACTCAAGGTGTGACTGAAGATGCAGATCCTTTCATCACATATTCAAAGGGATACCTTCTGACTGCAAAAGAAATCTGGCTTGTGCCCACTCAGGTGTTGCTGCCAAACATCTCAGGCTACCAAGCCTAATGTTTAAATGAACTCTTGCAGTTCCAGCTTTTATACAAGAGCAATTTAATTCCTCAATCCCAAATTCTGTTGACACAAGAGTGATTTGTTCTTCATTTGGCATTTTGCTACTTCAAATTTGCTGAGGAAAACAAATCAACTTTTTGATGTAGGGTGATTTTTATTACCTCACAGAATGACTAATGATGGCTTCTAGCAAGTGCTTTGTCTTTTAATCAATCAGCTAATAGGTACTGTAGACTGTGACTTTCAAATAAAATTAGTTAAAATATTTGTGACTTTTTAAAATGAATACATATGTTTTTAAACTGACCATGAATGCACATTGTAATTCTTACCTTTCTGTGCAGAAACTGCTCTGAAGTTCAGTGTGTGTGGAGCACATTTCTCATCATATTCCTAATAAATCGGAGGAATTTCAAAATGCCAGCCCATTATTACCAGACTGGGACTTTTTCTATAATAGGGAACTAGCAACTAATATGTCTCCTGTCAAGTTTAAAAATAGTGCTACATCTCCCATTACCACACCTATTAGTTCCCTCTGCTCTCAGAGATACTCTAAATCAAGGATCCTTCATCTATTTAAACCTAATGTAAGCCCTCAGCATCATCAGTGCTATCAAATTTACAATCATAGGTGCAGCACTGGAAATATTGAGTCCTGTAAACTGTGTTGATCCTTCATGTGCTGTAAACATGCTGAAAATAAGTTTGATAAAGCCAACATATCATTTAGCAACTTTACAGTCTCTGTTAAAATCAGTTTTCATTTTTCCAGGCTTCTGAATTACATGGCAAATGGGAGCTTATAATTAACTGTTAAATCAGAATAACTAATTTTCTCTCAGATCCAATTGGAAACCTGGCATACTCTCATATGAGGTTATACTCTCATATTAGATTTTTTTTTTTAATTTTACCTTGTTTAAAAAAAAAATCCTGTTAGTGGTGGAAGAGCTCCTCAAAATAATGTAAAACTTTTTATGAAGATAAATTTTTAATATCTTCTGCTTTGCAGTGTACTCATGTCAACTTCTGTAAATCTGTTTGGACCATTAGAGGGAAGAGACAGAGGAACAAACCCTGTGGAAGAGTTAATTTGGTTTGCTGTTGACGGGTGATTGTGGCTGTAGTTGTTTCCCTGGTAGAACATGGCCCTGGTTCTCCATCACACCTTTTCTGTGTCTTCTTCCCTTCTATCTTGCCTGGAAGAAAACGCTATCCTATTTAAATATTTACGATTCTTAATTTTCCTTTGTTAATCTGAATTTGTGAAAATAGTTTACAGAGTAATGAGTAGCCCTCATACCCTGTCCTGAGTAGTATTTAGTCTTGTGTATACAATTTAGGAGGTCAATTAGACACAAAGAAACCAAGTTGCATATTGTAAATGTCACTCCTAATGTAGTGAGGATCAGCACATCAATCAGGGAAATTTCCCTCAAAATGTATCTTTGGAGTGCTGTGCTCCAAGGGGGGATGGAGGCTTCCCCACTGAGGTAGCATTGACTGTTGTGGTTTTGAGTTAACCACAAATGTGATGCACAGATGTCTTTCTCCACTGGAAAAAAAGTATAAATTGCAATAATTTATTCAGTACAGATTAAGATCTTCAAAGATGTTGATTGAGGATGGCTAGAAGTATAGATGCAAAGTATTTATGACAGTCTCAGACTGTGTCAGGGAAAAAGGTGAAAAGAAAATTCTGGGGACTTTTTTTCCCCCCTGTCTTCTGTAGCTGGAAAAAAACAAATTTAATTTACAACAGAAAATTATGAAGGTCATTAGTGCCTTTGCCTAGATAAAATGGTAGAACAATTTAAATTCTGAGTTTTAAAATGCATACACTGTATATGCATTAACAACTTTTTCCTTAAGGATTTATAGCAGTATTGTTAGCAATCTTAGCATTCAAAGGGTAATCTGCAGATTTTACAGTACGTTACTTTCTAAACACATAAACTCCAAAAGGAGTCTTTACTGTCTCTTGTGTCAGGGTGTCTCTGGATTGATAGCCATGGGACATCTTAAAACTCTTAACTTCCAGTTTCTACTGTTCCATCTTAGGTTGAAAATACAGATGTAAGAACTGAACCTGGCAGTCCTCACACTTTGCTTAAGATCAAACTAATTCTTTAAAAATTGTTGTTTGCAATTCTGATTGCATAATGGAATCAGAGGATCTTTTGGGTTGGAAGGGACCTTAAACCTGATCCAGTTTTACCCCCTGCCATGGGCAGGAACACCTTCCACTATCCCAAGTTGCTCCAAGCCCTGTCCAGCCTGGCCTTGGACACTTCCAGGGATCCAGGGGGAGCCACAGCTTCTCTGGGCACCCTGTGCCGGGGCCTCTCCACCTCACAGGGAAGCATTTCGTCCTAATTTCTAATCTAAACCTACCTTCCTTCAGTTTAAACCATTCTGGTTCTGTCACTCCCTGCCCTTGTGTGTGTAGATAATAAGCACAGTAAAAATGAGATGTGGTATTTTAGCGAACCCAAAGCAGGCTGGGCAATCCATGCAGGTTTCATTCCTTGCTGCCTCCAGGTGATGGTAGATTTTGGCATTCTGTAGGTGTCTGCAACTCTCAGGTTGTGTGCATGGACCAGACTGTGGTTTATGGGTGTCACCAGTAAATTAATGTTACTGCTGCTCAGTCCAAATACAGGTGAACGATTTTGGTTTACCACATTCTCAAAAGAAGCGGAGGACTTCTTGGTTTTTCCAGTTGATTTGTATAAAAGATAAATTGCCATTCTTGCTTATGCAGTTCAGTAATGACAAACCTCAGAACCGGTACTTTTGTATGATCTAAATACAAGTTAAATTTTGGTCAAACCTTGAGATGTGATTGTGTTTAAGGTACAGTTTTGGGGTTTCGGTGAGTCACTCTCATGAGTGGGAGGGCAGTGCAGGCTCTTTCAGTCTCTGTGTATGTATTTACAGCACACCCCCACTTCAGGTAGGGGAGGGAGGGAAAAGGGATAGAGGAGGAAAGGTAGGGACTCTCAGTAGTCCTTTGGAAAATCGCATTTTATTGCAGTGTGGAGCATGGAGATGTTTTGCCTGTGTCAGCCATCCCAGCATGTTTATGTGAAACCATCAAAGGTTTCAGTGTGTTGATGTCCACAGGTCATACCTGGTGGGTTGAGTTACGAGACACTGAACCAACCACGTGTGCTCGGATACGGCGGCGGAATAAATTTCTCATATGTGTGGGACTGTGACGGTTAAAACAATCATCACTGAAACCATATACCTTATTTCCTGTAACTAATAGCAGATCTCTACCTGTGGAATATATTAACAATTATTCCTTTGGGTTTGGATGGCTGCTCAGCTGTTTTGTAGGACAGATATTTAGACGTGGTCTGTAATTTATGTTGTCTGAGTACGTCAATGAACAGAGCTAATTATGGCTTCCTGATGTGAGCTGTGCTGATGTTTGTGAAACCACACTTCTGCATGTAAGACAGAGTGAACGTGTGTTCTTTAATAAATTGTGGAAAATGAGGGGTTTTCTCTGCCTAGGTTGGTTAACAAAAATACCTATGCTGGCGTTCACCTAGAGTTTAAAAAGAAGCTATGGTTTTGTGGCTGGTTGAACAGTTAATTCTTCCATGCCTTTAAAGTAAATTTTAATTTATTACTCTGTACAGTACTCAGACTTCCTTTTAAAAGGAAATTTTTGGTTCAAACAGCAGTGGCCCTTTCAGGGACTCCATCACTTGCTATGTTTCAGTGTGCGGTAGAGCTGCAGCAAGTGACAAAAGTCCTGGCTGAATGTCACTGTGAGCTGCTGGCTTTGAGACAGCACCTAATTTCCCACCTTCATTTCTCAATACTTCACTATACTTCTGTATTAGTCATGTCATTTTGCCACTGTTACCACTTTGAGGGATTTTTTTTTTTCAGATGTGTAATGTGTATCCTGAGGAATGTGCTGCTCTGTATGTTAAAGACAGAGTGGGAAATTTTCAAAGGAAAGGATCCTGCAGCCGTGTGGATGGGGTTGAGCTGTTTGAGGAACACCCAGGATTGCTGGCTCCAGAGAGGAAATACTGTAATGAGAAAGGGGAAGCAGTTCTGTTTTTCTAATATTTGTTGTTTTCTTTGAAATGGGGAAAAGAATACCTGGAGTGATTTATATTTAATTGAGGATTGCATTCCATCAGATACGGTGAATGTTCTCAGGCCATTTATCAGCTGTGTCTTTTGGAGACCTCTGAGGAGTTTATGGTACATATTTACCTTAACTTGGCTGGGTCAAGGGAAATAAAGCAAAAATAATAGCTGTTATTTTTGTATGTGAACAAAACTGGAAGTCATGTGGGTGAAATATGAGCCAAACGACCATGTCCTACCTCCTCTGTGTCTTTCTAAGTACAAGAAATTATTAGTTATATATAATATAATTTCCTTAGCATTATCAGTGTATCTTTTAAAAACAGAAGATTTATTGACTTTGTAGTTGCTTCATCTTAGTCAAGCCCTGAAGTGAATGTGACATATATTGTACTGTCATTATCCTTTAGTAGTATCTTACATAGGTAGCATCTTATTTAAAGAAAACAAACAACAAAAAGGAATAAAATAAACCACATACTGCTTCTTAAATAGCATTATAACATTTTTTTCTAAATTGAATTTGGTGTACATTGCTGGTAATGTACAGAGATCACACGACAACAGAATCCCACAAGTGCTGGTGAGGATTTAAATAAGCAGTACCTATATTTTTTGGAGTGAGTGAGTTTTGTAAGAAAACCTTTGAGCTTTAGGTTGCCTCTGAAAAAAATGTGTCACTGCTGATTGTCACCCTCATGGGCTGCTGCCACGGGGTCTGAGTGTTATTGTGAAGAATTGCATATCAAGAGCTATCTCAACACCCACTCCACGACACATCCACAATTTCAACCCAGTTTCCCAATGTAAATAGCCAAAGGGGGTTTATTGTATGGCAATACTTGTGTAATATTTGCATCATGCAGTTTCACTAATTGATCTAAAGGTAGGTAAATGCAGAATAATTCGCTGCATGTCAGGGTCTTTAAGCAGGAGGAAACAGGAGGACTGAGCAATCTCTTACCGTCAGCCCGTACAGTCATTCTCTGTTCCCGTGAGGGATGTACAGTGAAAACTGGTGCAAAATAAAACCAAAGAGCACAGTGTGGGTTCAGCTAAACCTGGTGATAAAACCAGTTTCGGAACTAGTCTGGTGAAGTGTGATTTGATCAGATGCTTCATGAACAAATTGCTTTATTACTGATACTGCTAATGATTTGTAAATTAGTTGCAAGCCTCCCCGAGTGACTGACTCAGTGGCATTTACCAACTTTTCACATACCCCCATTTTTAGGGGCTGAATTTATAAAACACTTCCCTTTAGTCCCTTGAATTAAATTTTCAGTGGCATTTGATGACAAGCATAGCATGATTAATTACAAATTGTTCTTTAGGTGAATAGTGCAGATTCTAAACCACAGCTTGTGTTTTTATAGCAGTTATTACCCTTCAGGCTCCAAAAGGGCTTTGGAGGAGAGACTATGATTTTGGTTACATCATTGTAAATTCAGAAAACATCAGTGATCTCAAAAGTGTGATTTTTTTGAAATTAGGTCAGTGGAAAAGAGATCAGAAACTGCTTTGCTACCTGAAAAGAAGCAAGCTCCAAAATGGAGTGAAGTATCTGCTTCCAGATGACTTTACTTTTGATTTTGCAAAGAACATGTTTGTTAAAACAAGTAATTTATTTGAAATACTACGGAGGAGTGAATAATGGAGCAAATGATAACCTGAATCCAGGCTGAATTAGGGCAAGAAAGTTGGAGCATGGAATGTTTTTTCTCTTGCTGATTGTTCTGTAATAACCCAGAAGCTCTACATCACCATTTCATCTGGCACCATGTTGGGCCAACAGCAAATAGCTACCTAAAGGTTTCTTATTTTTTGTCTCCCAATTAAAGTGATTCAGTGTTTGGATTTTTGTTGCTGGTTAACTGATCTTTTGATAGCTACAGTGCACTTAAAAGGTTTTTTGTTTGTTTTCTGCCCTCTGATTACAGAATACATACTATTTTTAATGTGATCTTGAATCAAACTAAATTTCTCAACTATGGTTGAGATGATGATTGAGATTTTCAGGAGAGTATGTAGTTCTCTGTTGAATTCTCACTTCTTGTCACCAGAGGTTTTGGTAAGATAAGGATTACAGTATGAAACCACTAGAAATTGCAGGTCAGGAAATGGGTGTAAGGTCTTGCAATGTACTGTGTCAAACACGAGTCCTGAGTAACTGAGTTTAGCAGGGAGTCCATCATTCTTAGGGAGTGTAGAGAGGGAAACCATCAGAGAGGTGTTTGTGGATGGTGAACACCTTTCAGGGTTTTGCTTTCAGCTTTTGTGAGTGGTGGCTTTGCTCGAAGCATGTGAAAAGCAGCTTTTGAGTACCCCAAGGGTGTGACTCATGATGAGCAATAGTCACCGGGTTTTCATCTGTCCCCTCGCTTTGGGCAGCACGTTCTGCATCCTGTTTGTGAGCAGCTCTGTGGCTTTTTGTCTCAGAGCTTCCTTGAGCCTCCTCTAGTGTTCTCTTCCACCCACTTTGGAGTATTCTAAAGAAATAAGATGGTTTACATCTCCTGTTGTTGCTGGGGTTGTGATCCCAGCTCCCAGCAATGCAGGAGGGATGCCCCAACTGCATCTCCACAAGCTGCTCTTTGCCTTTAAGTCTCTTACCCAAGTCACTGTTACTGGCAGCTGTTCTGGCTGAAGGGTGTTTGAATTACTCTTTAATTTCTGCCACCAGGAAAAGGAGGGAAACCTATATCAGAATGAATAAGCTACATCCTAAGTTATGGCATAATTGATGGTATTAAGGAGTTAGTGTGTAAAGTAAAGCTGTTTTTAAATATCCAGTTGAAAGCAAACCCTAAATTCAAAATGCAGTGTGTTCCTAAGTCTTGCACATTTTCATTCATTTAAAATTTACAGACAGTATCTTTTAAAGGTCAAAATAATCTAGTCATCATAATTGCTAAGTAGCCTTTTCTGCAGTAAACTCATTAATATAATATTAAGGATTATATTACACAGCCTTGCAGTATATTTCTTCTTCTTCCAATATAATTTTCTTAAGTAATAACAACAATAATAATGATATATTTCAAAATTAAAATACTTTTCTGTTTTCATTTGCAGATTTCCGACAGTTCTGAAGTACTTGGAAAATGAGTATCCTTCTCATTGAACCCTTTTATGGTGGCTCCCACAAACAGCTGATGGATCTTCTCCAGGAAGAGCTACAAGAGGATTGTGTCCTCTGCACACTCCCAGCCAAGAAGTGGCATTGGAAGGCACGGACTTCTGCTCTTTATTTCATGCAAACAGTGCCAACAAGTTCTAATTACAGGTAACCAAGGGATTGAATAATTTCTAAACTCAAATTGCAAAGATGCCTTCCACCAGGTCTCTTGAAGTTACTCCTTGTGTTTATGCAAGGCTGTATGTGGGAGCAATTAGGGACTTACTGTGGCCAGCACAGGTTTTTCTTCTTGGGGTATAATTGAGAAATTATATGTTTTATTTAGAATTTCATACACTGTTTTGTCTTGCATCTCCAGTCCATGAGAGTCTCTCAGTATCTGGGTACTTGATGTCTGTACATGTACGTGCATCTCTTATTTGAAACTTTCCATGTGAGCTCAGTCATTCTGAAGGGTTTAAACTGTGCTTCACAGATTAGGCTGAGAGATGGCCCAGATGTGAACACTGCAAGCTTCCTCACGTGCCTTCCCCATATATCTATTAGCAAGTCTGATTTATCAGTGTCCTGCTCAGGCTGACCTGGAGGATTAAGGGAGCAGTTTTATCTTAATGATGGTCCAGTTAAGTAACGTGCCAGCAACTGTGGGTGTCAATTATACATTTATGTAAGTGGCAAATTTCCATCAGCTAGAACCTGGGCTGATAGAAACAGGCAATTTGGGTCAACAAGATAGCTATCACATAGTGAGAATCAGCCCCTCCAGAGCCAAGCTGTCTCTAAACCCAGCAGTTTTGCTTGGCCTACCTGATCAGATGAGATGTGGTGAGGTGATTGTCTGGAGCAGTGAGATAGAGCTTTGCTTACAGCATGCAGAACATTGTGTGGGGACTGTGCACCTTCATGGGGAGAGACTGTTCATTCACATGGTTCTTTTAGCACAAGCAGCTACAGAATGAACTTCAGCAGGACTCTGAGCACACCTGAATGATGTGCCAGCGAGTCACAGTTCAGAACTGGGTCTGGTATTTTTTACTGTGAGCAAGTAGGTGCTTTTTGAGGAAAGAATATAATTTTTCAAGAGTAGATTTCTGCTGTAGAAGGCTGCATTTGCTCAGTGTTACCCAGCACAATGTCTAAGCCATCTTGGAACACATATTGTGTAAATGTACACCTTTCCTGTGCCTGCTTTTGGCTCCCATTTAAAATAATCTCCCACCTCAAGCCAAACGTTATAATTAATTTTCCCCATTTTGTCTTGTGCGAGGCATTTAGTGTTGGTTTCCTCTTGCTTTCTTTTTGCAACAGTTTTGTTTTGGAGGAGTGTACATGACAAACTGTTATGTAAATTTGTCTTGTATCACAACCACATCCTCCAACGCATCACAATGTTATCTGTGTTCCTTCAAGGTCAGCAGCCCAAGCTGTCCAGCACTAACTGCATTAAACTAATCAGACATCACTCATAGACATACACTTCATTAGTTTAACTTACAGTTACATTGACCTAAGATAACTTAACTCCAATTTGTCAAGTAACCCACATCTTGGGGAAAGGGGGAGGGAGCGCTGACAAAAAAAACACAACAAAAAAAAGCAAAATCCCACAAAAAACCCAACAACCCAACAAAAAAACCTCAACCCAGCAGCCTGAAAACTCACTTGAAGTTAATAAACTTGCAATCTGTCATAGACTTATGTGCAAATACAACCTTTAGTGACAGCAAATAAATCTGATCTAACCAATGGAGCATCTTAAGGAGAGGAAAGCGTTTTCTTTGCTGGTGCAGTTCGGGTTGGAGCAGAGGGAATCAAACAGTCAAAGTTGACAAAGATGCGATGGTTAAAATAGAATTTGTACCTTGTCCTCGTGGGCAGCATAAAATTTTAGGATCAAGGGCTGATGTGGCTGGTAAGAGGAAAACTGATTAGAGGTACCTTCTACTTTACTTGCACATTTTTAATGTTTGTTTTGTAACTGAATGTTTTGATTATTAAATTGAAAGAATAAGTGCGTCAGATTCAACCTAGTGAGGATAACTACTCTCCTATTAGAACAAAACATTGATTAAAATTAATTTTAATTCTGTTGGTTTTAAGCTTTCTAATAACCACTGAAGATCAACTTCCCAGGTAGTAGTTTATGAAGACAAAATTCCATTGCAAACTGGCAATACTGCGTGTTTGGAATTGCACGTTTAAATATTTCAACCTTCTTGTGAGGTCGTGGAAAATACCATATTTGCATTACTTATAATATTGACATTATTTACAGAAAAAAACCCCTTTCTTTTATAAGCGCTTTCCATAAATGTGACATTTTGTAAATACCTTGTTTTTATTTGTATGTTTATTAGTGCAGAAAGGTCACGGATATTTCAAGTGCAAACACTTGTGATAACGGAGCTGCCTTACTAAATCTTTATGTTCAAACTGTGCTTTATTTCAAGGTCCTGGTGTGTGTGAGAAGTAATACTGATGCTGTTAAGTCTAATGTTAGATACATTTTAGGGAAGTGGTATAGATATGTATTAAAGGACTTAGACTTCTATCCGTATAAACTGATTTTTGGGAGTAGGAAGGTGTGTTAGTTTAAATGTGACACTAAGCAAGTTAAGGAATAGTCTTAAAAAGTGCTTTTGAAACAAAGGATGCAGTGCAGAGCCGTAGATGTTAAATCAGATACTCTGCAGTGAGCAGAGAGTTTCTGTGATGAACTTGCTAATTGTTTTATCAGAGAACAGACGCACGAGCGAAAGCTGAGCTGGTAACAAACAGGACATTTAATGTTAATTTTGTGAACTTGTACAGCCGCTCTCGTGGTGTGAAGTAACGTTGTGTTCCCAGGAACGTGGAGATCTCCCTGGGATTGTCACAGGGAGATGTCCTCACCCTCCACGGGGAACACACCGAGCTGGTACCGGAGGTACCGGACACTCGGTGTTTGGTCTGCAGCACTGCCTGGATTTATTTTAGTTCCCCAATGCAAAGTCTGTGCTGCATTTCTCCAGAAAAGTTTTGCTTTTCTGTTTTCTTGGCTTTGTTGAGCAATGTGTTAAACCAGATCATGTTTTCCTTCATCTCCTGGGAGGAGCACGGGAGCCCTGAGGAATGGGAAGCCCAAGCATGCAGAGCCCCTTCAACTTGTAAGGCCAGAAGAAGAATTTAAAGGTGGATCACTTGCCTAGAGATCTTGAAATGGTTGCATAGATTGATGTGCAGCAGCCACAGATTGAGTTTTAATTGCTGTAGAGTCACAGATGATTTTTCCTTAATTGGAAAGAAGGTGTTTGGATGTTGTGTTGGTATGAGGAATTTCATTCTTGTGGTGGCAATTTCCAAGTCACAGCACTTGAAATGCACTGCAAAAGGGAGGAATTACTGTCTGCTTTCTCTAGACAAAGTTTTCAATCATCTGAGGGTTTTGTTAGCAGCTGGTGGGATATTATCTTCTTCATTCCATGGATTTGGAAGGTCCAGCAGAGCCTCCTCAGGCTGCTGGCACTCTGCAGAGCTGCTGCAGTCACTGCTTTGTCTCCCAGCTTCCTTCAGACAGCTTCAACTCCTTGAGAAATGTGGATGTCTGATCTTTAGCCTAAAGTTGTTTTCCATAGCACACAGCGACTATTCTGTAATTCTAGAATGCATGTAAAAAATACAATTTTATTATCATTTTAAAAATTCTTAATTCAAATAAAGTTCTCAAATTTGAAAATACTATTGCGCAATTTAATGAAAAAGCTTTTCATTTTCCTTTAATTATTTTCTTTATTGCAGTGAACAATCTGTTAAATTACAGATAGTAAAACAGTGGTATGACACATTATATGAAAGGAGTTTATATTTCAGGAGCTATCCTTTACAGAAAGTAATTCAATCTCCAGAAAGTTAGTAGCATAAGACTGTAAAACAGAGTGACTAAATTCAGTGTAGCTTCCAGTGTGTTTTAATAGCACTGCTAGATTATTTTAAATATATATATATAAATATTATGTATAACATTCAGTATTGCCCCCCAGGTAGCTGTTCATATGAATAAAGATTTTATTTGTAACAGATTCTTGCCCTGAAATACCCCTAGGGTAAATGTTAGCATATATATACCCCTTGATATCTGACAACTGTATTTTAAAGACAAATTCTGTGCTTTTTACATTTTACAAAAGAGAAAACAAATTATTGTTTTCAATTAATAGAGCTCTGAAAAAAACCCCAACCTGGGGGTGGTGTTCAGCAAAGGAGAGTATATTTCAACAGTATATAGTGTAGATATGGTTGTTTCTTGATTTTGTTGGTTTTTTTATTTTAATATTCTAATAAAATCTACTAGATTTAAGACTGTTTCAGATCTAATGCTTTTGTTCTATTCTACAAGGAGAAAATACATTATTTTAGAGTGAATTCTTTATTAACTGGTGGGCTGTGACCCCTAAATATCTTAAAAAAGCAACCCATTTTTTTTTTTTTTTCCAGTGAGTAGCTCAGTCCTACTGAGAACAATGTGTGGATGTGTGACCATTTGCAAGCTTGAAGATTTAGCTGTTTTCTAGATATTTTGTTTTCAGAAATATTTCTGCATGCCCTGGAGAAGGTGTATGAGGATGTGACTCAAAGCAGGGCAGGGCAAATTTCATTAAATCTGAATACATAGATACTTATTTGTGCTGGAAACATTTCTGCCTGTTTACATCTGCCTGTGAAATACTGGAAACGTTTTTATAATCTTTGTAAGAGCTTCAATAATTTGTGCTGCATTAGAGACTTTCCTAAAATTTGGCCCTTATAATGATCAGGTAAGGAATGAATAAATTGTATATATGAGTAGTGCATTAGTTAAAGGAAAATAACCAATTACCTACAAATTTAAAAAAAAGTCTATCTGTTACTGTTTGGCATTTTTTTGGCAGATTTTATGGTGTTTGCTTCTATATATCGGTGAATAAACATAAACCTCATTCGTAATATTAACCACTGGGAGTGTGTATTTTGGTGTTACTGCTCAAATTGACTGCATTTGAAGATGGGACGTGTCTCATCTCTTTGGAATTACTGAATAATTTTCTGCCCAGAGGTTGTCTTGGTTTCACCCCATGTCTTTGTTGCTCTGTGTGTTTTAACTGCAGTTTTGTGTGGGGCACAGTGGAATGTGCTGCTGGAGAGGAAGGGAATGTTCTCCTACTGATCCCTTGTGCTTGATGAGCTGATGTAAAGGCCTGAATATATAGGTGACTAAATGCAATATCCAGTATCCTGTAAGGACAGGGTTCAGGTCTCCTAGAAATACATAATCACAGACTGGGCTGGTTTGGAGGTGATCATGTTCCAACCCCTTTGCCATGGGCAGGAGCACCTTCCACTAGACCAGGTTTCTCCAAGCCCTGTCCAAGCCGGCCTTAAACACTTCTTTGATTAAAAATACCACGTAGGTGTAACTCACTGATGGGTACAAATCTCCAGCTTCTCACCTTGTTCTGGATGTGCCCAGAGGAAGGTGTGGGAGCCCCTGCTCCACCCTGTGCTCCGCTTTTCCGCTCCCTCTCTGAACAAAGGGTCACTACTTCCTTAATTTCATTAGTGCTAAACTTGCTGGCGCTTTTCTCCCCCCTGAACAAATCGTTGTGAGTTCCCCCAGGTTAGTTCACACACACGTTTGTCCTGCCCACGCTCCTAGGGAGCTGGCTGGGAGTTCGCTCCGCTCCAGGGGCCAGATGGCCGTCCTAGCACCACGTTGAGCCTAAACCAATAAACCCTACTGAGATACGAGACACAGGCACCATGTACTGAGCTAAAACAACTTGGTGACTTCTGACCAGAGCTGGCTGGTGTCCAGCCAGCTTTGAGTGTAAGCACAGAGAATACACGTCCATATGGAATGGCACGGAGCTCCACCACTCGGCACAGATGATGCCCTCCACTGCTGTAGCCCTGGATAATGGAGGGTGTCCCAGCCTGGGTAAGGGGTGTGAAATTCTCTCTGCTGAGGGAGAACTTGGAGGCCATCTGATGCTGGAAGAATGTAATATGGGAATGCATGTGTAAAAACTGGGTTTTGTTTTATTTAGGTTAATGTCGCCCCAAACCTGTTCTGGAAACTTCTGAAAAAGATTATCGGTCAGAGAGAACTTGTGAAGGGGGAGCATATTACCAAATGGATTTTAGAATGATTTTTAACAGAACACTAATACGAATCAAGGTGTGAAAGTTAACAGAAAAAAGGTTTAGAATCTATAATTGATTTGTTTTTTTTTTTTTTTTTTTTTTAATAGGGAAGATAGTGTAAATAAAAGCAAATGATTAAATAATAGGTAGAAAAAAAATAATCCGATAAAAATTCTTAACCCAGTAAAAAAATGAAGTACAAAATTAAGGAAGGTCTAGAGGTAAAATAATTTCCTGTTGAGGATAACAGCACTGCTGTTGTTTCTCTGCTCACAACCAGACTGCGGAAATTTCCTTTTCAATGTGATGGAGAGAGGCTGCCTGAAAAGTTTTTGTGAAGCCGATGAAGGAGGTGGGATGTCCTTTTGAGGGAGATGAATTCCCTTGCTCTGAGGGGCCAGAATCAATGCTCTGATGCTCAAAAGTCCTTGTACAGCACCATGATTTAAGAACAAATGTTTTTATTCTTAGCTCTGGCTGCCGAAAAACTTGGAGGGGGCGATCCAATAAGAACAGCAAAAAAATCTTCTAAGAAACAGGACAAAAAAACCTCCCGAGTAAACTACCTGAAATTTATTCAGGCAGACAGCAATGTGATCTTAAACATTCACTTTGCATTAATCAACTTTGCCTCAGATAAAATGCTGGCAGATGGTAGCTATTCATTTTAAAAGTGACAGGTTTTCTTTACGTTTTTGTGTGGAAACCCCCACATGCACTCTTCCCTCCAAAAAACTTTACTTGGTTAATTTGTCCAACATGTTTTTTTTTTTTTTTTTTTCCTCCCCTTAAATACACTCCCATTATTAGGCAATTTCACAATTTGGATAGTTAAAAGAAGGTTTGGATGAGTTTAAATGCAGGCTCCTTCCTTTGAAGTCAGGGGAAGTGTATATATGGGAGCTGAATTTGGCAGAAGTGAGCTGGGAATGATGAAGACGATGCGGGGAGAGGTGCGGGGCTGGGAAGGACGCGGGGCTGGGACTGCTGGGTGATCTCTACAGAGTGCTAATGTGAAATGGCAGTTGTCTGTTTGATGTGTAAAAGATTTGCTGAAATTCCAGCAAAATATTCTGATGAGAGAAGGAAAGAACAGTCTGGGTTTTCAAACCCTAGCATGTGTTTTCCTTTATGTTCTCAAATGCCGGGTGAAATCCTTGTTTTTCTTTCTAAAATGAATTTTATGAATCACCTGGAGAATTGATATTTACATTGCTGGCAGTAAAATGTAATGAAATTGTGCATTATGATTCAGTATTTCTGCACTTAGGATTTTAATGAGGATTTTATCTGTCCTTTTAAATGGTTGCTGTGTATATATTTTATTTCTAGATTAGTTATGGATTACATTTCTATTTCCAAATAACAAACATGTACACTACTATATTATAAAGAATATGATACTTTCCACAATTCATTGTCATTCCAGCCCATAACACTAATTTGATCTTCCAAAGGGAAAGTAAAAAAAAAAAGCTTTAGTTTGCATCTAATAAAGAGAAAAATATTGATTTTTTTTTTTTTTTTGCAGCTTTTTCCTAATCTTTTTTTTTTTTTTATATGCATATATTTTTTCCTAATCTCAGTTATATATATATATATATATTTTTAAGCTAAGAAGTAAATATTACAAATTTTGTCAGATACTTGCTTTGTACATGATTTAGATTGAAAGCTTTGTGTTCTGGTGTCATAAATAACTAATTTTCTTAATGAGTACCCACAACTAGACTGGGTTTTGTGAATTGATGCGTAGTGAGAAGGAATTTTACATTGTACAAACTGTTTTTAGCAAAGCAGTTTAGCATTAATATAAATATATATACTTTTGGGGTGTTTTTTTGTAAGCTTTGACTTGATCCAGACACACTGAAGTTTTAAAGTCTTGATTCAGGTAGTTGTGACATCTCAGTTTCCTGAATCCCTCTGGATTCAACAGAATGAATCCAGAGGCATTTCCTTATCTTCTATGGCCTCTACCTGAGAGTCAGCTTGGATGGGGCTTGGAGCAACCAAGGTTCCCATGGCAGGGAATTTGGTACTGGATGATCTTTAAGGTCCCTTCCAACCCAAACCATTTTAGGATTCTTATTCTACATCTTCTTTTTATGCCAGCTGAGGGCTGTTTTCACCTGCTGTGGTGTCCATGAGTTTCAGTGTAGGTTTTGAAGGTGCTGACCAGGTCCATGGTCACTGTGGAAAACGTGCCCAAAGGTATTTTCTGGTATTATCTTCTTGATTCCCCTGGGTTACAAGACTGAATGTCCCTAAGACAAGGCTGGAGTCCATTGGATGCTCATCACCTCCTGGTGTAGTGCCATCCAAGGGACTCAAGCTGCAGTTTTGGAGCCCACTCTGGTGTGAGCTGAGGCACAGTGGGTGAGGGTGGTTGTGGATGGATGATTGCTTCACAAATACCATTCTGTATCAATCAGATATGTTAGTCTAAATTGACACATAAACCACTTAATTTTGTGGATTATGGTATTGCTTTTTCCCTGAACACACGCCACATACCTAGGCAGGACTTTGGTTACAATATATCTGCTAAATTGTGCCACAATGGAAAACATTTAATTTAGGATCAACTTCTGACTCCCCCAAACCACAGTTTGTTCAATTTATTTCTTCCTCCTCTTCCCTTTTATATATCTCATCCGAAGTATTGGTAGGCTTTGAGTCATTATGATGATGAATTTAACTTTCCTTCAGAAAACAATTATGAATATATATGTTGTATCTATTAATTGGAATAACTTTGAATACAAAACAACTGAAAGGCTTTTTTTTTTTTGTTCATAATTCTGTAATGAAGATTTCCACCATTTTCTTATTCCCTTGGACACTATTTTTCCTTTCTTGCCTTTGTCCTTTGTCCCTGTCTTTTCCTCCCTTCCTCCTGCACATTTACTCTGATGGTCCAGTGGACACAGTCATTTTAAAGAATGCTTTCCATTTCAGAGCACTGACTGTTTTTATTGTTTATGTTTATAACCTTGCCTTCTTGATCATAATTTTATGTTTTAGCTCTCTTAATTTCCATTTTACTTGTTGCACACTTGAACTTATATTTCTGTCTAGTTCAGCTTGAAGAAAGAATGAAGCAAACAGCAGTGGACACATCATCAAAAGCCAATATTTGATTTTCTTGTTGCAGAATTACTGGATTCATTCTTTTTAACAGTATTTTAAAGAATTATATGGGGGAAAATGTATTTAGAGTGGAGCTAATATTTCTCTCACACCATCTTACCCTATGCAACTGCATCAGTCCTTTAAATTAGTGATTTACCAGATGTTTTAAAAAGAAAAGGTGTAAATGATTATGGGAAGAACAATAGAAAATTATTTTCAAATTATATTTTTCTTGCAGCCAAATAGTATTCCTGCTGATCTCTGTTAATTTATTTTCTTTGAGTGCTAATATTTTTTATTATAGTATATTCTATGGAAAATTACATGTATCTAGTTAGAATATGGAAAAATCTTGTTGTATTTATGTATTACATAATAACATGAAAAAATTCTGAACACGTAACTCTATGTGTATTATATATGGAAAACTTAAAAAAATGAAGGGGAAATTTGAGAACATCTGTAATTTTTTATTTATGTAAGAGAATATCCCATTTTTAATTAAAGATGGAATTTAAGAATGATAAATGGTACCATTATCTAGTAACAGTTACTTTGCAGGCATTTTTTTCCTAATGTTCTGCAGATTGCTGCAGGTTTGACAGTGCCTTTGGCTTTTGTGAGCAAATACATTTCCCACTCGTGACAGAAGAGTTGTAACTCACTAAACATGGAGCAGTTCTCATGCATAGCGACATCTCTGTGCTTAAACCCTGAGGAATTGAAGTATTTAAAATTATTTTTAATGTAGAAATTTCCTGGTAGTCAGTTTTTTTAAAACCCTAAGAGTTAAAAATTTTATCTGCCAAATGAATTTTGGGAAATGTTGCTAAAGAGGGAAAACCATGCAAGAAAAGATGAACTTTGGGGGAGATTTTGGCAGGTTTTTGAAGGTTTTTTTCCTTTGGTAGTAGAGTGACTGTTTTCTTGTGGTTCTTTTTTACTTTACCACTTGAATTCCTTCTTTGTTGCCATCATCCTAGACTAAAGTTGGTTCCAGTTTATTGTTACATCCTCAAGTTTTAGCTGTGGGGTGTCAGAGTGGAAGGAAAAAAGGTGGTGCTTTGGGAGGAACTTGAGTTGTCATTAGGTGTTGGGCACCTCTTGGTATTTGTGACTCTCAGTTATCCCAGGAGCAAATATTTGGTATATTTGTGTTTCTCCGTGACTTTCACAAATCTTCAAGGTCTTGACTGGGATAAATTCACTTGTGTAGGGTCAACTGGCCGTTGTGGTTACTGATGACTCAAAAGATGTTTTCCAGTAAAAAGACTTTTTTGGAAGAGGACTTGGTTACAGAACCCTCGTCTTCACCTCCTCCAGACTGTTGTGTTACCATCACTCAAGGTGGAATCTAGGTTTGCAGCAGAACTTGCTCTCCTGAGGTTTAGTACCAGCCCTGCAGAGGATCCTGTGGGCCCAGCCTAGTCTGGAATGGGTTTTCAGTGGTTTCTGTGGCTGTTGAAGCATTTGGCTCTGAAGTGTTGTAAATGCAGACCTCAGGTCTTGTCCCCAAAAGCTCCATAGGCAGGAGTGTCAGAAAAGAGTAATTGCCACAAAAGAAATTTCCATTCTGGAAAACCAGAGTCTAATGTAATTATTGAAAATTGCATCATGAGTTAGAAATGGTAAAACCTACATTTTCTTTTTCTTTTTCCCTAACATGGAGCGGAGAACCTGGAGCATGGTCTTGCCTTGAATTAATACTCATTCTGGTGTAAACACACTGGAAAATACTTTTCAGTACGGAAGAAAAATATTAGATTTTAACCATAGACTCATTAAGGTTGGCAAAAACCTCTAAGATCATCAAGTCCAACTGTTAACCATGCTATGCTATGATGAGTGGAATATTAATTCAGCATTAAAAGTAAGCATCTGTACTTGAAAAATCCTAATTTCCAGTGCTAACAGCTGCATGGAAGGTCATTGACATTGTGGAGTGCGTGGGGTCTCTGGGGCTCAGTGTGTTTGAAGTCAATATTTATGGTGCCTCTGTACCTCCTGTCATTAGCAGGAGGTTTTCAAGGGACTGTTCTTAGATTATATTTTGCACATGGCTCTTGTTTTCCTAGATACTGATTGGGAAAAAGTGAAGGGAATAATAGTTTTCCTGTCTGCTGATGGGTGATGAGACCAACATGTTGGGGCCATGGGTGGAATCGGGGTGAATGAATTGGTGGCAGGGAGGGAGTTTGAGATGCTTGTGCTTCCTGCACTTTTAAGGAGTATAAAGGATATTTCAACTGTTGAGATGAAGCTCAGCAGCTGCTCTGCAAACTCCTAATGGAGCAGGGGACTGACTTTTCTTTATCCTCCAGAGTTTTCCTCTGGTCACAGATACTGCTGGGGCTCCCCATTTCTCTTAACCAATAGTTTTTAAACAGCATAGTTGATATAGAGGAATAATGAAAATGTTTTTTGTTGGATAAAATGGGATTTGGAGACAATACTGTTGCCTGTTAATTGCTAGTACAGACTAGGGCTCTGAATGATGAAGAGGAAGATACAAAAGCTGTGTGCACCAAGCAAATACTTTGCTGTGCAGCCAAACAGCTTTGCAACCACACTCTGAGTTGTTACAGCATCACTGTGGTATTTGCCTTCCCATTATCTCTTCAGTTCACTTTTCCATGGTGTCTGGTCCATGCATATTTTATTTTGGTTTTAATGTTATTTTTAATTTTTTTTTAATTTTTTTTTTTTTTTTTTGCCTTCCAGCATTGTGGTTTAAAACTAACTTAATTGGCTCTTGCATATAATATCTTTCATTTTGTCTTTGAAATCCGAAGGAGATTTTAGTGTGAGCAGTAGTGTATCCAAGGTAGAGTATTTCATGTTTTTGCAGATTGCTAGTATTACATGCCAGAGCAGCCTTCTGACCATGAAGCTCAGCCACGTTTGTTCTATTAGCTGCACTTCAGAAGTGTTTGTTTAGTTTTTTCCTCAGATGGATAACCAGTATGGAACATTCTGTCCACAGAAGTCTTATTAAAGAGGTTAGAGCATCCTGCTAATTAGAAAAAACTAATTAGGCAGATTGTTGAGCCTGTAACCAGAATTTTATATTTTAATGGATTTTGAAATGCGGTGTGTTCCCTTTTCCTATTGTAAAACACACTTTTTTCATTTTAAGTGTCTGGAAACAGTCTTTTTGAGGAAGTTACACATTCAGAATAAGAAGGCAGTAAAATTTTTTTAATTTATTAAATAAACTGTAGAAGAATATATGCTGTAAAATTGGTGATACCATTAATTCATACCAGCCTCTTATTGTGGCAGAAAAAATTGTTTGGTTACCTTCCTGTTGGTAGGTTTCAATTTAATTGCCCCAACGAGGAGTTGAATTAAGTTCATGTGAAGAAACAATATAATTTGTGGCTGTGTTAAAATTAGACTTAGATGGTACAGAACTCACAAATTACTCTTTGCTACTTCAAGCTAAAATTCATTGACCACTGTTTCACTGAGCCTTGGGAAGTTTATCATGTTTAAAGCTGGATCCAGTCCATTTTTGAGTGCTCTTGTAGTGCTGTTAGAGACTTTTGGTCTGAAAGCTGAAAAATGAGCTCGTTCTCAGCTGTGGAGTGACCTGGAATCAAAACCTTCGGGATTGGTTGAGTTTGATGGTTCACATCTTAATTCCAGGTTTGCAGGATGACATGTGGAAAGCAAGGCATGTTTGTGGTTGGGGACAAAACGCTGGATTAGAGAAACATTTAAAATATATATATTTAAGATGGATTTCTCCCTAACATCTACTTTTGAGCTGTCTTTCAACTGCTCCCTGCTACAAACTTTAATTAGTCATAACCTTTTTTCAGGCTTGTCATTCTGCATTTTGCAAAATGCTCTGGCTTGTGGAGCAGCTGTGTGGCCAGGAGCCGTGGGCACTGACCTGCAGTCTGTGTCAGGACCATCCTCTGAGATGTAATTCAAGGTACAGATGTTGCAGTTGGTGAGAGGAGGTTGGCAGCCATCTGGAAGGTGGCCATCTGCTCCCTCCTGCAGCAGCACAGCACCACGCTTTTGGGGGCCCCTGCCCCTTCTTGTCACAACCTGAGTCAAGACAATTCAGAGTTGCCTCTCTGAAGCCTGATTTGGGAATATTGGATGGCCAAGCGCTTGGCACTTAGAGAAGTAAGGGGTTAGGAAGGGAAAAACAAATACTTCTAGACAAGATTTAGAATTGAGCTGTATGAAAGGACTTCAGTAAAGCTCTGGAGAGTTAAGGATATGTAGCTCAGGTCTGGAAATGTAGGAGAAATCAAGGAGCAAAGGGAGGTTCAGCTTGCTATGCTGATAGAAAACAGATAGAAATGTCCCACTGGAGCATGGGGCTTGCTATTATTTTGCTAATGCTTCAGGGAATACATGGAGTCTGCATGACATGAAAACAGAACTGTGGATACAGGGACTGGAGGATGGAGCAATTAGGTCCCTTTAAGGAAAACTTTCCTGCTTCCACTCCAAAGAGGCTGAAAAGAAAGCAAAAATATTGCAAGACTTGTATTTGTGGTGTCAACCTTGCGGGCCAGACATTCTATATTTGCTGGGGTGTCAGCTCTGGCTTTGGCCAGCCAGATTTGTGTTCAGCATCTGTGCTGACCTGTAGGTTCACACCCTTCCCTGCTCCTGCAGTTCA
The DNA here is from genome assembly GCA_030060385.1 of Muscicapa striata striata. Lineage (NCBI taxonomy): Eukaryota > Metazoa > Chordata > Aves > Passeriformes > Muscicapidae > Muscicapa > Muscicapa striata. Next base: position 1,060,964 of record JAREIS010000131.1, read on the forward strand.
GTCTTCAGCCTGGAACCTGGGACTGTTATCAACCAGACAGGTCTAGGTAGTTAGCATGATGTCATGTCTCTTCATCAGTTTATAGAACAGGGCTGAAATTTATGGCCATAAATGTTTTAAATTGTTTTTGTTTAGCTTCTTGGGGAGAAGAATTTCCATAGGTGAGAGGTTGTTTTATAAGAGGCTCCACTGTATGATAGATCATATCGATGGTTTCAGTACATAGGGAGCTTGTACTCCTTCAGTGTCATAGGTTGGAATTGTTAAAGGCACTTAACAGCTCTACAGATTCTTGTTTAATTACTGGTCATTATTCTGAAGTGGATGACTCATTTAGCCTGCAGTGATGGGAGGTGTTCTGGCCCTCTATATAATTCTGCACATACATATTTTTGCTCCTGAGCACCACAAAAATGTCTGTTTTCTTCTTGTATGTCTCATTTCCTGGGGTAATACAGAGAAAATGGATCTGTGAAGGGCTGTGGAATGAGAAAGGGGATGTTTGGAACAAATTTGTTCTTGGTGCACACAAAGAATTCTGCCAATCAGTTCCCACCTGGACAGGTGTGTAATACTGTAATAAATTAATTATCTATTAGCCTATTCTTCTAAATTGGTATTTTAGATCAGGAAACAGGCAGGACAACATGAAATTCAGTGCTTAACCATGTGTTAACATTTAAACTAGTTCTGGATTAGCTGTCACCAGCTTTTCTTCCCTCAGTTAAGGCTGTGTCCCCTTCACTGTGACCTCCCATGCGTCCTGGTGAAGGCCCATTGCAGAAGTAGCAACTTTGAATTTACCAGTCTGTATCAAGAGGAAGCACTCGGTCTTGTTGCATGGAGATCTAAATAAATTTGCATTGATGTCAATAAATGGGGATGTTTTGAACCTTGACTTTCTAATGCTTCACAGTTGGGTGTTTTTTTCCCTGCTTTGTCAAGGATGACTGTAGTAAGACCATGAGCTGATTACTCCCTGTATTAGATAATAATTTCTTAATGTGGGAGGGATATTAAGAAGAATAGATGTGAGTGCTCTTGGAAAACTCTTTATGGAATAAGGTTTAAGCACTGCTGTTAATAGGGTGCACATTCCCTTTCATGCTGAGTCAGGCAGAGCTTGGCTGTATATCCAGGACAAAAAAAAAAAAAAAAAAAAAAATCAAGAAGGTCTTAGACACACTTGAAAACATGTGGTGACTCTGCTGTCTTTAGAAATTGTCACTACTGCTGTAGTTGCATTGTCACCTCTGGATTTTAGGTGGGCAGTAGTTGGAGTTTAATTAAAGACCAGCCCTACTTCCATTTAGACCTGTCTCTGAAGTACCTTGTTGTTCCCCCACATCATGTGTTTGTCTTATGATGTGCCACTGGCAAATAATTATGAGTTTGACCTAAGATTTAAAAAACCCTGCTTGTTATAAGTGGGAGAGGCTGCTGGGTGCAGGGAACACAGAGAGGATGAGTGACGGTACAAGAGGGACGTTGGGTGTCCTGATGGAAAGGCACTGCACCAGTTACCAACTAATCCTGGCTTTTCTTGGGAGAAGCCTGACTCATCATTAGAAGATGAAATGTCTGTTTTGAATGAAAAGTTAATTTGATGGATGGACTCTTTTCCCATCAGTGACATTTTAAAACAAGTCCAAAGGGTTTTGGGGTGGCTGTTCAAGTTTGTTCAAGTCTCTTCAGTATGGGAAAATAGGGACATAGGAATTAGAGTTAGCCTCAGAGTAAGATAAGATCTTGTAAAAGTTTTTTTTAGGGATTATTTTTTGTTTACTTGGGTTTTTTTGGTTGTAAAAGCTTTTTCTGGATTATGTAACTGAAGTCAGGACAAGATACTACAACTCTAGTTTGTATTTTGTGGGGTACTCTGAAGGATGATCTGGAGGATGTTTGTGAGGGGAGTGGTAATAGTAGGAGGATAGAAATACTGACTTTCTTTTTAAAAATTTTTCTTAGGGTTGTGAATATTTTTTTACTTGTGTAAGCTTTTTAAAGCAGTCGGGTTGATTTCTAATGGTATATTCTCAATAGTTTGTTTTTCTAATATTGTTTGGTGAACTCTAGACTGGCTCTACTGTCATTCCCAGCAGCTTTTCATAAAACTTTTCCCCTAATTAAGTATTTTTAAGATGCTTTCATTATGAAAGCCCTTGAAGTAGTTAAGATGAAGTGGTTTTTTTGTTGTTTTTTGGTTTTTTTTTTTATTTTTCTTTTTTTCTTTTTTTTAAATTTTCTCCTGTGTTGGCATATGAATGTGATTTTGCCCTAGTGGCATTTCCCCATTTTGGATTATTTTCTACCTCTGTATATTATGTGATTTCTTGTTCAAGTGAATGACAAGATGATGTATGACACACTTGAGATGGTATTGAGCAGAGTATAGTTGGAAAATTGCAGTGATAATTTTCTTTTTACATCTCAAACTTACATGCCATTGAGGAAAAAAAAAAAAAAAAAAAAGTGTAATAACAACTCAGCAAAAAGCATAAGGGGAAACCTAGAAAAATTACAGGGAAATTTCCATAACAGATACACAAGTAATGGTGCTTTAATAATGATTTCCTGTCTTGAACTATTTTTATCATTTGCCAGCTCTCTGACGTGGCATTCTATTTAACATTTTTGAGAGCCATGTTTTAATCAGATTAAGCTCAAGGAAACCGATAGGTATCTGTTTGGCTCATGACTTGTGCTTCTGTTTCTGATTTAGTCACAAGACTATTGTTGCCGGAATCTTTTAAACCCCCATTTTGCTTCCACTTGCAGCCGGTGTGTGAGCCCAGAGGTTGAGTGCCAGGGATTTTCATGATGTGTACACACACAGGATGCGTTATGGAATTATTTTGTAAATTAAGAAGACTCATACAAACTGTGTCTTTTTCCTCATGTGATTACATGGCTAAAAATAGCCATCTATTTTTAGTTTTAGGCGCTGTAATGTTTCTTAGGAACAAATTCACTCAAAGCAGTTTGCTAGGAGAGGCTGACCATGGGCAGTTCTGCATTCTGATTCACGTACAGAAAGCAAAAATCCTTAATAAATCCGAATATTCTTGCATTATTTTATATATGTGCAACATAATGATGCTTTCCATGCAAGAAATATTGCAATAATAAAATACAAACACCTATATTTTTAACTTTGATATTTTCATGTTTTTCAGTCATTTTATTAAATGAAGGACAGCAGAAAAGTTTCTAAGCAAAGCTCCTGTGGTCTCCAGTACTGAGCACATCCTGCAAATTTAGAAAATTAGAAAAAAAGAAAAGATGCTGTGTAACATTTGGAATCCTGGTTGTGCTTGGGTATTTGTGAATTTAGCACCTCATTTGGTGGTCTCAGCATCTTGGAGCATGGGGGAGGACCAGCAGCCTGGCTTTTACAAAGCTCTGTCTATCCATGTTTTCCTAATTTCCAGAGCAAAAAACCTCCATGTATTACATTTCTAATGACCTCTTTTGTCTGTTGCAAATGCAGAGAGATTGTATTCAACAGCTTGGTTTGTGTGGTGTCTTCCTGCAGTGTATTATTTATTTGGTTGACGTGCTCGAAAACTGCGAGCGTAAGAATTAATAAAGGTTATTAGTTACTTTCCATAATAAAATTAGCTGACCTTTAAGAGCATTATACAGGGGCTGTCTAAGTGGAAAAATGACAGAGTGCGTTTTTATTCTGGTAGCCATTTCGATTACTAAATCTTACAGTCACAATATAGAAACTACGCGTGGTGATTAAATGTGGCTCTTGACTGTATATTTGCAGACAACAATGAAATAAGTGGAATTTTTGTGTTCAAGACAGAACTTAACCCCTTGGTTACGGTTTTGCCCACATCTCATGCTTGGTTCCATTTGAACATGACAGGAAAAAAAAAAAAAAAACAAAAAAAAAACAAAGAAGATGCAACTTAATTTTCAAAAATCAAGTGTCATTTGGAAGCGGCAGCACTGGGAGTTTGCTGTGGTTTTTCTGGAGCGTGATGATGTGCAGATTCTTGGAGCAGCCTGACTTGGGTCTCTGTCAGGCTGCACTCTGTAGCTGGGCACATGCAGCTCACTCAGTCAGCCTGGTCGTCTTTAGTCATCTCAATTTATCTACCAGTTTAAAGGGAGACTTGCCATACAATCCTCTCTTGGAACATGAAGTGCATGCACCCACCTGGATTTTTAAGTTGGGAACAGGATGCACCTCATTTCCAAAGTAGCTGTTACAGCAAACTTCCTTAATTTTATTTTCTTTGTACTGAATAATGACATTTTTCTGTGCCCTTATCTAGAAAAGATTTTATAAAAGCTTTAATCATTATCATTCTTTATGAAACATTGACAGTCTATGTGATGATGATAGTATGGCTTGGATTTCAGGTGGACTTCAGATCTGCTTGTGCTGCTGAATTGTACTTTTTCAATTTTTGACTAGGTCTTATAACATTTGTTGAAATCCTTACAAGATATTCATCTATTTGTAGCATCATATAGGTCTGGCTCCCCATCTGTCTCTGTTTTTCATGACAACGAGGCTCTGGTACATTTTTTTTTAATTTTAGTTCTTATTCATTGAAGCCCACTGTAATGCTGTTTCTGTCTTAGCTGTTTGTCCAATAGGTTTTATTGATCATTTGGGATAAAATAAAAGATTACTTCATAGGGACAAGTATTAACCAGCTATCAGTGAATTCAGTTTAATTTCGTTAGTTTTTCTACCTTATGAAACTGAATGTAATCAGAATCCATTTATGTACTATTAAATAAATAAATAAATTACTAACGTAATGTAGTGCCAAAAGCTAAGAAATACTGGGGAAGAAAAGTTCTTAACTGAATTATTTTCTCCTAGGTCATATTTATTAAGGATCTCATAGAGTTTTATATTTTAAAAGTAAGGGTATGAATCTAAGGTTCAGATTCCCTCCAAATAAATCCTTATTTAACAGGATATCCCTGAGACTTTTATTTTTTCCCCCTCTTTTTGTTATTTTTTTGGGGGTTTTTTTGGGTTGTTGGTTTTTTTTTTTTTTTTTTTCCTTTTTCACTATTGGCAAGGCTGGCTGAAACAGTCTCATCTGGTTTAACTAAAAAATCTTTGCATTACTTGGCGGTGGTTTCTTTTGTACGTGGTGCTTAGAGCTCCTTGAAGCTGGAGCGCACAGGAAATGCAAATCATGCAAATCATCCTCGCGCTGACGATGTACAGTGGCGTGATTGAGCAGCAGTACGTATGGCTCGTGGGCTGACCACATGAAAGGGCTCATTTAAAGACCAGATGAGCCCAAGCTGGCTTAAGTTAGACTATGTGTGAGCTTCAAAGCTTATAGAATAGCATCCTTTTTAAAAATAAATTTATTTTATTAATAACACCTGCGCCGAGTTCTTAAACAGTGAGAACATGTATAGATGAACGTTATGTTGAGTAACAGGCCGTGCTTAAATCAGAAGGGCAATATTGTTTTTTTGGTTTTTTTTTTTCCTGTGGAAATTCAGGTATGCATTCATATAGGGGGAAGGCAACCACAGTGTAATGCACTGCAAAAAAAAGTCCAGTTCGTGTTTGGTGTACATAAAACCCAACTAATTTTTGCCTTTCAGGTAAAAATGAAAATAAATGGAAGATAAAAGGGAATTTTTTTCTGTGCAGCAGGGTTAGGAACAGGATTTTGTAAGTGCTTTTGAGTGCTGAGAAGAGGGAGGTTGATTGCTGGCTGCTTCAAATTTCTTGGTAACTGAGGAAAACCTACATATTATTTTTCATACTTCTGAACAGCTCTTCCAGTAGTTTCAGGGCTTTGTCCTTCCAGTAAAGCTGAACCCTTGTGTTGTGGACTCTGGACCTTGAAGATGGTTGGGAGAGCAGCTGTGGTGGGAGCACTGGGCTTCATCAGCAGCCCTTGAGATGGACCTATGGACACAACCTGAGTGAAACCACAGGGGAAAAATGCTCATGGAGTAGTAATTTTTCATATTAATCTGGCAACAAAAGGAGTGGCTGGGATAGGTAACAGTGTCCTTAAAAATATTCTTACCTTTGGTAGTATCGACATGGGTGGCTCTCTCCTAGTGAGAGTCTTATTTCTTACATGTCTTTTTTGTTTTTATACAGCCCTCATTCGCTTTCCTTTGGATGTTTTTAAAAGTTGAGATTCATTCAAATAATGTAACATGACACAAAGCTGGAAAATGTCAATCTTGGACTGTTTCTGTGTCATCTTGTTTAATTTTTACTTGAAACAGTAGCCCTGAGGAGGTCTGCGGTGGGACTGGGCAGGACACTGCTCTCCATCACCCTGACGGATGTAATTCTGCCTTGATTTTTTTTTTTCACTAGTTCCTTGCTCCTTCATTTTGTTCTTTCTGCTAATACACAGGAAGAAGAGAGAAGGAAAAATGCATTTTTTTATATTTTATCTACCAGATTATTTTTTTCTCATCAAGTCCATCCACAGGCCCTGGAACAGGAGAGAGGGACATTTCCAACATTTTATTTTTTCTTCTTTAAACATTAGTTTTATTCTTTAATTTCATATGTGAGGTTAAGGGGAACATTTCACCCCTTCCATGTACCTGCAGGCTGGGGAGTTCCCACTGTGCTGAGCACATACAAGTGGGGATCATAGGGCTCTGTGGGGATTTTTGGGTTCAGTTGTGGATTTAATTGTTTATTTCAAAGAGAAAAAAAAATACGGCTAAAGGGAGGGCATCCTGAAACCATCAGGCAAATGAATATTGGGAATAAATACTGGTTTTCTAAACCTGTGATCCTTTACAGGGAAAATTTGTTGGGCTCCTGGACAGGTGTTTGTACATCCAGTGCAAAATTTGTGTGTTAATAGAAGAAGCAATTTAAATCAAAGATAATATTTTAATATCTTTTATACTCTGTGCAAGAAACGCCAAGATGCAGGAGCTAACAGAGAAAGCAGAAATTTTACTACTTGTATCTGTAATAATTTAATATAATTTAATATCCATTTCAGTGTTTGACAGGAAGTAAAGATTATTTAAATATTTGTACCTAAGACCACAGGGCTGTATAAAGATCTTTGAATTTTCAAGTTAATTTGTTTCTTCCAACAATATAAAGAGATATATACAGAAAATTAATCCCATATGATTGTACACCTACCATTGCTCCAAAACTTTTTGGAAATACTTTCCAAAGAACATCTCCAGTCATGTTGACAAAACAGCTTGAGTCAAGTTTCCTTTTCAGGAGCTCCTGAAAGGTTTTATGTGTAGTTCAAAGGCATTGCTGGAAAAATGGTGTTATTTGGAGACCTTGACCAAAACTACTTTGCTCAGCCTTTGTGGATATGAAAGCTCCTTGCCCAATCATCTTGAACAGAATTTTAGGTTTCTGTCATGGAGAGATGCACAATCTTTTTTCAATAACTGTCAAATTAGCTGTTGTCAACAATTTTCCTGGCCACAGTTTAAATAGCTCAATTCCGAATGTTTTATGGTGGATTTTGCTAGAAAATGTGTGTGTATGTAGTATTTAGGTTCTGTGTATCTGCATGTGCATGCACACAGACATCTGTGCATGTACATCACTGGGAGTGAAGATACGAGATCTGAAAATGCTGAATCACTCTGTACGCTCTCACAAAGATAATATTTTGGGAAACCTGTCAGGTATTGTGGTGAGCAGGGTCCCTAAGATACATAAACACTTACATGATCTTACATGAGCTGATTAAATCACTAGACCATGACATTCACTTATCTTCAGCTCTGACTTGGGCTGCTGACTTCTCACTGTTGCCCTGGTTCACTTGGTGGCCCTTGATAAACAAGCCTTGGCCTCAGTTTCTTAATCTTAAAGATTAGAAAGCATCTGGTGTGGTTTTCTGACTTTTGAACATATGACTTCAACCCCAGAGGCACATATTTCTCTTCTGTTTTCCTGGGGAGTAATGGGAATTTAGCACTGGATGCTTTATTTAATGATAAAAAGAATTCTGAAGTGATAGTTGCATATGAGATGTGCTGGGAAAACATGGTTTGTGAAATATATGGAAGCCTAGAAGTATTTTTATTAAATTATTATTTTATTATTGGATTTATGCATGTGGGGAAATACCACATCTTGCAGTGTTGAGGTGTGGGTTGTTTACTCAAGGATGTATGTTATATAAATTGACCAAATATGACTGTAAATGTTTAATGTTGTTGCTAACCCTGCAAAAGTCTCAGCCAGGAGCTGGAGAAGAAAAATGGGCAAAAGGCTTCATTTCCATGGCTGTTAAATTCTCTCATAAGTTTGACATATTCTCTTTTTCTTGTTTGTCCCAGCTCTTGCATGGGTCCCTTACATCCCATGTGAGGAGCTGCAGAGCTGAGACCATTTATTTTCTTCTCTTTCCCTGGTTGCATTATAAATAAAAAGCCTGTTATGATAACATGTGAAATAAAATGGTAGGACATCAGTATAGATTATCCTTAAAATCATGTTATGGAAATGGAAATAAAGCAGCTTATGGTATATGCCAGGCATGATGCAAGTGATATTAAATAAATATATGACTGAAGGGTTCCATTCATTCCAAATGCTCCCCTTTGTGATCTTTAGCCATGTTTGTAGAGAAACCTTTCTTAAAGCACTTAAAGCTTAATTCAGAACAGACAAAACAATTATCTTTTGAAAGTCTGATGAAATATGTTTGGCAGCTTTTGAATTTAGGCGAGTGTTTGTCTCACTTCTTTGAAATCTCACTTCAGTCGGTCGCTCAGCCATTTCGGCGCAATCCTTCAAATCTGGTAGCGAATGTGGGCTTTGCTGAGTTACAGAAATGTTCTAGTCAGAAAGTGGAGGGGCTCAAAATAGTGTGCAGTACACAAAACTTGACATTTTCCTTATTGATGTGCTTTTGAATATCAGTCTACCTGCTGTCCCTGTGTTTTTGATGAAGCGTTGGCTGATACATCTGTGCAGGAAGGAGTTTGTCCCTCCAAAGACAAGTCTGGAGACCCTTAAGCATTAAATTATTTTAATTTCTTGGGGAACAGAAGTTTCACTTTATCTTCTCTGAGTATAAATGATGAAGATTTATGCACCAATGTATGACTGTTTCTCTTAGGAAGAGATGGCAGAAGACTGACCCTACACCATGTAGTTTTATATTTGAACTATGTCATGAACATGGAGCAGCAATTTTAAAATTGTGGATCTGATTGCCATTTTGCTGAGCACATGGAATAGTTTGCTCAGCTTATATTATGGTACGAAAGTTGCCACTATGCTGCAGCAACAAATATTCTAGAAATGTGAAGGGCATTTGGGAGAAATACATTTTTCCCCTTCATTTTTTTTTGTAATATTTGATAAAAACACTTTTTTTTTTTTTTAAATACATGTATACGGACTTTGTGAATTCACTTTGTGAATATATATATTACAAATCACTAAGTTATTCCTAATGTTCTGTAGTGCTGCCTGCTCCTGACAAACATCTGATATGCATCATATGCCTCTAAAAAGAGAAGTTCCTGGAGCAAAATATCCTCATGAAAACAGGTTGGAGACACTCACATTCTCTCGCTCGCTCTCACTCGCATGTTACATTTTGGCACGTTGTAGGAGCAGGTAGCATATCTACTACCTGCTGTTGAAAGTGTTGAAGATACTGAATTATTTATTCCATCTTCTGCACTATCCAAACTCGTTTTGGGTAGTTTGACACATCTCGGTCTTCCATATGGATACTTCATGGTGACAGAGTTGCCAGCTGCTCAGGTTTTATGACAGTCTGAGTTTTTTCGAGGACTGTATTAGTTTTCTGGGAAGAATCCTGCTTTTCCTGAGGGTCCCCATTCTTAGGCAGTAGTTATGCCTTGGGTTGATGCACTGGAGTAGGAGTTTTTTAGGAAAATTAGCTAAGAGATTCCATTAAAATTTTTTTAAAGGACTTGCTTTTTGTAGATTGTGTGAGATCAAATCAGATATTAGAAAAATGTGAAAGCCATTTGCTAAGAAGGCTAAGTTCCTTTTAGTCAGTCCTCAAATTTCTTAAAGAAAAAAAAAAGTGTTTTGATATCAAAGTGCATAAAGCAACATGAAAACCAGTCTGGAATACTTTGGAAGACAGGATTTTCAGGGCAATTGAAATGTAACCCTAAACAGTCAGCAAAGCTTCCCCAGGGCAAGGGGTTGGAACTTGATGACATTTAAGGTCCTTTCCAACCCAGACAATTCTGAGATTCCATGATTTTTCTCTGCAGTTGTGCAAAGTGAGCAGGTCTTCTGTGGTTTTAAAATACAAAATGTGTAAACCTGAAAACTGGGGGAAGACTTCAGTCTTCACTTTGGCCAAACTTACTAAAATAACGGAAAATGAGTTCCACTCATTTGTTGTTCTACTCTAGGCAAGCATCTCTCGATAGAAATCTTTTTTTTAGGGGAAGCCCTCAGTGTTGTGGTGGGTCTGTGCTGCACTGGGTTTGATTCCCTTTCTGTGGGATGAATCAGCCTCGCTTGCAGTGGGATCCATTTATCCATGGTGTTGGCTGCTTGCTCTGTGCCATGCTGGATCCAAGCTGACACCAGGAGATGTGAAATAATGATGCTCAAAGCTTGCTGTTCACATTAAGAAGTGGAGTTACATGTAGCCCTAGGACTTCTCCGTGCTGCTACAACCCCTTGGCCATATTGCATTGTTCGTGCCAGGCATTTGACATGTTTGGCTTCCTTCCAGAGTTGGACAGATAAGATACCAAATTAAATTAATTTGCAGCCTTACAACCAATAAATAATGCTGCTTAAATGTTACCTAATTGAGTAGAACATCAGTTTCAAAAGCATTTTCCTTTTAAAATGTCATTTCATTATACATCACTGTATCCTGTATATTTACCTGTGGTGAATTTTTTGTCTTCAGTCACTATATCCTGTATTTATCTTGCTTCTTGCTTTTTCTTTGCTCCATCACTGCACCTATTTGAGCAGAGTCAGTCTGTCTATCTTATATAAGCCACCCAGCAATAGCTACTTTTCCCTAGTGGGTTATTCTGATATGCTTATTCTCTGCTCTAATAAAATTCCTTTGCTTCATTTTTTGTTGCTGGTGGAATTTGAGTGAGGAGGATGATGTGGATCCATGGTTTCTCCTTCCCCCCATCACCACAGCTCTGACTGCTTGGTCCTGACCTCTCCCTTCGTGGGAGCAGAGAGGCCAATGTAGCCCATGGTGAACAATCTGGCCACTAAAGTAAAAATGTGCATCTGTCAGTAATTAATTGAAGCCAAATTTAATTACAAATCAGAGAAAAAAATAGTACCACACACACTTCATAAAATTCAAGAAGCTTCAGTATCATTGCCTAAAGAGCATACAGAATACACCCCCCTCAAAAGTCTGCTCTGTGAGAGTCTCTTTCAATCTTCCTTCTTGATATTACACAGAGAAGTAATTTTGATTCACAGTTTTCACATAGGTTTTTGATAAATTTTTGAGTTAAAGGTCATAAAAAATAGTGGAAAAATGTTTAAGACTGGTACTTAATTGTGTGGGCTAAGGATCTGACCTGAAATTTTGTTTGAGATAAATACTCTGATCAGCTGATTGAAATAAAGAATTAGAAGGGTAAGGAGGAATTGTGAGAGAACCCAAATGATTTTCAAATTAAAAAAATGCATTTATGTAACTTTTAAAATTTTTGAAATGGTGTATTTTAAAATAAAAATATATAAAAAGGCATTGGCAGTATGAGTTGAAACCAAGCTTTTCCTTCCTGCTGTATTTTAGCATACAAGGCAACTCCCAAATCCTAAATATTGAACTGGTAGCAGCCATGAATATTTATCACTGTACTGTATGTACATATAGCAATTACAGCAAGAGGAAAAAATATTTTTCTTTACAATTAATATTTGTAAACGTTTATGAAAGTACATAGAAATAAATAAGACAAACACATGGCCTAATTAAGATGAAAGGCATGACAACCCTTGTGATTTGTTCTGAAAAATAAAGACCATTAAAATAGTAAGACTTAATTATTTCTGTAAACATTGCAAATTATCTTTATGTAGAAAAAAACCCTTAATTTATGAGTTAAAATATCTATAAGCATTTTTTGACATTTGTACATTCCATGTCAAAAATTATTGTTAATTTATTATTTATTATACTGTCTACTGTCACATATTACCACTTATTAGTATTTATTGTTCAGAAATTCAGTGTTGTCTATTGTGTAATGGGAAAAGGAAAAGCATTTTCTAGGCGATTGTAATTTGTGTGTTCTTGGGCTAGTGATAAAAATGCAACTTCTGTAAGTTGATCATATAAAAATGTGTGTAATAGCAAACAAAAATAACTGGTCTGTTAAGATTACAGGCATTAATAGTGGTGCTTGAGACAGTTTACATTTGAAAGATAACTTAAAGCCAGATCTATGGGATTGGCTAATTGCTGGGCTGAAATCAAGGAAAACTGTGTGGTGGAGGAGCCATAACCACAAGGTTTTATCTGGAGGTGCTGGAAGTTTCCATCACCTTTGGAGCCCTTGTTTCTCCAGGTGGATGTGCCTGTGGTCAAACCTTTTGGCTTTGCCTTGGCCTTTGAGGGGGCAATAGGGCAGAATGGTTTGGATAAATTATACTGCAATCCAGAAACAAAGTCACAGGATGGTTTGGGTTGGAAGGGACCTTAAACTCATCCCATTCCACCCCTGCCATGGGCAGGGACACCTTCCACTGTCCCAGGGTGCTCCAAGCCCTGTCCAGCCAGGCCCTGGACACTTCCAGGGATCCAGGGGCAGCCACAGCTTCTCTGGGCCCCCTGTGCCAGGGACTCACTGGTTCAATCAAGTGCCATCTACTGAACAGTGTTATTTTAGTACCCTCTTTCCCTAAAAGGCTCATATTTGTAGCCATATTTTTATCCAAATTTTAGTCTGTTTTATTGTAATACTGCTCCTGGAGGATGAAGTGTGCTCATAGCTCTTTTCTGGAAAGCCAGATCTTCAATCATAAACTCATTTTACTGTCAATGTAGTTGTTTTGCAGCAGAGAATTATGGCTTTGCATTTTATCTGGGGAGGAGGAGAGTCCCTGCTGCTGCAGGATTGTATCCTTCAGCAACACCCCTTTTCCAGAGAGAACTGGGTTACCTGTACTGCCACACAAATAGTGGCTGCATTTATCTGTCCTTGGTGCAGAGCTTCTGCCAGACTGAGGAACATTCCACTACAAATCAGGTGCTGTTTTAAACTCGCTTTGTTCTATAAGCCTGGCGGATTGGAGAGTTCAGCCTCCATAGATACATAAATATGCCCTGTGTGGTCTCCCAAGGGGAAGGCAAAATGTGTTTTTAGTTAAGTTGCATGGGAATTTAATTGAAAGATTTAGGACAATGCCATAAAAGAATAAATCATGGCTGCGTGACACAAAGAAGATTTATAAAGCCAAATAAAAATACTTTAGCACCTTCACTATTATAATTTGCTTGATATAAGTGGAAACCTGTATTAGTCATTTTGTCTGCTGGTAATTAAAAAAAAAAAAAAAAAAAAGGCTTTTATATTTCACTGGTTTTCAGTCCTTTGGAGTGACATAAAGGGGAAGACAGTAGCAAAGGGCAGTGAATTCTGTGGACATGTCACATCTCTGAACCTGCAAATGCACTCAGCTTCCTTCCCAGGAATATTTATTTTAGTTAAGCACAAACTTAACTAATTTCACGCAAGCAGCTCCTCAGAAGGAGTGTGAACTGATTCAGAGGAAACACAAGCACAGCTTTAGACTGGAGCTTGTGTGGATGGTGGCCCAAATCTGGCCAATCTCCAAGGCAGTGGGGCTACTGCCCATGGGATGGTCCTGCTCTGTGCAAGAATGTCACTTGTCACACAGCAAAATGTTCGGGGATGTTTTGGAGAGGAGAGCTGGGGCAGAGCTTTAGGAATGTGACCTTCAGCACAGGTTTAGTGAGGATACACTCACTGTGTTTATTGGAGAGCACTGTATATATTAAATGCTGCAGTGTTGATAGGTCTTGATAAGGACACCATAATAGCCGTTGAATTGTAGGGGTTTTTGTGAGATGGTAAGTTAATGATGTAGCTGTTAATTTGAATTTAGCAGACGTTTTAAATATAGGTTTCTCTTACAGAGACAAAAGTTGCAATTTAAAGCTCTTTGGTGGTCTAAAAACAGCTTAATTCTCTAGTAGCATGGTAATAAGTACTAATCCAGCTTATACAGTGATTGTAGTATGTCATGTTTGTGAAAGATTGCCTAACTCTGCTTTCTCTGGGTTTTATGTTAATTTTTTTAAATTAAACATAAAACCTTATAACATCTTTATGCTGAGATAAACTGTTCAATTTAACTTGTGCTCAAGCAGCAGCTGTCAGGAATTATCATGTTTTGAGCGTTCTTGCCATCACCTTGTGTCTCTACCTCCCGGATACACTCTGTGGGATGATAAAGCTCACCTTGTTAGGATTTATTACTTAAATAATAACCCGAGGTAAAATGAAAGTTGATGTCACACGGAATGACAACTGACATATATTTATGTTGCACGTTCCATTATAATAAACTTTCCTTTCCTCCCCTTGTAATAGGTGTTAAATGGAAATACACTCCAGCGTACCCTCCAGTGCCCTGCGTGAGTCCATTATCCACGAACACGGCTGCTCTGTGGGCATGTTCACGGGGACTCGTGCTGTCAGGTGTTATTTAAGCTTGTAAAGCCAGGGAAATTGGTTAGTGCTGGTAGTTAGAAGCTTCTCTGCCAGTAAAGAAGCAACCACGAGAACCTCTCAGAGTGGGGATAAATTGTGGAAGTGCTGCGAAGTAACGGAAGTGAATCAAGGAGGGTCTTTTGCAATCAGTGGTTTTATTTTAATTATTTTCCTTGCTGCAAGAAGCATAGGCAATGTCATTTCAGGCTCTACATCTGAATTTGCTAGTCATCACCACAGTTTTCTCTTGACACCAGTTTATTGTGCTGAGTTGGGCAGTGATAAGCGATCTGCTTGTTGCTTGAGTCTTATCACTTTCTATTTACATTGGAGAAAATTTAGATCTACCTCTTGCAAGCTTTCCAAGTTTTCAGCCTTTTTTGCCATGATAGAAGCCAGGCTCCAGTGTGCTCTAATGATGCTATTGAATTCCTCCAGTTTGCCTAAGCCAAGACTGCAGACACTGAGTTTTTTGCCTGTGGCTATAAGCATATTTTTTTTTTCCCTCCTAATTATCCCATTGTTGATCTGAGCAAGTTAAGATGCATCAGAACTACATGATTTTGTCCAAGCTTATTTCTTGGATCTCTTCTCATTGTGCTCTCCATTGCCCTTTTCTCTCTAAGTGTGCTAACTTGGCACCTCCATTGTCTGCACTTCCCACCCTTGCTCTGTGCTGCTTCCCGTGGTTTCTTCCTTCAAACTCAGCCAGGTTCATCGATACCATCCTGTATCAGTTCAGTTTTCTTCCCCTAACTCATGGCATAAAATAATGTTTTGAAAAATCAGTAAAGGAAAAGGTAAACTAGAATGCAATGTAGAAATGGAGTCCTAGAATGGTTTAGGGTAGAAAGAACCTTAAAGCTCATCTTGTTCCACCCATGGGCAGGGACACCTTCTGCTATCCCAGGTTTCTCCAAGCCCTGTCCAAGCCTTGGACTCTCCCAGGGATCCAGGAACAGCCACAGCTTCTCTGGGCACCCTGTGCCAGGGCCTCACCACCTCACAGGGAACAATTTCTTCCTTTATCTAATGTCAACCCATCCGTTTTTAGAATGAAGCTATTCCCTCTTGTCCTGTCAGTAGCCAAGTTTTTTTCCAAGCCACTATTTCATCTCATTTTTGCAGGTTTTGGAGTATGCTTTCTTCAGTTTGCATTTTTCTTTGTCACTCTAGTGCTGAGCAGGGATTTGACATCGCCCCCAGGAAGCTTTTCCTGCTCTGCTTTGAGCCTGGCACCCAGGTCATTATGAGGTCCAGAGATCATTACTCATGGTGACAAATAAGTAATGACTTACCTAAAACTATTTTTTCCTCCTAGTATGGCTTGTAATAAACCTGAGCTCATATCTTAATTGGCATTCTGTGTGACAGGCCCTTTAGAATCATCAAATATTTGATGAACAAGGCAATAACAGTCATTTCTTACTTTTGTAAGCCTTTCAGATCAGCATTGACCCAGGTTGATGAAGATGGATACAGGATCTGTGCCCTAGGAAGTGTTTGCTCTGTAGATACAGGTTAACTAAGAAGGGTGTAAGTTAACAGAGATATGATATAATATATATGATCTAGATGGATGTTTGGGGGAGTTCATGAGTTTTGAGGTTGGCAGCCAGAATCAGAAGTTTATCACATTAGTGATGTCAGTTTGGCAGTAATCTTGAACACAAAATTCAAGTAAAAATAGAAAGAATGAAAATAACAGCAGGAAAAGAAAACAGAAAAAAATATTTTAAAATAATAAAACATTGCATAAATCAGTTCTGAATCTGAATTACTAAAATGGTAGATAGCAAATAAACCCCAAAGCAATTCAGAAACAGGCTGTGTTGAAAAGTAGTTTATTAAACTTAAATGTTCTATGTGGAATAGATACCTGATCTCAATTTTTTCTTTTTTTTTAATCACCTGTGATAAGAAATACAGGACACAAATGTCTGAGTCTCTGCAGCTTTCTGCAAGCTCAGGATTCACTTTGCTTGGAAGCAGTGCTAGCCAGGGGCCAGGAGATGCTTACAGGCTTTTGGTGAAATGCAGGGAAATCTGCCACTGGTTACAGTAGGGTCAGGATTTCATATTACACATTTAAATACACTCATTTTCTGATAGCCTGGGAAGTTACACAAGGCTAAGATAGCAGCTTGTTAGTGTTGTTTGTGCCTGCTTTATCTAATTGAAGGATGTGTGCAGTGTTGTGGACTGTGGAATAGCAGGAGTGCAGCGGTAGGACTGGGGTGCAAGGGTAGAAACAACATTTCATTATAGAGGATACCTAATAAAAATGTGAAAATAAAACAGAAAAAGGCTGAGGGAAGAAAAAAAAAAAAAAAAGAAAAGCAGACCATACTAGATAAGTGCACTGCATAAATCAAAAGGGTTTGTGTCATAACATGAACATGTGCCATTCCTGCTCATATATTGAATTTCAGTAGTTGGTTGCATAAAGAAGTAAAGTGTAATGAAACTGGCAAGCAAAGTATTCCCTAGTCAGCCTTATCTTTGTTCCATTTGTCCTTCAGATACAGCTTTTCTTGCCTTTTTCAATAAAATTCATCCAGCTTTTTTTTCAATTTTGCATCTCTCTGTAACCGAGCTGGGAAGACCAATGAGATTCGGTGCTTTTCTAGTTGGGTTCTTAGCAGCTGCTTTTTAAGAGATCAAAACTTCGAATGCTGCTACATGGTATTAAGGCTCAGCTATTGATGTGTCCCTATAGGGGTTATGTTTTTCTTGGGGGGGAGGGAGTGGGGAGCAGGGGAAGGGGTGACCCCTGCGAGCACGCTCGCGGCAGTAAACACTGCTCTCCTTGTTTTCCAGGATCCTCTTTGCAAGCTCGGTGCTTAACCTGGCTGAACTCGCCGCCCTCCGCCCTGACCTTGGCAAATTGAAAAAGGTCCTCTACTTCCATGAGAACCAATTGGCATATCCTGTCCAGAAATGCCAGGAAAGGGATTTTCAGTATGGATACAACCAGGTTCTTTCATGGTAGGTGTGGCTCGCACTGCTCCTTGTTTTTTAAGGTGTCCTTCTGTCTACAGCATTGTAACCCTGACGAGTCCTCCAT
This sequence comes from Muscicapa striata striata, assembly GCA_030060385.1. Lineage (NCBI taxonomy): Eukaryota > Metazoa > Chordata > Aves > Passeriformes > Muscicapidae > Muscicapa > Muscicapa striata. The sequence goes on from JAREIS010000131.1 coordinate 1,078,725, forward strand.
ATACTTTTTTCCCATTAATTTTTTTTTTGTTTGGTTTTTTTTGGTTTTTTTTTGTATTAATTATTTTGTATTAATGTTTTACAAGACCATGTGGTGACAGAAAAAGAGGGATTGACTTCAAACTGAAACAGAGTAGGTTTAGGTTGGATATTAGGAAGAGATTCTTCCCTGTTAGGGCAGTGAAGCCATGGCACAGGGTGCCCAGAGAAGCTGTGGCTGCCCCTGGATCTCTGGAAGTGTCCAAGGCCAGGTTAGATGGGGCTTGGAGCAGCCTGGGATAGTGGAAGTTGTCCCGTGGCAGGGGTGGAATGGGATTAGCTTTTAGGTCCCTTCCAACCCAGGCTATTCTGTGATTCTATAAATTATGACCCTGTAGCAAACTGAGGTGCCAGCAGAGTTCTGAGAAGAGCTTGATAAAATCGGTGTGGCTGAACCACTTTGCTCTAAAAAATCATCTCCATTTATTGTATAAAGTCCATCAGTGCTGCCATGGTGTACCCGTTGTTTGTGGGATTTCTGACCTGTGCCTTGGCTCAAAGTGATGCTTTGTTTCATGGATGCTTCACAAAGCTGCAGCTACTCAGCTCGTGCTTGGCCGTAGCTTTTACTGCATACAGCTGAAATTATGGAGAGGGTTTTAGGGAAATAAACAGAAATTAAAATGTACTGCAGCACTTTTCCTGTGAAGAGAGGGCAGTAAACATACCAGATAAATCCTTATATTTCTTTCATCTAGTATTCAGAAATTGTGCAGTGCTAAAATACCCAGACGTTTTAAAGGCTGCGGTCCTTTATTGTTGCTAAAAACAAATGTATTTCTCGAATCTGAGTTAATGAAAGAAGTTAATAACAGCACCACTGAAAAGCTTTGTGGTTAGGCACTGCACAGACCTAAGTGAAATAGCAAAACTCACTTGTTTTAAACTGAAATAAATTCATTTCCATGATCTTTCTGACCTCTCTCTTGGTGAAAGAATTATTAAGAATAGGGCTTGAGCCTTTTAAGGTGCAAGTTAAGCTTTTGCATCTTTATAATCTAAGGCAGTTATGTTGAAATTTCTCAATTAATGATCTGTGTATACTCTGGCCATTCTGCAGCTGCCTCTGCCACAGTGTTTGCAACATGTTTCACTTACTGAGCTGTAAAGATGGGAAAGTGAAGCGAAAGATCTTTTGAAAACAGTAGCAGCCATTTTCAGATGTTCTAACAAAAAGAAGTGTTGTCTGGCACTGGGAAAGGAATATTTTTTGTATGTATATAAATTTTGCTTTATTGTGGCAGTTATTTTTCATACATCTGTTGTAAACTGACAAACATTTATCCTCAAAATATGCATTTTAAGTATCTTCTCTTTTAGATAAATAAAGATGATTTTTACAGATCATAGAATTGTGGAGTGGTTTGGGTTGGAAGGGACTCTCAAGCCCAACTTGTTCCAACCCCAGCACCTTCCACTAGACCAGGTTTCTCCAAGCCCATCCAACCTGGCTTTGGACACTGCCAGGGATGGGGCAGTAGATGCTCCACTGTGTCCCCTTTAGCCTCCAATATCTTCTTCATGTAATTACATAATATTAATCTCCCATTTCTGTTCTGCTGAAACCCCCATTTAACAGAAAGTAGAAGCCATGTCCTCTGCATTACTCTTCACACTCCACTGTCATCTGCAAAGAAATGCCATTTTCCCATCTTCCAGATATGTTAGAAATGGGGAAAATGTACTTTTCCACTTTTACACAGAGGTTTTAAAGATGATTAAAATCAGAGCGTTTTGAACCTTCAGGTTGGTGCTTTGGATCATTAAAAAAAATCAGAATTTGAATGTTTCTGAGGAGTTCATCTCCTGATTTGCAGAGCCTGCAGGAAGGAGTTAGGGCAGATAAGAGTTCATGCACGAGAGAAGGTGAGATGATGTTGTTGGAGCCTTTGCTGTGTGTCAGAGAGCAGCAAAGAAACGTGTCGGGTTCCTGCCTCGTGTCATCTCTAAATCAGTGCAGAAAAGATGACTTCTGTACAAAACTGAGGCTTCCAACGGGGTAAAAACCATATATGGGGAAGAGGATAAGATGCCAGAAAGCATTTCAACTCCTGCAGCCAGCTTGAAAAGGATTATTTCTCTCTAATGTTGGGGTTTCTTTGCTTTTCCTGCTGACTCCTGCTGCTTTGGTGAGCAGTGTCACTTCTCTCTCTTGACCAGACAACAGAAAGATGCAGAGAGGATGAATGACAGCCTCTCACCTCAAATATACTTTTCACCAGCCCTGTGACTTATGAACACATGTCCTCAATGTATCTTCTGACCTGTAGGTCTGTAGTACAATATATAACATATTGAGAAAACCTACTGGCCATAAAGCATTTCTTACCTCAGTTAGTGCTGTGTGTGTTGGTGTAGCTCAGGTTGTGGCAGCACTACCTGGATAAAATTCAGGTTTTTTATAGCTGCTTATTTTCTCCAGACTGACTCTAAGTGGAGAATTAATACCTGCATTATCATTGAACTCTATCTTAAAATTATTGATCTGGTTGATTTTTAAACACAGCAGTAGAAATAAAGATTATATTTATATGCCAATTTTTTCAAACTTTTATTGGGGGGATGGATATTTTAAGCTGTATATTTTATTTTTATATATAATGGATACACTCTTATCAGGATTACTTATAAATAGGTTAAAATAACATTCCATTTCTTTAGTGTCCTGCTGCCAGACACACATGGTCAATTGAAGGTAGGTTAACCTAAGGTAAGTTGTCCTTCAGTAAAAAATATTTCTGAGGAATTTTCTTTTTCTTCCAAATTGAATTCTACAAAAGTCAGATTACAGTACGCTTTATCTGTTTTCTGAGAGATGATGATTGTAACTATACTTACCATTTTATGAATAAAACTCCACAGCTAGAATGGGATGTGCTCCTTTAGATTAGTAATAGTAATTTATTATTAGTTGAAAAAGGCTAAACATGTTTTCAAAGGATGGATAGAAAGAAAATAAGACATTTCTGGTTAAGGTACTTATGCTACTCCTAATTCACATGAAAAGGCTGATTTTAATTAGCATCCACTTGCACCTTTTGCTTATTGATGAGGATATGTATCCTATTCCCTTTGCCTGTCGAATAATTCTGTTCCTTTTGTGGCAGCAATATGTTCATTAATCTTCACTGTTTTTTACAGTTTGGTTGCTGATGTTGTGGTGTTCAACTCTGCTTTTAATATGGAATCCTTTCTTCAATCCATTGGAAAATTTATGAAGCTGATTCCTGACCACAGACCTAAGGATTTGGAAAAAATAATCAGACCGAAGTGCCAAGTTCTTTATTTTCCAGTCAGGTTTCCTGATGTGAGCAGGTCAGTACATTTTCCACGTCATAAATTGCCTCCAGCCTGTCAAAACTCTGTATTTATGGTGACGTTCTAACTAATCAGCTAAAGCATTGTTAATGAATGAGTTTGATAATATGCAAAATCCCCTAATTGATAAATGTATTTCAATAATCAGAGGCTATTGAGGCAGCCGAGTCTGTTCTCAGTGCCTGTCGTGCAAACTTGCATTGTTCAGGATGAGTGATTCCCACTTGTTTTAGTGATTTCCCACTTGTTTCAGCCTTCCAGGAGTTGCCTGCTCCTCAGCTCTGTGCATATTTGTGCAGGGGAGGTCAAGGAGGAGACAGAAATGCTGGAGAACAGTGAAAGTGATAAGCCTGCAGCCAAGGGGCTATTTTATCCCCTCCTCCCTCCCCTACCTCTTTTTATGGCTTTCCAGGTAGGCAGAAGCATTCCTGAGGCAGGGAGCAGACTTGCAGATGTTGGCATTTGCTGCAGCAGGAGTTGCTCTTTGCTCCTCCTCGGTTACTCTGAAGGACGTTTTTTATTGCCCTCGTTTCAGAGCCCGTCTTGAAATTAGCAGAGGGTTATGTGGCTCAAAGGGAACATTCACAGGATCCTTTTCACTTTTGATTAAACCTGGCACAATTGTTTTTCCTGTTATAAGGGACTCTCCTCCCACCGAACAGGAACTTTGCTTCAGTGGGACCAGCACTAGAGTGTGATTCTGCAATTTGATTATACTCTTAAACCCAACACCATGCTGGGTACATTTTTTTGCTGAAATAAGGATGGGAAGCACTGCAGTGACTTTGCAAGAGCCCGCCTTTTGATCTGATAATAAGTTCTGGCCACACTTGAGATCTTTGTCCCTGACCAGCCTGTACTTAGAGTTATTTCAAAGGCTAAATATACATGTGTGGTAGTTTGAGGTAGAGAAATTTTTAGTACAGGAGCTGAGGTTGTGGACTCGCTGGTGTACTCAAACTGCAAGGTTTGAGTTTCAGTGTCTTGGAAAACTTTGTACTCTAAAATACTGATGCAAATCATTTGGAAATCAATGTCTAAAGTTAAATCTTTAAGTGTCTATTTTTGACAAGTGGGTTCAAATCCTCCAGTGTTTCTTAGGGACTTGGCTGCCTGGATGGCAGTTCAGTACCTGTATGTCTTTGAGGATCTACTATTCCCTCTTAGAGTCCAGAGCTTTTGAGCACAGGGAATGCTGTGGGTGCTCAGCATATTTGACATGGAGCCAGTTCCAGAGGCTCTCAGGGTTTTGGCATACCTTAGGAATCATGTGGCCCAGACCTAGTTTTGGAGATGAAGTTATGATAACCCTGTCTTGTATATTACATCAGCTCTTTTGGACTTGTCAGCCCTGGCAGATGGGGTCAGACAAGATCTGACAAATTAGGCTGAAGTCATCACACACACAGAGCTCGTTTGTCCAAAGCAGGAGGTGATTAGCTGGGTAAAATCATTAGCCTGCTACCCAAACTGGTACAGTAGGAAGAGCTCACATCTCACTGTGAACTCTTTTAGTGTCCTGCTCTCATATAAATCCCATTTCACAAGTCAGGACACCTTTTCCATTCTCATTGTGGTCGCTGCACTTGAAATTATATCAAAAACCTCTTTTCAACAGTGATGGGCAAAATTAAGTTGTTCATAAACAACTGTGTGACAGTAAAACTTTCACAGCAGAGTGATTAGAAACAAAGATTAATATCAGCTCTATTACATCTAATATGTATTTTATTCAACAGCTAATTCTGAATGTAAGATCTGAGGTGTTTGTACAAAGTCCAATATCAAGACAGGAAAAAAAAATCTGAAAAAAGAGCTGCTTCTGCCTGGCTCTGAAATTCTTTGGGTTTTGACCTTCAGCTGCAGCCAATATTTGCTATTTCTTTACATGTTCTACATAAAGTTTAATGCACCTGTGGCAATTCAAGGCTGTTTTTTAAATTTAGATTGTATTAGTATAGTGACTGAATGGAGATTGAGGAGAGAAAGGTTAAGAAAAATTGTGGCCAAGCTAAAATTTATAAGCCAAGCTCTTAGCCCAGAGTGTTTTTGAAGTTATTTTCAAATGGTAATTTGCTTTATCCAAACCAAACTCATACAGTGTAAGTAAGTGATTATTTGCATGACTGACAATCATTTCAGTGCCTGCAGTCTTTTTAAAATGCATAATTTTGCTGAGATGTTGGGAAAATATTTAAAAATTCTGAAGGCAAAATAACCAGAGTGGGTTTTTTATTTTTTATTTTTTTTATTTTGACCTCTTTTATTTTGCGTGTGAATGTCTCAGGATGTGTTTGTGTCTGAAACATAATCTACATTTGGATTGGGGAGAGAGAAGTGATCTGAGAAATCATCCTCACATGTGTGATGGGGAGCTTTTTAAGATTATTTTAGATTAATATTGCAGTTGTAGGGCAAAATAAAATATATCTGAGCCTTGATCAAGACCAGCATAATGAAGGATCATGTCACAGGAGTTAATCCTGTAAAATATCTACCTTTTAATGTAATTACTGTAGGTGATGGACACAAACAGCACAAGCAGCATAGTAAATGATCACTTAAGAGGGGAGGTATAATGATGAAGGATATCCTAGGAAACACTTGTGAATACTCTGAGAGGCACCACCATAATTTGTAATGTGTGTTTAAATATTTCAAATGGGCCTCTAACTGCTGTTTTTCTACTTCTGAGGGGAAGTTGTTGATGCTTTTTTATAAAGAATCTTTTTTTTTTAATAAATGTTTGTCGTTAAGATGCATGTTGGTGTTCCCAGAGCAAACCCAGCAGACTGTGGTCCTTATCTGGCAATGAGAAGAGATGAAAGGATTTGAGGATTTGACAGAATAAGATATTTACTGACCTAATCCTCCTGTTTTCTGGTTCTGACAATGACTGGCTTCCATATTATATCCTGTGGTGCCAAGGCTGCTCCCTGTATACCCACTCCATGTGATTTCTGACTTGAATTCTGCTCTTTGTACATTCTGGTGAAGTATATGATGTGGGAATAAATATCAGAGTATTTCTAAGCTTTGAGACAAAAAAACCCCTTTGAGATGAGAGTAGTGGCTGATCTTCCATGTGTGCTGTGTATCAGACTGGGGGTTTATAGCACAGACTTAAATACATTGTAATTCACACTTATCTGGCCATTGACTAAATTTTAGTATATTTTCTGTTGTAGCATAAATAAAATCCATTTTTTTCAGTGTATGATCAATAGAGTCTATTTTGATATCATCTTTTTCCCCTTTTGCACTGTAAAATGATGGTCAAGGGAGAAATTTGCTTTTTACTGATGTGGTCTCTAGTACTTCTCTGCATGCCAGCAGAGCCCTCTAGAAAATTTATTCAAGATCTTTGTTGTATTTGGATATCCACTGGACCATTATCCTGGTGTAGTGGAAGGTGTCTGCCTGTGGCAGAACTAGATGATCTTTAAGCTCCTTTCCAGCTCAAGCCATTCCATGATTCTGTGATTTTATATGAATTCTCTCATCCCATCTGTGCCCGCATTGTCAGTGGCAGTTTGCAAAGAAGGGTCAGAATAGATACTCCTTGGAATTCATTCCAATGAAAATTTTAATTTAGGTTTTGGTTATTATTACTATTCCTCTGATTGTAGTACATCTTTATTGTTATCACACTGTGTTACGAAAGGAAGATATTTTTATGAGCAAGAACGAAGTAACGTTCTTAAGAGCTCAAAATTCTCATTGGACTGAGGTGGAATAATATAAAAGAAACATGAGAGTATGAGGATTACAGCAGAAAATCAAACCAACTTTTTTTTTAAAGTGAAACTTGTTAGTATCTTGTACTATCTGCATTACACACTTTTAAGTAGAATTCAAGATTGTAAACTTGTTTCTTCATTTGCTTTTATAACTTAATACAGTTAATAGGACATTCTCAAACATTTGGTATTATATTTTTTTAGTTGTAGTGAGAGGCAGAATTTGCCAATTTGGAGAGTATTTTAGCACCAGTCAAAGGAGTTCCTGAGTAAATCAGAAGTTTTTAAAAAGACACTGAGAGTGTTTCTCGTGCTGAAACGCGTGTGGAGGAGCCTGTTTTGGGGAATTAAATAAAAATAAATAAATTAATTGCATTACTTGGATCAGGTTTGCAGGGCTGAATTTAACTGGAAAAATGCAGATGTCAATGAGCAAGGAGAGACTTGAATTCACAGGAGCCCAAAGCTATGGACGAGCACTGGGGACGTGTCTGCATTGCAGGGAAAGATGCCCAGCAGTGGTACCCATGTGAGCTGAAGTGAAGTGTCTTGCATGTGGGAAGCCATAGATAGCTTAGAAGTGCAGTTTTTGGCTAATTAGCCTTCCAGTGAAATAGCATATATTAGCTTAGGTGGAGTGCTAATGACAGTGACTCTGGTACTGGGGGTACCCACTGCCTTTGGTGGTGGCTCGGGCATCTCTGTGGTGCACTGTGCCCTCTCCAGTGGCACAGCCTCGCTGCCACCACGGTTTATGGGTCATTAGCATAATTAGAAAGTGCCAGTAGACTGTTCCTACCTTGGGGCTTGCTGCTGAAGAGCTGGGTGATGGAAATTGCTCCCCAGAATGTCTTTCCTCCTTGCCTGCCTCAAGCGGGATTTGAGGGTCGGTGTTGGAATGCTGAGAGTTACACAACGGGCAGAGGGATGCTCTCAGGATCTGGGACACAGCCCCTGCTGGGAGGAAAGTGCAGTGTGGCTTCAAAAGGGGCATATAATGGAGCCTTTCCATTGTGGAGCCGTTGACAGTGTGGTGGTTCCTCCTGCCCCTCTGGGATTAGTGCTGACTCGGGTAGCTGCACCTGCAGTGAGGGCTTGAGTGGTTCAGTGAAGGCCACCTTCATTTTCATGCTTCCTCCACACACATGCTGTGCTCTCTTGGGTGATGTAGGAGCTTCCATTCTCCCTTTGGATCAGGGAGGAGCTGTTACCCCAGCCTTGTCTTCCAAGCAGAACATGCCGGTTTCATCCCCAAAATATTTATCCCCAGACCACTCGAGCAGCATCAGAATGAGATGCTAGAGAAGAGCCTGACTGAAGAGTCTGCTGGGATGTATTCATTCTGCAAAACTTGCTAAAAAGTAATTTCTTTTTTATCTATTCAGGGACAAAAATAGGTTTACTGATTCTCTTTTATCTGTCGTATAGGTATTCCTCTAAATGCTATCATAATAACCATTTAGGCTCACAATAGCTCACAAGGATACTTAAGCAGAATTCTCTGTGCAACCCAGTTTTTTATTATGTTGGGTACTGCTCATGTTGCATACAACACATTCCCATAAAACTTGCTTTTTGTATTTACAGAGAAATTTCTCTGGAGAGTTAAGGTCTTGTAAAACATTCTTGTTCTACAGCGTGAACGAATTATCATACTCTGGGGAATTAAAAGTGAAGTGTACTGAAGAAAAGAATTTTTTCATTAAAATGCAGTTTATATTGATAAAACAGATTACTAGCATTTGATGAAATGTGAAACTTGGATCTACCCATATCGCTAAATCACCAGTAGGTTTATTTTGGCAAGAAGAATAGTATGTAATGTATATCAGGACCAATCATTATACAGTATCTGTTAGTTTTGTATTAGATTAAATTGTCTTTCACTAAAGTACTTGCAAAAAACCCTACTATATCTGTATCTTGAAGTAGCAGAATGTGGTAACCAAGAATATTAGAAAATAAAAGCTGTCGTGTTATCAGTTTTGGCACAGTCATTTATCAATCAGTATTTTAAACATTGACAAGTGGTAATTTAATAGGGAATGACCCTGTTGGCAGGAAGTTCTAATGACAGATGATGCAAACTCATTTATCACTATGGGGCTGTGCTGGCTTCTTACCTTTCTCAGTATCACAGCTCATATTTTCCAAGTCTGGGATGTGAGAAGCCACAAAGGGCAAAACCTGTGGCACTGAGCCTATAACCACTCCCATCTAATCTGATTAACCCCTTAGCTGCAAATTTCTCTGCAGCAGAGCTGGTAAGAGCTACAAGTTCTCATACTGATTTAAATACCATTTGCTTTTAAGGAGGATTTTCCATAATACTTTCCCATAGGCAATTTTTCAGAAATATTCAAGTTGTGTCAGTTTGAATACACAGTTGAAACGTGCTGGTGCTTGGCTTTCAAAAAACAAACCACATACTAATAATTAATAGCACATTTCATTAGCAGGCATTAAAAATATTGCATGCAGTGCCCTATACAATGGGCAGCTATTATTATTATTATCATTACTACTCGAGGAGGAAATTGATGCATTCAGAGGTTTAATTGATTCGTGCATATTCATGTGGGAAGTCAGTGGTAGAGTCACGACTGGACTGGATTATTATGCACTTCCATGCATAATAATTTCTCTGCAACTTGGGAAGAGAATAGCCTACCTTGCTTTAATAAATGTGGGCATTTGGAGTTGAAGGATGTCATGGGAGAAGGGATGAAAATGACACCTTCATCAGCAACTGGTATGGATGGTGCTCCTCAGTCTTCTGGGATTCCATCTGGAATACAGTCATGCAACTGTGCTTACTCTGAATTTTTAAAATAATGTGTTTTTACTTTAGTTTCCACACTAGTAAAATTTTTGATCAATTTAATATGAAGTAATGTTACCTTTTTTAAAGCATCATAAACGCAAGTCCTTGGTGGGGCTTTCTTCACCTTCCTACCTCAATTCTCTCTCTGTTTCTTTTCTTCTCCTTTCAGAACAGTCTTTCTCCTGAGTGCTGGGGTTGGGTTAAATATCATTCCCATTCAGGATGGTTGAGACATGAAATACTTTCAGAGTTTGCATCAAATTGTTGCCATAAGAATCACTGAAATTTAAATTTAATTGGTTAAATTTGTCACAGCAGACTTAAAATAAAGCAGTGGGTTTGTTGGTTGTTTTTCTTTTCTTTTATTCAAGGTGGAAAAAGGCTGTTGCTTAATGGTAGGAACCTGTCAAGTACTAAATATTCTCATTTTACCTGCAGTCAGAGGGAGCTGAGGGCTTTTGGTGGGAATACAATGTTAACAGGGGTAGAAAAAAGTGGCACAAAACCAACTCTGGGTATTGAGTGATCTGGCTGTGTCCAGGTCCCGTTCAATCCATAGGAACTTAAATCATTTGCATGTGTGAAAGATGGTTTTTATACACAAGGCTGTCCCTGCTGGATTTTGCATTTCAAAATACTGCCCTTCAACGTTTGAACAATTTCATATTTTTTTATTATGAAATTCATGAATATTGCATGGAAGTGAAGGTGGATTTTTTTTTTTTTTTTTCCTTTAAAGGGATTTTATGCTTACTGGATTGTAACAGAGAGGGAGGCAGTCATGTTGGGCATCTTATTTCTTATTTCTTAGTTGCTACACATGGCAACCTTATTGTTTAAATATTCTGGGTACTTACAGTACACTATAAAAGAAAACGGGTAATCTGCTAAAAATTGCAGAAAAGATAAAGAATAGGAAGGGAAATCTGAATTTTTAGAGATTCTTCACTAAGAATACAAAATATCAGAAATCAGTCTTGAAAGGATGAAAGAAGCTCTGTTCCCAGTTGTAGGGGAATGGCAGTACCTTTAGAAAAAGCCACATTTCATCTTGAATGCAATATTAGTTTGTGGAGAAAAAAGCTAAACCAACCAAAACCCAAACAAGCAGCACCTTTTAAAAGAGTGGTGGAATGGATTGCAAATTGTTATTAAATGTAAAACTTTATGTGTGTTGGATCTGCTTCAAGCACTGTTGTGTGCAAGATTGCAGACAACCCATTCCGGTTACAGTCAGAGGTACTGTCAGATGGAAGTGTCAGTGGGGAAGATATGAAGATGTTCTATAGGAATTTTAGAGAATACAGAATAAGAGAAGGAAATTGCATGCTGGAATACATAAAATCACATATTGAAGAGGAAACTTTAGCTCTCCAGTCCTATGGAGATGACCTTTATGTAGCGTGTAAGAACAACTTAATGCAGATGTTTTATTTATACATAACCAAATGGGATGAAATTAAATGATTTTTAATTTTGCCAAATCACAGATAATTTCTTTGTTGTGCAAAGAGTGTTTTAATCTAGTTAGGGGGTTTTTGTGTGTGTTTTTTTTTGTTTTATTTTCCTTTTTTTTTCTTTTGCATTTGCAAATACTTAATATTTTATATTTTGGACATTCCCCCTGCTCAGTTGTGACTCCCAGATGAAATAATCCTCCTCTTCTTCCTTTAAATAATTCAGATAGCATACATTTAAAAATATGAGAATCCCAACATAAATGTGCCAGAAGTGCTTTTAAGGTAGGAGGTTGTTCTGCTTTGCTATGGAAAAGATGCATCTCTAAATGGTAATGAGACTTCATCAATTCTGGGCTTACAAACACCAAGTCATAGGGATACTTTGTGGAAGAACTGTGGGAGATCCAAGTCCAGGACTGTCTTCCCAGCCTCTTGTCTTTGAATGGTTTGGGTTGGAAGGAGCCTTAAAGATCATCTTGTTCTACCCCTGCCTTGGGCAGGGACATCTTCCACTATCCCAGGTTACTCAGAAATCCATCCAGCCTGGCCTTGGACACTCCCAGGGATCCAGGGGCAGCCACAGCTGCTCTGGACACCCTGTGCCAGGGCCTGCCCACCCTCACAGCCAGGAATTCCTTCCCAAAATCCCATCTAACCCATAATAATCCCATCTCTCTTGGAGCCCCTTTAAGCACTTCAAGGGACTCTAAGTTCTCCCTGGAGCCATCCCTTCCCAAGGCTGAACACTCCCAGGTTTTTAGTCTGTCCATACCATAGCAGAGGGGCTCTGGCCCTTGAAGCATCTTCATGGCTTTCTTTAAACTTGTGCCAACAGCTCCAGGTTTTCTTCAACTATGTCGGAAAAAAGATCTTGGGATTAGATAATCTTTTTTAGTAGTGGGATATTTTTTTTATTGAGAAATACTTATCTGCTGCAGAATAGTTTTGGATATTATAAACAAGATACCATTATGTTCAGTCTGTTTTTCAAACAATGTTACAGGCAGTAACAATAGCCAGGAAGAAGGAATTAAGTATTAAATTGAATCATCCAGTCTGTGGTAAATTTTAGAGTGGGTTCCTCATAAAATAGTGCCATTTTCCTTTAAGATGACTCTGAAATAGTGCTCAGGTCAGGCTTGCAGAAAGCTGGACTTTTTCCATCTGTGACCTGCTGTATGTGTTTCTTGCCCCTACACAGCCCTGGGACTCATCATCAGACCACATCCTCTCTATATTCATTAGTGCCCAACCAGCCATGGGAGTAATGATTCCATAGAATCATGGAAAGGCTTGGGCTGGAAGAGACTTTAGATCATGTTAGTGGTGTGTGATGTCTCACCACCAGAACCCTCATCTTTCCACTTGTGCTTCCTTATCAGCTCTTTTTGTCTGGAAGCCACAGGTCTCTTACTGCTGGTTCTGCAGAGTTTAAAGAGCCTCAGATTTAATTTCTCTGGGATGGATTTGGCTTTAGGTATGTTCTCCTCTCCATGGCAGAATACTCATCATGAATGCTCTGCAACAGGATTACATCTTCAGTTCTATGACTTTACCACTCAAGAAATGCCCAAGCTGTTCACAGCCATGTTCTCCTTTGAATTCATAAGCATTTTCCATCTGCAGCTGATGGTTCTCACAGGTGTTAAATAGAGAAACAGGCAGATCTTCCTTCCCTTGGTCACTTTGATGTGCTGAAAGGTAAAACCAGTCTATGTGACTCTGCAGGTATTGCCACAAATGTGCTGACATTTAGTGTAGCTAAATAGCTTCCTCATACCAAATATATATATATTTTGTTTTTAAAAGTGTATTTGAATCTCATACACCATAGAAAAGATATTTTAAATGTACAGATTGATGTGTCTATGTAAAGCACTGCAAAAAAAAAAATGTATGTTGTTCTGGTCACCCGCGCTCAAGAAAGATTAATTTAAACTGTGAAACAGGTGTAGAGAATTGCTGCTAGGATGATTAGGAGAATCTGTATTATGAGAGCAGATTAAAAGAGTATGGTTCACTTGTCCTAGCAAAATAAAGGTTGAGAAGGGGATATATGTTAATCTTTATAAATACAGTCAGAGGATAAATGCCATGAAAGAGGAAGAATTATTTAAGTTTCAGGATAATCCTTACAACATCCACTAGGTATAAATTGGTCATTATTAAATGACTGAGACTGGAAGTGGAAAAATGGGTGTGGAGGGTGGTTGCTTGGTTTGATTTTTATTTTCCAGAGACACATTTAGTTGTGAAATGACTGTTGAAACACTATTGAAATTCAAGTTTGATAAATTCATAGAATGTTGGAAACAATATAGGAGTAGTGCCAGGCAGCTGCAGTTGTTTTCTGTGATGATATCCCCAAAATGAAGGTGAAAAAGATGGATGATGAGTTGATCACTTGGTGACTTCGGTCTGGAGACCTGAACTGGTCTGTAAAGGAGATGCTGAGTTTCCAGCATTGGTAAAAGACACAATAGCACATTTTGTTCTGTGTTCTGCACAGTGTTTATCTTGTAGATCATTAATCATGTGTTTCATAAATGAGCAGTGTCCTGCAAGGTATGTCCAGCTCGTCTGTCCAGCCTCTGACTGCATTTGGGATGGGCTGAATTTTTATTAGTTGGGTTCATAATGACCATTGTGGGAAGGGAAAAAAGTGAGGGGAATGCTTTTGTCTGACTGTACTGGGTTCATCTGGATATTTTAGTGCTTTTGAAGAAAAACCACATCATGGCCAGTGCTTCTTGTCCCTCCTCTTCTTTGCCTTTGCAACAAGGGATTTTTTGAGGCATCACTCATAGAATCATAAAATCCTGGAATGATTTGGATTGAAAGAGGCTCCAAAGACCATCTGATTCCAACCCTCCTGCCATGGGCAGGGTTACTTCCACTAGTCCAGGTTGCTCCAAGCCCGATCCAGCCTGTTCTGGAACTCTTCATGGGATGGGATATCAACAAGTTCATGGATATTGTTGTTTTTTGGAAGCCTGGGCATCCCTCAGAAGGCAAGTAGAAGCAGTGCCAAAGGATTGACAACCACAGGCATTTAGGAAAGCATTAGGTGAGATGTGCCTCAATAAAAAAACATCTTCAGGCAAAGTGTTTGAGTCTTGTGTCTTTATAACCATCCTTTTCTGTTTTGCCTCAGTTTACTTTTGCTCACTGAAGCATTTGGATAAAATTATTCCATTGAGCTTATTGGGGTCAGAATGGGTTTATTTTAACTTTCTTATTTTGATGGATCCGTAGGCTCTTTCACTTTCATCCTTGTGTAGAGCAGTTTTAATACTAAAACTGCCTCAGTCTGTGCTAGAAACAAACAGAGGACAGAAAGAAGAGCTTTTTATGCAGTAATTCCTTTCAGTGACTGAAGTGTTATCTGTCCTTCCTCAAACTTCATCACACATCTCTTGGATTCAGAGTTCACTTGTGTTATCTGCCATCTGAGTTTGAGTTACCCATCTTGAATGATGTGACTATATATGGAAAAGGGAGGATTTGACCCTTTTTGCGTGCCTAAACTGTTGTCTTTTTGTTGCCAATAAATGGAGGGATCAGTTGACAGGGCTCCCAGTAAATAAACTGAGATGAAAAATAAAAAAAAAAATTAGAAATATTAAAAGGTAAAAAATATTTTTCTTTTGTTTTTGTTTTTAAGTGAGACCTTGTGTGAGATCCACAAAGTTGCCTGATATCAGGACGTATTTATGATAGTAAACCAGTGTATCTCTGGTTCTGGAAGCAGCTGAGCTCTTTTCAGTGGTACCCAGTATTGGACTTGTCAGCACATCTATATGTTGGCAACTTATTATTCCACAAGCATCACTTCATTTGGGCTGGCAATAAGTCCTGTTCAGTCATTGTGCTGCAGAGGAATGTTTAAAGCTGTGATGTGCATTGGAGTCTGTTTGTTTGCAGCAGCTGATTTGCCTAAGCTTTGATGCACAGTCACTTTCTGACATTTGTGTATTTCAGCAGTGAACAATGTAAACTCATTTTCTGAGCACTTTGATTACTTGCACATAGCAGTGCCCATGGCATGTGACAGAGAAGAGCACTCTATCCACTAATCAGATAGATATGCTTCAAGCGTATTTACACAAAATAATGAAAACAGCTGTTAGATACCTTTAAACTTGAGTGTGTTTTGTTATTAATCTACTAGCCCGTACACATGACACTATAATTCTTCGCTCACTCAAGTTGCCTTTAATGACACAGTAATAAAACTGAGAGGGATGAAAGTAATGGAATTGTAGAATGTAATGCCTCAATTGTTCTACAGTGTCTTCCTTTTTGCCAAAATAAACCACAATTAGGTCCATATGGTGTTTTGAAGTTTTCAAGCAATGACCCTAATAAAAAGTAATGAATTTCTGACAAAAGAAAGCATGGTGCTCTTTTAAGCAGATATCTTTGCTATTGATCTAGTTATGATTGCAGACTGATATGCTAATAGAAGAAGAAAGGTTCAACGTGCCTGGTACAAGCACTTTCATTTGTGGTTTATTTTATTCTTATGAAATTCAGATTGAAAAGGTAGAAACATGTTGTAATCCATCAGTTATGACTCCCTTTTAAAAGACCTACTATAAAGAAAACAAATGTATTTTCCTTGAGGAAAAGATGGAGAGCATTTGTTAGCTTGGAATTCCTAAAGTGAATGCTAACTAGGAGGATGCCTCACAGTGATGAAGATGCTTTGTTTGGATATATGAAATTTGACTTGAGCACTTCAGTGTCTTCAGAAGTCTAAGCTCTGGTATTTACCTTTTTTCTCTTTTAACCTTTTTTGAATTGGAGTGATATTCCTGTTCATGTAGAAAATCAAAGTATGCACAGAGCAGTTGTTGGGTAAGTGGGGATACTCAAACAAAATGACTGGGGAGGATGTGCAGCTCATTCTCCTGAACAGCTGTGGGCAACCACTAAACAAGTTTGGTGTGTCAGCATCATTCCACTGCAGTAATAGAGATGCCTGAGGTTGGGGTATTGTAGTTGTAATAAAGTGAGAAGGAAGGTTCTGGAAGCAGATACGAGGAGAAGGAGAAAATTAGTGGCTGATTTGATGGATCTTCTTTGCTAGAGATTGTTGAATGAGTGTTCATCCCATACACACACTGTCCTGAGTTCCTCCACTGAACAGCCTCTGCTGGATAATGTGTGCTGGTGGCATTGTTTCACTCCAAGAAGAGTAGCTGAGGCCTGTAGTCTTGCAGTGTGAAACTATTCAGGGCATCCTGTCAAGCCAATCCACCTTGTCTAACATTAATCACCACTAGAAACTGTCTTGGAGTAGTTCCTCCATGGTAAATTAGGAGTCCAGATATTTAATGAGCTGGTTTCTCTGTTTCATAGTCTCTATCTGTTGAGCTTCCTTTCAGATTTCCCACTCCAGTTCCAACTGAACCATTGGAAAATAACTGAATTTTGGCCTCAACAACCTGTGCCATTTTTTATTCATGTTTTGCCACCTTCTAAATCAGTAATTTCTCCATCTCTTTATGTATCACATACTTGTAAGTGGTTACTTTGCTAATTTTATAGGAAAGAGTCTTTTTCATGGGTAGAACTTTGTTCTCCTCAAGGTATCTTGCTCTTATAGGGCGAGTTCATAGAATCACAGAATGGTTTGGTTTGAAAGACACTTAAAAGATCATCTCATTTCATCCCCTGCCATGGGCAGTGACACCTGCCACTGGACCAGGTTGCTGTTTATTCCACCACTTTTTTTTTTTATTCCACCACTTTTCTTTCTGAAAATACTCTGGTTTAATTTCTTACATTCTTATGCTGGCTTCCTTGAGATGTGAATGATAAATTTGCTTTATTGCAATTATGCTTAATCATATTTGAGTGGTCCTTGGGAACTGGGACTTACCTTCTGGAGGAGGATATGTACTGCAGGAGAAATAATCTAACTTTGTTTGTAAAATCTGTTTTATTATTATTATGTCGCTTTAAATTCTAGTAATAGTAACACAAAACTGAAAATCTTCACCTACCGTCCTGTAATTAAATTTTTTTTGAATTATACTTTTTCTTGCTTCAATTTTTTTCTGTTAAAAGCTTTAAGACAGTCTTATGCTGTGAAGTAGGTTCAAATTTTAGATTGGCTTTAAGTTATATTAAAACATCCATCGGGTTTGGTTAGTCTAGGAAGTGTTTAAAATGTGCCAGTTTTCACAGCCAGTTATAGATGAGAATTGTAGGACTTTTCACCCCCACTCAGCAGGTTCTCCAGTGAAACTGGATAGAAGCACTTAAACTTCCCCCCTATATCATAAATAATAACAAACATGTTGAAATATTCTTAATATTGGAAAAGGCTCAGAAGAGGGTGTGAACCTTCAAATGCTTAATTGGGTCCTTTATTAATGAAAATATAAGCACCTATTTCTGCAAGGTTGTTCTCCCATGAGAAATCTAAATACCATCAGATGACTTTAGATTTTCTGCCTTATTTTTTATTCAATTCAATTGAAATTATTTTAGATTCTGAGGTATTTTAAAGGTCTTGGAATTCCTGCAAAAGCTTCCATAAACTTTTGACATTTGAAGTTTTTTCTGTCTGTGGTATCCCAAGTTTTGTCTATTTATCTGGAACAGGAATTGCTCTGATCACTGCTGATTGTGTTTTTATTTACTGGGGTAAAGTGCCCAAAATATTCTCAGTATTATTTATTCACTTGCATTATGATAATACCAGGTATATCCTGGTACTTTCCAACGTGTGAAAATAATGCAGCCAGTATTTTAGAAGCATTTATTAGCAAAAATATAATAAACCAAGCTTTCTGATGTTTAATAAAAGTATGCTTGAGCACATATGGACAGTTCTGTGGGTGACTGACTACAGTCATGTAGATTTTCTCAGTCTGCCTTGTGTTTGCAAGACCAGCTCCTTAATGAATAGTCATTACTATTGCAGAGCTCTTAGTAGTAGGCCAAAATATTGTATTATAAATCTCATTTTTCAGTCCATGCAAATCCCAAATGTTTCCTACTTTTTGGCCTGCTTATATATAATTTTTTGAAATTAATTTTATTTAATTTCTTCTGGTATTTTTGATACATTCAGACTCCTGTAGGAACTATGTCCATTACTGTGTGATGATCAGAGATGGTGATTTTTAGCAGTAGATTGAGGGTACAGGTTTAAGGAAACATTTCTTGTCCTGTGTTTTTGGAAACACAAGCTGATTGTAGGGGTTACGTTCAGGGACTACTATGGCAGCATTTGGGTAAATTGGGATATAAACAAACATCTGTTGCAGGAATGTAGAAATGACATCATAAAGAATGTATGCAAAAACTTAATTGAAAAAGAATGATGCAGAATTGCAGCATGACTTTGTCTGAATTGATTTTTGCCTTCAGAGTGAAAGTGGGATTTCTGTGCAACATTCCAATACTATAAAGTATTTAAAATGTAATGTCCTATTAACGTCCCTAAAATGTAGACTCTGGGTCACCCAATAAGAATAGTAGTTACAGTAATACAGTATATGTAATATGCAATTATCTTGACAATAGTTTTATTTTTTCAACAATTTTGTCATAAAAGAGCAGTAAGATACAATGAATTTGATTCATTTTGTGTGTGTGAATCATTTAATAGGCCATTACATCTACTATATTAGACTCCATTCTCCTTTCAGAGCTTTTCATTATAAGCCTGTCTTTAATGGAAAGAAGTTTAACCTTCCCTCCCAGATAGATTGAACCCCATAACAGTGTAAACATTCTCATTATAAAATAAAATCCCCTTCCCCAAGGGCAGCACTATAATTATGTTGCAGAGTGTTGTACAAATGTTTCTCTTAAAAAATGTTGTCTCATTCTTGTCCTCAAGTTTTTATCATTTTCATTTATGAAGGGAATCAATAACGCTTTAAAATTGTAATTTAATAAAATAAATATGATCTGATTATTTTTTAATTTTTTTGAAGTTATTTTAATCAAGTTTGAGAAGAAGTCATCAGTAAAATTGCTGTTGATTTATAAATAGGATAATTAGAGGCTTTCCTCCTAAGTACTGTTCACTGGCATTGTGGCTGTTTTTATTGCCTAGTCAAACCTCTTCATTCAATTTTAAAATTGCCTTTTGAATGAACTGTGCTATGAGCTTGCCAAATAATGTCACCATTAATACCTTACCTCCTCTATTTCATTGTCCAGTCTGTAAATGCACAATAAATTGTTTGATAAGGAGGTCAATGAGGTTGTAGTAGTTTTTAAGTGAATTACGGCCGAACGTTTCAGATTATGTCACACTCTTGCTGCAGCACTGGGTGTAAAAGGTGGTGATACACTGTGTGGGAGATCATTTGGTGGTGTTGCTCCAGGACTAGACACAAATCAAGAAGAGCAGGTTCTCTACTGCTCTCTATGTAGAGAACAGATTAAAAAAAACACACCTTATTAATCCAATTTACAATTCTGTAGCGTGTCCCTCAGTCCAATTAAGCAGGCTCTCAGTAGCAGGTGCACAGCACAAGGATGGGTGAGGACAAAGATGTTTGCAGGCAGGACACTGTTCCACTGCTTTGGCTATTAAAAAGCTGCTGTAGCATTCCTGGGAGGTCTAAAAGCATCTCTAACCAGCATTCTGCATGTTTATATCTCATCAGGAGTTTAGTTTTGGGTTTTGGTTTTTTGCTTTGGAATTGGGTTTTCTTGGGCATATGAGGAGTGGCTGAGGAAAGAAGGCTCAGGGGAGACTTTATCACTCTCTACAACTGCCTGACAGAAGGGTGAAGCCAGGAGGGGGTCAGGCTCTTCTCTCAGGTAATAAGTGACAGGATGAGAGGGAACAGAATCAAATTGCATCAAGAAAGGTTTAGGTTGGATATTAGGGAAAATTTCTTCACCGAAAGGGCTGTCCAGCCCTGGCTCAGCTGCCCAGGGCAGTGGTGGAGTCCTCATTCCTGGAGGGATTTAAAATCTGTGTGGGGACAGGGGTGGCTTTGGCATTGCTGAGGGAATGGTTGGACTCAGTGACCGTACAGGGCTCTTCCGACCTAAATGATTCAGTGATTCCACAACTCTCTGATTCTGGAGAGTGGTGCCAGGTTGGTGTCACCATCCCAGCAGTTCCCTGTGCTGATGCCTCACCCTCACCCAGCCCTGTGTGCCTCAGGAGCTGCTCTGTGCCCAGGCTGGAGCTCCCACCCAGGCACGTCTCTCCCGCAGCGCTGCTCTGAAATAGAAATGTAAAAGGCAAAAGTAAGAAACTTTGTGCTTGTTGAGTCTAAAAGAAAGTCTGTTTGTGTGTGTCTCTCCCTTTGTAACAGAAGGAATGTTTCTTATGTTTCTGTCTTCAGACAGTTGGCACACATTTCATCTCAGCAGCTGCTTTCTCTTAAAGTGCAGTAGAGTGTAGGACTGTAGTGACACTAGCATTAATACTTCACATTCTGCTATCATATGCTGTCACTGTGAAATATGGATCTAGGTTACATGTGTTTGCAGACTTTGTACTGCTGAATTATGAAAGCTGACTCCGTTGGAGGATTGTGTTGTATTCAGAGACTGTGAACTGAACAATAAATGAATGCAGGCAGAGACTTGCAGTCATAAGCAGTATCCTCCTTTTTGGCCTAATTGAGACAATAGCTTTAAAATGCAGAATTGCCTAATAAAACTTCGCTGTTGACTTAGGTAAATATATTTAGCAGGCATTTAAATATGTCTCTTGTGGGCACCTTTTAGTTGTTATCCTCAATGTTGTTTAAATATTATTTTTAAATCCTGGTCTTCTGAATGGGATGAATTACTTGAGATGAATAAAGTGGATTGCAAAAAGTACTACTGCTGCATGCCAGAAGAAATTATTTGGAACAATTAGTTATTTTAGTTATCAAGAGTTAGTGTGTACCCATAAATATAACTCTGCAATTCCTTTTATATTTCTGGATCACTATATGAGGGGTGAGGAGCTGCATTTTATTTATTTCTATATGTATAAAGTTTATACAGATGTAAATACCAGCTAAAATATCAGGAATCATTGGACATGGAAACATGGGGGCAATGGGACCTGACCCTGCTGGAGTCACCTGAGGCTGGGCACTATCTAAAGGGAAAGCAAAGCTGCTGGAAAGGAGAATATTGGAAATATATATGAAAGTTCAGCATATAGAGATACCTGGGAATCTACAGGCAGATTTTAGTACAGGCTCACATACACAATTTTTTATGCTGGAAATGTTAATCAGTGTATTGGTTAAACTTGGATTTCTTTGGTGCCTGAAGATCTGCTGGTAAATTATTTTATTTCTTAAAATCAGGTGTCCATAATTTCAGTGATAATGTCACTGGTATGACTATACACTAACAATCAAACTTGAAGTTGATTTTCCATGTACAACTACTGATGGTCAGGAATCAAACCCAGATGCAGAAATCTTGCATTTAGTGTAACACTCTCCATTTATTTTCAGCTTTTATCTTTGAATATCAACACAAAAGGATGGCGTGAACAAACTATTATATACATATATATACATATATATATATATATATATATATATATATGTGTAGAATTAAGATATGTTGCTGATAAATGGCCTTTGAGCCTCCTCTTGAGGAGCTTGCAATACCAAAAACCCATAAATCAGCACTTTTACCATGACTGCTCTAATGCTCAGAATAATGTTAGAATGGCTTTGGAGGGTGTGGAAAAAAATGTTTGATCCTGCTGAACTCGCCTGTGTGTATTTTAGTGTTTTGCATGTGTGGGGTTTGCATCATCTACCCCCGGAATGTGAAGTGGTTGCTGTCACAGCTCTTCCCGTGTTAGTTTTGATGGTTCTTTTGTATCTGACTCTGAAGTGGGAAGGTGGGGTTGTATCCTCTCTCAGCAGTGCTGTTCCTGTGCTTCCTGTAACAACCTTGCTATTGTCACCTCATCCCCTGACTTCTTTTAAATTGCATCCAGGTTCATGCTAAGGTTAAATGTGCTTGTCAAGGATTGTTCTAGACTCAAAACCACAAACTTTTAATTCTCTAACAGAGCAGGGCATTGTTCAGCTGGTTGGAAGAGGGTAAACAGAAAACAGTTTTAACAACAGATTTTAGCCTATTAATGAGACAGGCTGGAGGCAATATCTCCGTGCTCTCTCAGAGCCCCAGCTATGTGCATAATAAATCATGAGCATTTTTAGGTGCTCACTCATTTTTGGGGCAACAGGCAGCTGTATCATCAGTCTTCTCTTCTTTACCTGTCTTCTTATAGCATCAAGGTTTTTTATTCTGTAGGAACATTGCTGTGCTGAGGTTTATTTTTTAATATAGGGGAAATAAAATGCTAATAAATTTCAAATTTTCGATCATTTACATCTATTTTCCTGTCAATGTGAAGACCGTTTTCTTAACCTGGCAGACCTGTGGCTTTTTCTCATTCAAAAGAATGAGGATAGTATGTTGATGTTCTCATAAACAAGACTGTTTTGTAGTTCATTGCTTTTATTCATCTTTCTAAAATATTCTTGCATTTGTCAAAATATTTCTGTGACATGTGACAGAAGAAACATCACTAGAAACAGAATGAACAGCATCATTTTTCTGAAGTTTTTGCTGTCTATTTGTAGAATAATGAGTAAATCTATACTATTAAATGTATAGAAAACTCCCCTGGGATGGATTATTGCACTGGTTAGAAAGCAGAGTTGATGTACTCCACCTCTAATTGACGTGGTCTCATAGTTAAATTGCACAACTTTTAGAGTAGAAGTCATGGCAGCATTTACCAGCAAAATAAAATTGTCATTTTTCTGTGGGATGATGGTGCAACAATTACACCTCACTTATGTCAATGAGGGGAATGGCCTTAAGATGAAGGAGGCAGATAAAGATTAGCTCTTAGGAAGGAGTTCTAAGGGTGGAACAAGATGAGCTTAAATGTCCCTTCCAACCCAGACCATTTGGTGATTCTAAGTTACATTATTAACAGGACTTTTCAGCAGGGACCAGTTCCTTTAGTTTAATGCACTTAAACAGTGTAATACTGTGCATTTTATAGTATTAATTGGAGAAACCATGAAAGCACTGTGGCATCTCTAGCCAGAGATGTTCTGGCCAGATCCTGGTCAGCTGTTCCTCTACCAGAATTTGTGTTGTGACCTCTCTTTAGTCACCCTTACAGCAGGGCAGCAGTAAGGATGCAGAGATGCTGCAGGTCACACAGACTTCTGGCTGAGGGAGGGGATAAATGAGGAATTGAGTGAAACTGAAGGCTCTGGGACTGTGGATGTGTCCTCAGAGCTGGTTCATACTGCCACTATTAATGATAGTGTGTGCTACAAATACAGCATGAAGCAGCAATGGAAAGCTGAGACGTAGGAAGTAAGAACTTGCCTTGTGATGGAAACCAACAGGACAGTTTGAATGTGCCCATGGAAAGAGGTGGTTGTGGGTTTTTCTCCCTTTGAGGTATTCTGGCAGATTTACACTGCTGCTGTCTTCTTTCTAAAGTTCCTGACCCTTCCCAGGTTGCTGGACCTCCCATGTCTGACTGGGAGGTGCTGGTCTCCATCAAGCCACGTAAATGTAAAGATCCTCAGTGCCTTTAATCATCAGAAATATCCTCAGAGCTAATCTAGCATGCAGTTTTTCAGAGATTACTGTGTAATGCCCCAGAGATGTGATGAGTGAAGTTCTCAAGCCCCAGAGGACTGAGCTATGAAACCACATTTCTGAATAGATTACAAGTATTTGTCATCAGCTGGTTTCCTGTGAAGGATTGAGCAGAAGTCCTTTACACGTGTGTGCTCATGCATGCCTGTGGGTGCACACACGCTTGAGCTTATAGGAACCATCCTGATTAGGAACCCAGCATGCTCAGTTATTTCATTTACTAATCATCAAAATTTTCACATTTCAAGTGGGACCTATTTCTGGGGCAGTCTAAGCCAAAGACTGAAATTTTTGAGACAGTCTTAGAGTTTATTTTTTCCTTTCCCCTCCTCCCCACATGGTCATGGTAAAAACTCTTCAAATGCATGGACTGTTGAGATAGTTCAAAAGAATTGAGCCACAGGTTCTGAGGCAGTACCAAAGTCAATTATTTAGGCAGGTATTCAGTAAAGTGTTTAAAAGAAAGGAATCCCTCTGTTATTCTCCTGATTCCTCTGTTGCATTAATTCAGAAGGCAGCAACACCTGTATTTTGTGCCTTCCATAGGAATCCTAGATTTCTATTAAAATCCCAACCATACAGAGACATTTTTCAACCCATGTTGGTGCTCTTGCACCAGGATCCTGCTCAGGTCAGTCTCAGAAAGTCAGTCATGTTCTCCAAATAAAGGTTTATGTTATGGGCACTGCTATGTCCAGCAGACACTTATTTTTAAAACTTTTTAAAGTGCAACCAGAAAATGGGCCATTTATAATGCAGACATAAAGGCCCTTTCTAGAACAACTGGGGTGAGTCCATTAAGCACATGAAAGTGTTTTAACTATGACATGGATTTCTTAATCCTGAAAAATAAGCATCTGATTCTGACAGAGACTCCATTTTATTGATGAAGCCAAATTGCCAAGTAGATGCAGCATTTGTGAATTGCCTTAGTTGGGTAGCAAGTGTGTCATAAATCTTGTAATCAGAATAACAGTATAATATTGGGCTGAATACAGAGATTTTTCATTTTTGTGCAGCTCAGAGATCTTTCCTCAAGAATGTGATCTTTTCCCTGTGAGGTATGTGGGTGCAGAAGGCACAGAGATTGTTTCTGAATGGTTTCTTTGAGCAACCAGATTTTCATCTGACCTAAAGATCTGCAGTTCCCTGTAAGCCAGTGATAGCAATTTATATCATCTGAGAATCTGATTTCTTCTTCCAGCCATGAAACACCATCCATAGACTTAAAAAATGGCAAATTCATTCCTCAGTTTTTCCAATGCCATGTGTTGGTGTCATCAATATCACAGGAATAATCAAGGACAATTTTTTGCCCTCTGTAATTTGAAATAAAAGCTGGTGAATGACAGGCATATAGGGTAGTTTGAAAAGTAATGTTGAAACTTAACTTTGGTGAATGACAAGTAGGATAAATGTGCAGTTATTATCTAGTTAATTAAATGGTTCATAAGAGTCAAAGTGTTTTAAATACATCATAAAATACAGGAGGTCAGAAACTTAAGAAACCTAGTAATTTAACTCAGTATTGAATAATAGGTAAATTAGGGTCCTCTTTTAAAGCACTCAGTCAAAAAATCTTCCTTACAGGAGGATTGTACCTCAAATGTGAGAGGAGACTTGAAAAAGAGCCAGCAGGAAAAAAAAGTGATTTTTTTTTTTTCACACAAGGTCTGTGATTTCTGTTGCCCAGTGATGCATAAACAAAACTTAGAGAAAAGTTTTTTGTTTTATGATACTTACTTATTTTTCATATTTTCACTGTTTTTTTTTTTTTTTTTTTAAATCCTGAGGACTGCAAAATGTTTGCACTGTTCACACCCAAACACACTCAGGGAAGACCAATGTGTGTTAAAGCAAGTTCATTTTCGTCTTCTGCACTTTGACTGGAAGGGGTATTGAGACAAAGAGGCAAATCTGTCATATGGCTTGTTCTTATTTATTAGCTGAACAAGATCAACACTGGTTAATAAAGCAAAGCCAGTGCAAACCTCACCAAAGAGCAGCTCTGCACTCAGTTACTCAGTTTTCACATTATTTTTCCTTGTGATAACATGGTCATTTCACTCCAGCTCCCCAGTCACCATTCATCCCCCTAGGACAGACAAGACCTGAATTTCTAATGTGAAGAAGCATGATCAAGCATGCTCTACATTAGAGACAAAAACAACAAAAAAAAAAAAAAAAAAAAAAAAAAAAAAAAAAAAAAAAAAAAAAACCAGTTGATTTTCAATTTTCTGTATACCTTTAACTTTTAAAAGAAAACTTTGACTGTTTACAGAGTAGAATTTTCAAGATTGCTGGGTAGAGGTGTTGCTTTTAGAGATTTAGATTTTCTTTGTAGCATTCCTGTTCCTTCATGAGATGTTGCTGCATTTGCTTTGATTTTCTTATATATGTGATTTACCTTTGGAACTACATTTGGAGGTGGAATGCCACTCTATCTTTGTAGCAAGATGGTGTCTGAGTTTTCAAATACGTATGAAAACTGCTGTCTGAATCATCACAAGAAGAATATTTTATATCTGGGTTTATAAAAACTGGTTGTGCAAAATCTCAGTGATTAATAGAGAATGACCAGGAGCAAGGAGTTATTTACAGGTCTGGTTTAAATCAGAGTTCCATTTAAATAAATTCAATAGTGAAAAGAATGAGAAGAGCAGTAAATGAGAAAAGTACTCTTGAGTTCACAGTAGTAGGATGTTTTTTCAATGGTATGGGTTTGAAACTAAAAAGCTCGTGTGTCTTCAGAGGGATGAAGTTTCACTACGAGTTGGCAGTGCTACTGTATCAGTGCAGTCGGCTACAATGAATTTATCCTGAGATGGTACCCAATACAGAGAATCACCTTTTATCTCCACTGAAAAATAAGCTTCAGCTGAAGCATCAGCAGTTCTGTGAACTCTGCTGGCGTATTTGATACCTCAATGTTTGATTTCAGACTCAAAGAATAGATGGAGGGGTCTCTGGCAGCACTAATGCAGAACCTTCTTTACGTTCAGCTGGGAGAGCATCTGGGCTCTGTGTGACTGTTCTCCTGTGTTTAACTGCATGGCAAAGGTCTTATTCATTCTGCTCCACAAGAACCAGCCAGGAGTGTGAACACACAATCTTTAGAGCCCAGAAAAGCCCTTCAGAGATCAGTACACTCTGTGCTGTCAAGAGGCAGCTTGAGGACCTGCCTGGATCAATATGCTGATTTTCATCCAGGCAGGACAGGCAGTGTGCAGTTCTTGATTTAAGAAATGGTTCTTCCCAAGCCAGAGTGTGGTGCTGCTGTGTGGTGAGGTGGCCACCATGGCAGGACACAGTCATTAGGTGATTTTTCTCTTGTCTCAGATCCTGCTCTGTGTTCCCATGTCCATTAATTCCAGAGCTGGGACTGGAATTGCAGTTATAGACATGTAATTAAATACTGGGGCATGCAGAGGCTCATGGTTAGACTGGGTGCAAGTCTTTTCCTTGAGATCTTCACCTTCCAAGCTTCCATTGTCTCGCCACCAAAACCCAACCACAATTCCCAAATCCATTCTCATTTGTTGGAGTCACGTCCAGCTGTATCACTGGCTGTGTCTGCCACTCTATCCCCTTCCTCCTGCTGCTCTTCTCTGTGGAAATCAATTTGCTGAAAAACACGTCAAAAATGGTGGAAAGTAGACATTGGTCCTTCATGGTGGAGAGCTGTTGGAAGTAGAAGAAGATATTGTAAGTTCCTTCCTGTTTCTAGTTACTAATGTAAATCTTTGTATTTTTGGTGAAAGCATCTCTTTCACAAGTGCCCAGTTCAGAGAAGGGGGAGCTAGTTGGGTTTTTTAACCCAGAACTCCATGCTAAAAGGTCTTTTGAGCACCTCTGACAGGTGAGTTTTGTGGTGCTTTGTTAGTGTCTGTTAGATCAGAAGACACATAAGTATATTAGTCCTGTTTTTCACAGGAAGCTAATGACAGGGATGGCTGTACATTTCAAGATTTGCATCCCAAATGCAAGTTTATAAGGTCTGTTATTACAAAAATACCGTGTGTCCATGTCCCTTGTTAAAAATGCTAAAATATTTTAATAGTTTATAAATATTTTGTGTTCATTAGGAAACTTGTGGCTTTTAAAAGAAGCTTTACTGAGCAGAGCCAGATTTCATATTCTCATGTCTTGTGGTGACAATAGTAAAGGAGAAGTATAAAATATTTGGAGTAAAAAATATTTTAATAATATCTCATCTTAATCTTGTGAACTATTCCGGGCATAATGGTCCAGAAAACAAAAAAGGGAAATGAAGCTCATTAGTAAAAGCAGCATTCAAAAGTTTTTTGACCTCTTTTCCGATTGTTATATTTGATGAAGATGAAGATATAAGGAGAGGGATAATGTGGGGTTTTACACTCCAGTATCTCAGTAAGACATGAGGTGAACCCTGTCCTTTTGCAATAAATGTATTTCCAAACATTTGGCAACTCCTGAGAATATGTAGGGAAAGATGTGTTCTTTTATGAGCTCAAATAAGCTGTAAAATTAAATATTACTTTTACCAGTATCATTATTTTCTTGGTGGAGGAAATCAGTTAGTTCAGACCAAGGGTGTAGTTGGTCTACATGGAAGAATTCAGATTTATCCCCACAAAGAGCAGTGGATACACTTTTCTATGGGCAAGTGGGAAGGAGCATCAACCTGTCTAAATCAGCAGTGTGGGGAAGGAAAGGGTGAAAAGCATCTGCAAAAATGCATTCTGTGCCAATTCTTGGTGAATATAGTACATATCTGTAGAGAAACCCTCACTGGTAGAGCAACCTTTGGCTGTAGATTGAAGAATTGGAACTTGTGGAGGAAAAAGGGTTAAAAAGGATGAATATCTTTGCACCTTAATGGGAGAACTATTTCTGTAATAGTATCAAAGATAAACCAGTGTATTATGAACACTAAATGATAAAGGGTGATAATATGCCATTCTTGAGACTTCTTGGCTCTTACCTAACACATCAGAAAGTGATTGTTGAATTTTAAATAGCCATACAAATGGATGACATAGAAATTTAACTTTGCTTTGACCTTATTCTAATTCACAAGATGACTGCAAAATGACTTTGTTACATCTGAATGTATGCTGGATGCTAAATCACTCCAGAGTATAAAATCTTTGTTTTGGCATAATGTTGATGCATAAACATTTGTACCCCATACTAACCCTATAAACATCACAATCCATCAGTACAATTACAAAAAAGATTGTTTGTTTTCACACTTAAAGCAGACATGAAATAGAGTGTCCTTAACTTAATCACCACCTTGATTTACCACATTTGCATATATTTGCATATTAATTGGACTACAGATTAAAATTGGTTTTGTAATTTTAATTAAGTGTCCACAAAGGTAAATGATTAGAACTGTTTAAAATACATTCTGACATAAATAGCAGTAAAAGCTTTTGTGATGATGTTTTTGTGGAATTACATTCAGAAAGTGGCCTTTTTATGATAGTAATTTTAATCTTAAATAGAATTATACAGTCAAACAGAACTGTGGATTCATAATCATTTTTTCAAGATTCATTTAATATTTTGCTGATTTGCAGCACTTGATGAAAATGTACTGTAGGTTTAGTTGATTGCAAAATTGGGCCTGTAGAGCTGATAAACTGAGGTTTAAACCCTCAGTCTTTATATTCGCCTTACACATTTCAAATGTGTTATGTATCCACATGTAGACAAGGGCTGGGATTGTTTTTTTCAAGTTGAGAAATATAAAAGCTGTCAGTAATGGATGATCTATCGTGTGAAGATGTAATCACCTCCATGGCCCATCTTCCTTCAGCAGAGATGGTGAAGCACAGGACATTTCAAAGCCTTTTCCATCAATCACTGCAGGTACTAGAGGAATCATTCTTGGTGTTGTCAAGGGAGGATGAGTCTTAGAGGTAAAGCTGTGCTGTCAGGGCTGCTCTGCTGGAGTCAGGGGGTGTTGATACCTGACCAGTGATGTCAACTGGACCAAAATGTCAGACTAAACTTAATAAAACTGGAGTATTTGTGGTTAGAAGGGCTCTAGGAAATGAGTTCCTAATGCACCTCTGAGCCTGCCTCTTCCTTTGGGGACCAGTTAATGCTTCCTCCCAGCACTTACAGGGCACCAGTAAAGACAGGTTGTTAGCCTGGATTGCCAAGGTGAGTTTTGCCTGCCTAATGAATTGATAAAAGGTTTTTTATTATATTCCATAACTTTTCAGTTGGTGAGCAGCAGGCATTCATTAGGAAATAGACCATCTTTTAGTTAAATATAATATCCAGTTTAAGTTTTATAGTATTAGTTTACTGCCTGGGTATGAGGCAAAATAATGAAGTAACTGTTGGTTTTGGTTTGGAAGCAGATTTGGTAAGTGCAGCTTTAAAAGAAACAATATTTAACTTTAAAGTTAGTAGAATTTAGCAGTATAGCGGCTTTGCCTACTTTTAAGAGAAGAAAAGGTTGGTGAGAAGTCAGTAATGAATTCACATTAGGCTCTTTCTAATTTTCTTCGGAGTTTTGAGCTGTTCTTAAGATTTACACTGTTCCTAATTTCATATAGTTTATGTCCTGTGTTTGAACCCTGGCCATTTACTACCTTACTGTCTCCTCAGTGTACATTAGGGAAAAAGAAATTGAGAAACAGTATACTTGGGTCTTGTCATGCTTCACTGATTTGAAATAATTTTCCTGTTAATGGTGTATTTTAATATTTAGTTTTCCCCCTACTCATGATAATGCTTTCAAGTGAGAGTAATAAAACTTTTGGAGTGTTCCTGTCTGAGAGACTTGACATCGTTTTTTGTGTTGTATTTAAACTCCAGCCTAAGTAGGCAGAGTAAATTGCAAGTCAGATCCACTGGGCTATTAATATATCAGAAAACAGATTTCTTATCATGCTCTTACATAAAGTACAATTATTTCTCAATTTGATATTATTTAATGTCTGTACAATATTATTCCTGATGTGCTTTTAGATTTCTGTTTATGTAGTGACTAATTTCAGTGTCGAACTGGTCAAGGTTCCTCATCTTAGTAACATTGCAAAACTAATTTTAAAAGCCAGATCCAGGGCTCAGTCAATGCATGAATTCCTTGTGTTAAGGCTCAAATTGGTATTAATTGAAGCTGTGGCCTGGGTGAGAAGTACTGGTAGATTAAATCTGGAATAAGAGCTGTGATAATATTAGTCAAAAAAAAAACCCAAAACAAAACAAAAACCAAAAGAATGGGACAATCATTGAATGAAGCATTGAGGAACAAACCTGCCAGACAAGTGCCATTATGATTTTTCAAATGGGCATGTAAGCTCAATGTCTCGTTAGATTAAATTGTTATGGATGTCCATCCATCTGTGGAAAAGATGGTTATTTCTAGTTAGGGCATTGCCTTCCCTTTCTAATGCGTATCTCACTAATACCAATCATCCCTGTGGCACCTGAGGATCAGAAAGCTGAAATGCACATCATCTGCAACTGTTTTGGCGACGTTGTTTGAAAGTTGAACCTTGCTTTCAATCCAGCTCCATTGCAACCATAATTGTATTATGGAAACTCAATCATCCCTGAATTCGGGGAGCCAGCTTTGAAGTGGCTGGTATCAATTTTTTTTTGAGATCTGCTTAAATTAAAAAAAAAAAAAAAAAAACAAAAAAAAAAACAAAAAACATTAAGGGCTTAAGTGCGGTTGGTCTTTAATGAGCTTGAACTTCTAACGTTTAAGTCCATTGTGAAACTGGAAATTAAGCTCTGAGGATACTCAGTTCTTTGGAGTTCAATTTAGACACCTGATCCTGCATCATCCTTCTTTGAGATGAATAGCATTGAAAATGTATTTCTTTGAAGAGACTGGTTTTAAAAGTAGATCTATTCCTAAAAAAACCCAGACTGATTACTTGGTTGAAAAATCAGCTTCCTCTGTTGCTGCCTCTTCAACCCAGTAAAAACCAGGTAGCTTGAAAACTCTTCTTTGAAGGCCAGCACACCTTTCCCATCCAGGGAAAGAGCTGCTGCCATGTTAAACTATTCCCTTCTCATTGCAGGCCAACAAATTTGGCTCATTCTGTGTCTTCTCTCAGTTGTTTGAGACTATAATGCCCATTTACCCCTCTCTTTTAAATCACTCTTCCAGCAGAAGGTTTTTCATTTTGGGTGTGAGGGCTGTCCTATCCACAGTTGTAAGTCAGGAAATGTCATTAAAAGAATCACAGAAAAATTTAGTTTGGAAAAGCCTTCCAGGGTTTTTGAGTTCAACCATTAACTGTAAGAAGATGGAAGCTACTTCAGTTCTCTATCCACTGAAGAGCTGCTTAACTTTGGGCAAAACTCTTCCCCTTCTTCACTTACCCTACGGTTGAAATGGGGCTAATAAGGCTTATAATTTGTATGCTTAGTATGCAAATTGGCAAAGTAAAGCATGCTTAAAAAATGGCCAGGGAACTTGGAAAGCTATTTTTCCTAATAAATCTGGAAAAGAGGAAAGTTGCAAAATGTGGTCATCTAATTGCATCTTCACCAAGCATGTGGTCTAAGTGCAAATGTGACTTCAGTGTATAAATCCCTTCAGAAAGTCTATTTTGCCCCAAGAGGAATGGGAGCACACTCAGCAGACTGCAGGAGGATGGGATGCTTGCAGCATTTCTTTGCAGCATAATTGCAGCCTCAATGAACCATGAATCCAGCCTAATTAACATAACTGGAACCACAGCAATCATGCTGCCATTCAATTTAGGTTTGGAACATTCCGGTGGAGTATCACAATTCTGCTATTTATTGTTGAGATGCTGTGGAGAAGTGTCCACTTGCTTTCTTTGTGCCTTGGTGAATTTTTATTATTTCAGGAGAACTTGGGAACTTCAGAAATGGAAGACCATTGGCTTGATGATTCCATTACTGAATCTACAAATAACTCTGTATTACTTCCTGTGAAAAGGTACTTAGACTGTTTAGTATATAACTCAAGGATAAAAGTAACAAATTTCCAAGTTAGACACACGTTCTGAATTGTATTGGATAGCTAATGGCAAATAATTCTGGAATTATTTTGAGTTAAAGGACTAAATTTCCAGAATATTAACAATAGAATCTATTGCTCTTTCTAATCACTATACCTAAGATAAACCTTTTATTAGGAAAAATAAATGTGTTGCCCTGTAAAAATGTATTTTACTGTTCTGTTGGTTGTGCCACAGTAAAATCAGGAAGCCAAGTAGATCAGGTACCACTGCTCTTGGTATTAGGGCAAAATAACCACTTTTTTGGGGCAGGGCAGCCAAGATCATTGAGACCAATGTGTTTTGGAAATTTCAGAAAAGTACTCCAAGGTGTTTTTCTGTTTTGGGAATCATCTTGTTTGAGGATTCTTTGATTTGTAGCATTTTCCTTGGGTGTAACTTCAGCCCTTTTCACTGATTCAGAAAATTCTGTATTCCTGTTGACTCCCAGACACTGAATTTCCTTTTTTTTTTTTTTTTTTTTTTTTTTTTTTTTTTTTTTTTTTCGCCTTCATGAAGTTAACTCAGAAGTGAATTCTGACACTTTCCACTCTAAGCATGTGAGTATAAATTTATCTTTAGGGAACTCAAGGCCTCTTTTTGGGCTTGCTCATTTAGTTTTCTGCAAGTTGTAACTTAACAATAAATTATAATGAGAGGCACCTGATGTAGACTATAACCTAAATTTGCATTTGTCTGTTTTTAACATCCTGTGTATAACTCAGAGCAGCCCACAGAAAATGTGTTGTATTATTATTAAATAAGAAAGTGAAGAAATCTGACTTCCCACAGTGACTCTTCTTCCCTCCAGCTTCTGAACAAATCCCACTGGCAGTGGGAGGCTCTGGGAAGTTCTCTGTTATAAATCTGGGGTTTA
The DNA here is from genome assembly GCA_030060385.1 of Muscicapa striata striata. Lineage (NCBI taxonomy): Eukaryota > Metazoa > Chordata > Aves > Passeriformes > Muscicapidae > Muscicapa > Muscicapa striata. Next base: position 1,112,614 of record JAREIS010000131.1, read on the forward strand.
GGTGTTGGTTAGTCATTCCCAGGAGGTTTCAAACACATTTTAGCTGAGACTCTCCAGTTAAACATTTATTAAAGGTGGGGTCAATCAAAGGGCTGGCTGCAGTTGAGGAAGAGCTGAAGGAAGTGCAGAGAACAGCTCAAGTGCTTGGTTCCTGGAAGAGCTGAGTCTATGATTCATCCCCTTGGAAGTGAAGGTGCAGAAAGCAGTGCCAGTGAAATATCACAAAGGGTTATGATAAACATCCAAACGTTGGGGAGAGATTGTGGTCTTTCAGCATCTTTATTCCCTGCAGCTGTGATGTGTAAGATGACTGAACATTGATACTTTCAGAGTTCAATAGCCACGCTTGTTATTGAAGGCAGTTATTCAGAATTGACAGAAGAAACTATTTTTGAGGGGAGTTTCCAAGTAGAGATCATATTTCTAGTTTAGTGTTCAACAAACCCAGGGTATTTGAATGGCTGTCAGATCTGGAGAAAAGAGAGAATAACTTCTCTGTGGTAAAATATTGCAAAGGAAATAATCAGTCTCCTTCAGAACCAGTATTTTTTATTGTTTGTAGGTGCAAACTCAAAAGTGACTCAGATCAAATGTGTCAGGAGTAATTTGAGTGTTTGGTATTTGAAATCTAATGGCACTGTTTCCACAAAAACTCCTGGCTTCTTTTAAAACATTTATATATACTTTTCTGCCTTTTATACAAATTCATGAAATAAGGTCCTTGAAGACACTGAAAAATTTAAGCTGGTCATTCTTGCTGAAGTAAAGTGATGAAAAAAATGTGAAGAAAATACATCTGTAGACAAATACAGCCTTTTCCTTTCTGTGCTGTTTGAAGATGTATTCAGGCTGTTTTGAGTGCAAAATAATGGCAAATTTTCACCTTTGATATCTAGCACTATGTTACTACTGTGAGGTTATTTTTTTAATGAGTCACTGCTAGGCACTGAAGTAAGTTAAGGAATATTTTAAAGAGAGGTATATTTAAAAAAAAAACCAAAACACACACCCAAAATTGTACCTGAAGACTTTGCTTTGTGTGCCTCACACAGGGAGCTTTAGTAGAGATGGAAAACAGGGAAAGTCATGGGTAAATGGAAAAAGAAATGGTTGAAAACTAAGGGAATGGTGATGACCAGACAGAAAAGGGAGCTGAAATTCTGTTGTTTTGGGGACTGTGACCTGCTGCAGTGACTGGTGAGCTCCTTTCAGTGAAGAAATTTTCCCAAATATCCAACCCAGACCTCCCAAAACAACTCCTCTCATCCTTCCACTTTTTGTTTGGGAGCAGAGCCTGACCCCCACCCAGCTGCCCCCTCCTGTCAGGGAGTTGTGCAGAGACAGAAGGTCCCTCCTGAGCTGAATCCTCTCAATCCCCAAAAAATGGGCTCTGAGACACAAACCCTAAAGCCTCTGGCTCAGTCTCTGCTCCAAACAATTTTCTGAGCAACCAAAGAAGCACAAACCCTATTAAAAGAAAACAACAACAAAACAGGACTTTGATTAATTTTAAGGTGATTGCCTCTTAAGAGACTCTGAAAATGGGTTTTCAATTAACAATCTAGTTTACATAAAAGGCACATATTGATGAACATAGTCCATGACTTTTTGCTCAGTCCCATTATTCTCTTCTAATTCATATGCAGAAACTAAGATTTCCAGTGATCTCAGTGTTTACCAAAATCTGAGGGACTTAGAGGTTAATGTTTTTCTCATTCTCTGGTGAGAGTTCCATCTTCTCTTTTTTTCACAAAGAACAGTAAAAGGAAAGGAGGAATCTGATTTCAGAAAACACCCAAAGGTACTGATGATCCATCAAGAATTAGTTGGATGCTCTTGTGAGCATCCCTAACACTCTTTTGGCATAAAATTCTTCTGAATAGCTGACAGCCAGATATTTGCCTATCAATATTTGTAATTATTTTCAATGCCAGGTCTCACTGATTGACAAATGTGAGTTGCCCATCCTGCTATGAGCCCTTCTCCTCTAAAAGGCAGAATTATATTAGTACAAATGTGATTGTGGTGTGAAAATACTGGTGGGGCACCTCTTAAATTAATCATACAGCTCTCCTTAAATATATCTGATCATGAACCTTGCCTTCAAATCAGAGCCAGTTATATGAGAAGAGCTGATTGCACTCAAATTGTGGAGAGGATTTTTTCCCCCAGAAATTGCTTCTTTTTTTAAAAAAAAAGTGTATTTTAAGAATTCTGACTTCAGACAAATAATCCAAAATTGATGCTTGATTGAAGCTAAAGAACCAAACACAATTTATTGCTTGTTCAAAATTGCAGTGAAAATACTACCCTTCTGTTGAAGCACCTCCTAAAAATATCCCAGTGGTTATTAGTGGTGACTTGAATCAGTTGGAGGTATAGACATATTTGGTATCAGAACAAAAAAGAAACACTTAGTATTTTTAAACCCCTGAGGCTTAAAGATCACACAATGTTGTTCTATTTGATATGGTACATCAAACTGTCTGTCCAAACTTTTTCTAAAAGATAGAACTATATCTTCTCAGTCTGAAGGCTTGCTATACTATGGGTATATATTAAATTTGTTTATTAGTTTATTTATTTGTATGATTTTAAGCCTTCTCTTCTTGTTAAAGCATCTTTTCCTTAATGCAATAACATGAACAAATGACTACATAGAGCTGAAGTTCCTGAGTCCACTTTGCCCTGAGTGTCACAGAGGGTTGGGTTTTCTATTAGTGAAGGACCTCAGAACATGAAAGTCCAGCTCTGTGCAAGGGCTCAGATTAGATCTGAATGCAAGGAAAAGCAACAAAGGTCCACAGAATATCTGGAATCTGCAAATACTTCCTGTGCTTAACCTACACTTTCGTTGCGTGACTGTAAAGAACAGCAAATCTTTGTTCTTTCCCCTCTCAGTTCCCATTCAGTCAGCTCAGAGACACAGGAGAAAGGTTTTGGGGAGCTAAGCTGTTATCAGCCTTCCTACAGTTTGCATCTGATTCTGCCAACAGTGAGTACATCAAACCCAGCCACTTTTGAACATCAGAAAAGTTTTGTAAGAACATACATATATGCATGCTTAATTTATATAGCATATGAATTAATATGAACAGAGGTTATGAGTGTGAAGTTACTTTAGGCCTTCAAAGTTTAGCTCATATTTGAGTTAGTAAGAGCCAGAGCTCTGTTTTTGGAGTCATAAGGGAATTACATGTGCCTTAGATGGAGAAATAGCAAGAGTTTATCTTCCTAACATCCCAAAAATGTTCAGTGGGGTAATTAGACTTCTAGAAAGCCACAGAATAATATCCTGAGTTGAAAAGACCTACAAGGGTCATTGAAGTCCCACTCCTGGTCCTGCACAGCACCACCCCAAGTCAGTCAGGCTCATCCATTTGTGAAAACTGACTGGGTTTCTTGGGTCTATAATCCAGGAGGTTCTGCTAGTCAGTTTTATTTAATTAAAAAATGAGAAGATCTCAGAAAGGCCTTTTTTATCCTCTGTGCCTGCCAGGAAGGTGTTGGTTTAGCAGCCTCAGGTCTGCTGGATCTGTGCAGAGGTAGGGTTGCTGACCAAAGGTTCAGTGATGCATATGCAGAGTACAGAAGGCTTTAACCTACAATTACTTGGAGCTAGAAATGTGAAAAGAAAAATAGTCCATTGCTTCTCATGGGTCAGATCATGTGATTTGAATCTGGAATGAATTTATAGACAAATCCTGTTTATGGATCATCAGCTGCAGAGGTATTGTCAAAGAACTTGTGTCCCTTTTGACTGGAACACCTGTATGTAGAGCCACGTCATAATTGTTCAGGCACGCTGAATCAGACTACTCTGCCTCGAAACAAGATAGAAAATACAAATTTATGGAATGTCCCAGTCATCATACTTACTCTTTTCTCATCTCAGCAAGGTTGCTGTTTTGACAAACCCTTGTGAAAGTAGTCCATTCTTTTCAGTTAAAAGCCATTCATATGTGACAAACCACCATTCTTCCTTTTATATCTGTGTTCATTCATTTCAACTCCAAAGCTTTCCAGCTTACTTCTTGCATTTATAGCCAGCTGGCTGCTGTGTGTAACATGAACATATTCTGACTGTGCATGACATGTTTTTATCTCGTTTAACCCATAATTGTCATGTTTGCTCCAGGCCACAGCTCACCTGTGGGCATTTAATATTGACTGTGCAAGTTCCCAAAGTCATTTCCACCTCCTCACCTCTGACAATCTGCTGTTATTAAGTCAAAAATAAAGCTCAACCCCAAACCAACCACCCAAACCCCCCCTCCTTGGAACAGATTTGGATAAAATTAATATGTTCAAGATGGTGGGCCATAGCTGAGCCAACTCCTGTGGGATTAGTGCCCACTTTTTGGCATTTAAAATAAACTTTGGAATTACTTTTTAACATAAGCGCTTTAATAGCGAGTGAGGAAGGGCTGGTAAGACAGAGAAGGACATACGGACTTTTTTTTTCCTTGATTGCTGATTTTTCCAAAGTTAGTCTGAAAGGTGGTACCTGTGTATTAGCAGGTTTCTGCAGCCTTAGAAGTCAAAGAAATTCAGTGGAAATGAAATGCTGAAATACCTGCTCTAAATTACTGAATCATCAATGAGAAGCTTCCATTCAAAGCACGAATATTAAAATTTGTTAGCATACTTCAGCTTTGTAGGAAATAAAATATATTATTATTTTTTCTTTATGCAACACCACTGGTTGCTAAAAGCAGCAATAGAACCATTAATTAATAGTAGTAGTCCTGGATAATGTCATAATAAGCAATACAACGTATTAAAGCACATTAATTCTTGCCAGCTATCAGGAGGAACTTTTAGATATTTGAAAGGCCTGTTAGATTTGTTTACATTCTGAGTGGAAGCTGGTATGCTTTGGCAGGGTCTGAACCACGCTTTAGTACTTCACTCCAATGGTGTTGAATTTCCTGACTGTCGTGCACAGTCTGTAATATATTGTCTCCACTTCAGGGCAGCCTGGCTCTCCAGGACAGAGGGTACAACCCAGACCAGGGCATTCTCCAAAACTATGGTGTCTTTGCTGCCATAAAAATGAAAATAACTAAAATTACATCCAACAGAAGCAATTTTCCACAATGGAAAAGGTAGTCAAGTCATGCCTTCAGGTGTATTAACCTAACAGAGCAACAAAAGTATGCTGGGCTTTAAATTGCACTAACAATCTGGAAAGGATTTTCCAACTGGAGTTATGTTAAGTGTTAGTAGTGAAACCTGGGTGCTTTTTCCTTTGATCTCTCTTCAAGCTCATATAGAATAATAGGATCAAAATAAAATGCCATTTATATGAACACCTTGTTCTTTTGATCTAAGCACCAAAAATTTTGTCTGCAGTTACAGCCTAGCAAACAGTGCATCTGTTCCTTTTACTTGGACCTTCTAGTTATCATAACTTTTAATAAATAGTGTCACAGCCAATTTTCTATGCAGTTCATGAACTTAGTTGTCATTTTTGCCCTAAGAATCTTTAACTACCCTTTCAGAAGAATTTAAAATAAGGTGTACAGGAGCTGTAAACTATTGCCTTCTGGTTGGTTGAGTGTATGATTTAAACATCTGGATACTGCAGTGTTTCAAAGTATAAAGTTATTTGTTTGTTCTTGGAGTACTTGGGGAAAACCGTTGAATTAGTGTAGGCTGAATGAGAGGGAATGTTTGAGGGGGAAGAACAGTGGTAGGGTGGTTTTTATAGGCGCTAGGTTCAGGATCCCTGTTATTTCCATGAGAGATGTGTTGGGCCCTGTGATGTCTGGGTGGTAGCCAAGCCTTTCTCTTCATTGCCTACGTCTGCAGGAAAGAGCACAGAAGGGTTACACCTGGTAGTTACAGATCCCTTTAGTTTTATGTGGAAGTCAGATGGTCCATGGCTGAGCATGAGCACCCTTCAGTTCTTTATTCTCCAACTGATGGTCAGGAGCGTTCCTTTGGAAGTCATTCTTGCAAGCACTTAAAGTAAAAACACTTATTCATGCTCTTTCAAATCTCTTAGTAAGATTCATTCTTCTCTTTGACTCCCTTGAAGCAGCTGAGCTGTTTATTCTGATGACTGATTGTGTCTCATTGTGATCCCTGCTTTAGCTGTTGTAACCTCCCAGAGCAGAAGAGCTGGGCATGAAGCGCTGTGCCAAATGAAAGCAAATAAACCCAAGTCCTGCAGTTCACCAGTGTCATAACTGCTGCTGCCCAGGAAGAGGGATTAACAAGTGAAGAAACACTAGCTAGGAGAGATCCAGTGGCCAAGCTGAGTCTTGGGTGTCAAATGTCTCTCTCAAGCTTTGCGTCCCTCTGTAATTTATATTTAGCTGCTAAGCTGGTGTGATAGGAGCAGTCAGCTTGTGAGGAGCACTGCTGGGAAAGTGTTCAGGCTCTTGCTGAAATAGCTGCACTTGAGCTTGTGGCACACGAGCTGTCCTCCAGCAAGTTTTTTGGGTTTTTTGCAGACTTAGCTGGCTCTCTGCACTCTATCTCAAGGCAGGAGTGTTCCAGAGAGCCATAACCATGACTATAACCCACAACCCTCTTCTTATAAAGTGGTGCAGTGTAATTCATTGTGTGCAATAAAGATACTGAGCTGGTTTGAGCACCAGAAGCAGCAAGGATATGTTTGTGCAGCAGTGCACTGGGATTGAGGCATCCTGCTGGGATCAGATCTCCATCCTAGTGCAGCCACTCTGCCTCCAGTCCTTCCCTAAGCAGTACAGAACTAATGTAGGAAAGTTTGCTGCTGTAGTTGCCCTAAAAGGCAGTATCTGCCCAACTCTTAATTTGAGCAGGTTCTATGTCCCTGTTCATCTTCCACCACTTCTCATTTCCTATCCCAGAATTCAGACCTACTTTTTGGCATCAATTAAGGGAAGGTTGTGGGACTCTTTGGCCAAGGAGTTTAAAAGCTACAAAGATTGGTAGTTTCCCTCCCTACAATAAGAATGTGATTGCCCTAGTTCTGTGGTTAGCATGAAACAAGTCAGCTCTGTCATGAAGTCAGTGGGGTACAAGTTAATACAAGGTAGTAAAGGAATAAAACAGCAAAGTCCACAGTCTTTTATGACAAAACCAGTATGATCCTGCTGCAATATAAGGCCCTGCTGTGAATGGTATTTTCTGATGCTTGGATAAGTGCAATTTACATATATACAAAGTGTATGAATAAAGTTATAAAAGTATACTTGGTATTTTACTTTTTTTTCCCTTGAAAGTAATTTTCTATTGTTCAAACTTTCAGCTTTCACTGGTTTTGTTTCCAAAAACCCCAAAAGGAAAAGAAAATAACAAAAGTCCATAAAGGCAAAAGGGATATGTTCTCATTTCAGTTCACAGAATTTCCTGCCTTTAAACAATACAAATATATGCCCTTAGGTTTCCAACATGCTGGAAGGATACTGAATCCTTGAAACAGATCAAATTAAAAGCAAGTCCACTATAGCAACATCAAGTTGTAGCAGCGTGTCCAATAGATCTCAACAAGAATTTGTTGAGGGGGTTTAACCACATTGCCAAGACTTACAGAATCCTAAACTGCTGAACCCATGAGTGAATAAACACTTAGAAACAGCAAGTTCAAGGCTGAACTGTGCACAGGTAAAATCTGATGCTTAATTAATTGTTGCCTGTTCACTACAGGCCCCATTCAAAGCAGATATTTAATATCACTTTGAAATGTATGCACAAACAGAGCGGGCAGCTGGTGTACAGTTTTTAATATCACAGGTAGCTCAGTGATGGCATCAGCATTTTACAGAATTTCCAGAGACTGTGGCTCCCCAGAGATTCTTCTGGCACCCAGATGCTGAAAGCAGATGATCAGGATTGTAGATCAGCATCACTCTCATCCTGATTTACACCAGAAGAGAGTCCAAGGGTTTTGTGGCGTTTTTCCTCAGAAGACACTGGTATTAGCAGAAGGACACTGCTACTAGTAGTATTAATATTTTTAGAGCTTTTTGACAAAAACTTGATCCTTTCAGAGCAAAACTGGAGACTTCTGGCATTTGAACAATGAATGAGATTGGGACCTACTGTCAAAGCTGGGATTAGTGCTTGGAATTTCCTCTGGTCCACACTGCCTGGTTGAGATACAAATGCTGCACATTTAAACTTCAGTTGTAGTGCAAAAGCAAAATGCAAATTAATATAGTAACACATTTTCAAATGGAGGTCAAAGTCCCTGCATTAGCAGGTCCTGAGGGCCAGAGCCAGTTTACTGGGCCATCCAATTCAAATGCCCTGTGGCTGGGATAGCACCATAACAGGCAAAAAATGTTTTTTTCTTACTATTTGAATATTGTATTCTTGACAAAATGTGGTTTAAATTTTGGTGCACATACAATTATTATATTTAATTAGTTTCCTAGATTTTTACAGTTAAACCTTCATGTAAAAGCAGATTTCATTGCTTTTTTATTTCTTGGGATACCTGAGAAAACCCTAAACAGTTCAGGTGAAGTATGTGTTTTCCTGGGAAGCACACAGAAATTTGCATTTGCGCAGGCGAGTGAATTATCAAAACCAGATGTAAGCAAGTGGAACATTTTACATAAATTTATTAAAATCATTATTTACCTGTAAGTTATAAGAAGGGCTTAGTTGCACTAGTTTGCTGCCAATATGTACTGCCAATAATCTGCCAGAAAGCAGCTTGCTGACAAAATCCCTGAAATGGTTTGCTTATGATTGCACAGAACGTTACAACCCCGAGTCAAATGAAAACCTACTATAAACGAACTCTTTGATGGTGGATTCGCTGGAATATGGTATTGATATACGGTGTACAGTTTATATGGATTATGTATACTGTGCAAGAAATATGGATATCTATTAAGGGTAACATGATATGTAATCGGTTAGGACAGTTATTGTTTTCAGTGTTTGCTAGGAATAAGATCACAGGGTGACTGCTCAGTTCTGAAAAACAGATTATTCCCGTGCTGCCCAAAGCACCAGCACGCCATTTCTCCAATTAATACAGAAAGGCTATTGAAAATGTAAAATATCTGACATCTATACAGAGTAATTTTAAAGGCAACTTTACTTCTAGGAACAATTTATACATTACATAAACTTATATTTTTCATCCAAGTATCATTTCGAGAAAAGCAAGCCTAAATATTGGAGGCCATGGGGAAACATAATATTACGATAATGTTCTTTGGTGCGGTTTGGAAGGTTTTAGGAAACATTTGGAAGTATTTTTCTCATAAAATCACTTAACTATTGAAGTGTTATGATAGCACTCCCTTCTGCATTGTGTATGTTGCAATGCAGCCTGGTTAAAGGGGACATTCATCCCCTATATCCTGATTAAAAGTAGTTCCAAAAACCAGGAAATTATATGTTATAGGATCCTGGGTTTAGTTTAATTAAAAGGAAAAAAAAAATATTTCAGGTGTGATATCAGTTTTCAAACACCCATTTCTAGTTGTGTTTAGCAAGAGGAGATAGTGTATTGAGTAGAACTCTTCGTGAAATTTGCATTCTCTAAATAAGCACTTGAGAGCTCAGCTAGTTTTTTTCTGTTTAAGGAAACACTAATGAACATGACCAATCCTTTAGAATCCTAAGGAGCCTTAGAAAACTTGCAATTCTCAGAAGCCTAACTTTTTTTCCCCATAGTGCAATTCATTCTTTTGAACTTCTGCAGAAGCAGAACTTAAGTCAACGATTTCCAAATTTCTGGCAGTTGTTATAAAGAGGACTCTTAAGGCTCCAAAAGTTTCTTTGTGATGTTGGTGCAGCAGATCTACATGGTCATAGTGTTTAATTATAGAGAAAATTACTTTTTTTTCTGAACTATGAATTAATCCATGTATTCATATCTCGCACAAAAAAACACATAAGTTATTTTCACCTGCACTATAAAATATGTATTTTAGTTCATTATCATCTTTCTGAGAAGCTCTTAAATTATCATCATTCCATTTCTGCAGAATGATAGGCACAGAAATTATAACTGCACAGATTCTTGTAGTTAGTGTTAAAAGATTTCAGAGAATAGAAGACATGAACTCAGAAATAATATATTTAGGGTCAAACTCACTCTCATTTGATGTCAAAGAGAACTTTGCCTTTCACTTTGCCTGTTTCACTGCACCCTAGTATTTTGCATGGATTTTGGGGAATAATTTTTGACACTCTGACACTGGCTGCCCCATGCCTGGAAGTGTCCAAGGCCAGGCTGGAGCAGCCTGGTTTAGTGGAAGATGTCTCTGCCCATGACAGGGAGTAGGAACTCATCTTTGAGGTCCCTTACAAGCCATTCTGTGATTCTGTGAATGAGAGTTGAAGAACACTTTTGTTAAAATCCTGGTCCTCAGGGGTGGGGGCTTTAGAATACACATGGTACAGGGATGTTAGAAAATAAAGTGTAATACTGAGGGGAAGGTTAAGAGGTCAGTTTGAGCATCCTCCTTAGATTGACCTACAGATATAACGTCTTAGAGCATAAAAAAAATAGGAGTGTTGTTGAATTAAATAGAATGGAAAGAAAAGTGTAAATTTTAATTAGAAATGGGAATTCTTGACGGTGTCAAGTGTGGATCTTGGATATTGAGGGATTTCACTCAGAAATTATTTGGAAAAACAGGTGGAAGTTACGATTTGAGGAAAGAAGCTTATCCTGTTGGCCTTCTTCTCTTTTTACTATTGGGATCTCTCTTGCTTTCCTCATCTTCCTTCCCCACTCAGATGGATGAAATTGAGTCCAAGCCAACTGCCCATGGTTGGTCTGGATCCAGCCTCTCTTCTCCAGGACCACCTTTGGAGCCTCCCTGCTAATCAGGCACCAACTGGAGAGTCAGGGTTGTTTCATTCAGCTAATTTTAGCTAAAACAGCATTATTTTGACTATTTTGTGAGAAATAAGTCAGACCTTGTGATATCCCTCCCTGGTTTATCTGTTTTCTAGGTTGCACGCCAGTTCTTCTCTCTGACCAGAAAGGAAGATGTCCTGGTCAGCTTTAGCTCTCTCCCACACTGCTGTTACTTAATATCTGCATGTGAAAACTGCAGTCTTGGCCTTTGGGAAAAACTAAAATTTGACTGGAGGAGGCTCTTGAGCAACCTCAGTGGTTCTCTGAGTTTCTCTCTGTCATGGAAAAGAGAAGACAACGATCACACCTCAAGTAAAATGTCATATTTCTACATCCTGCAGTTTTCAAGCAGGGAAATCAGTGCAAACCATGCTTATTGTATCCAGGAAAAGGCACATTCTGCAGTGGGAAGACAAGCTGAGCCGCAGACCTTGGATTTTCTTTAGTGATGCCCTTCCCAGTGCTTAATCTTGGCTCTGTTCAGTTTTCTTTCTGTTCTCTCTCTTTGCTCCTAATCCTTGTCCATGCTTATAAGCGCCTAATATTTATATGGCATTATCTGTGTTAGAGATTACTGCTGACAAGTAATCTCTTCCCTCTTCTGAATGAAGAATTACAGCCATTGCTGAAGATCAGAAAGTGAAATTAGATCCCCGAAAGTATGTGACAACTTCAATAAACCCTAATACCAAATTCCCTGAATATTGGGGATCTTCTTTCAAGTGTTTAGGTTTGAACTGTAGTACAGCTTCAGGACACCTGACCACACTCAGCAACATTTTTTTTTCCTGTAGGGCAGAATGTGACAGTAGTTGCAAAGAAAAAAAATTTAAAATTAGCTATGACTATTCTCACAGTTTTGTAATTTCTTGCAATCTTTTGAGAAGTAGCTAAATATAAGCAGCATCAGTTTTTACTGTTATCAGCTGATTTGTAATATGAAAGATAAAAACATAAATGTATTATTTTATATATAAATAAGTATATACTAATGGAGTTGCTGTCTGTTCCAGTTTGGCACCCAAAAATCTTCCTTTTTTTTTTTTTTTTTTTTTTTTTTTTAACTTTATTTCTTGGAATAGAATCAGCAAAATTCTTGAGTTTTGAAAAAAAACAACTTTGGTATTTGTGCAGTGCTTGGTCAGTAATAGGTGTGCATGGCTTGGAGCAACCTGGTCTAGTGGAAGGTATCCCTGCCCATAGCAGCAGGGTTGGAATGGCATAATCCTTTAAGTCCCTGCCCACTCAGACCATTCCATAATTCTATGATTTTAAAACTTTTTAATGGCAATATTAAAAAAGAAACAAACTATCAGAACTATAACTTTGCACCCAAATGTAACTACGTTTACAGAAGGACCAATTTTTATTGCTTTTTAAAAATCTATTTATTTATTCCATGCATTCTTGCAAACTCTTGAGGCAGTTGTGTAATTTGGTCTAACCTAAACCAGCACTCCGGTTCATCTTTCTAATGTGATTTCCATTCATAGAGCAGTGACATCATGGCCATCACATCCTTTTTTGTTGTTGTTGTTGTTTTTAATAAAATGGTGCATAAAGTGACTCTTGGTGCCATGGAAAAAACTAATCCCCATAAATAACTTTTCATTAGGGCAAATAAAGTGTGGTGAATAAACACATACGGTGGAACATGGCAACATATTACAAAAAAGAAACGTGTGTGGGAAAAACAAATGTCTGCTTCAAGGAAAAGTACATGGATTTCTTCAGAGCGGGGTTTCATGGCATAAATGAAAAGCAAATATATAATATATAGGTTGTGAGTTAAAAAATCTGTTACTCACAGTAGCAAATATTTAGATTGAAACTCTGAATTTCAGGATATTGAATTTTTATTACATATGAACTTAGTTTAATAGTTAACCCGTCTTTTTAACTAAGCATCTAGACTCAGCATGCAAAAAGGGAAAGTTTTCAAAGCTTACTCTTTGTAGAGCCTTCATAAAGTTTTAAAATTGACTGTTCACTGTGTTGGAGAGCCTCAAAAATCTAAATAAATAAAAGAAATTTGAAAACAAGTTGCTGTACTAAAATTAGATATCTAGGTCCTCTCTATTTGTTCTGAACTTTCAGTGTTTCAATATATATGAGTTATGCATAAAAGTAATACATTTTCCATGTTTTTTTAAATATAAGGGACAGTACCTTGTGAAATCTGTTGAAATTGTTAATATTTGTAAGCTTAGATGATAATTCTTTTTCTGGAAAGTTTCACGTGCTAGAGTTCACTAGAGCAAGTTAGTAATAATAATAAAATGCTTCTCCCATATTTAAAATAGATTGTTGGGGCATTTTTCTTATGTGACTTGTGTGTTTTGTAACTAAGATTGAGAAAAATTGTGTGTCCATCTTGAGAATGAAATCCCACTTCTCTGCTGTGGTAGCTCTCTAGGTGGTTTTATAGAATGATGGAGTGTTTTGGGTTAGAAAGGACTTTACAGATAATTTCATGCCACTGCCTGTCATGGGCAGGGACACCTTCCACTCTCCCAGGTTGCTCCAGTCCCTATCCAACCCGGCCTTGGACACTTCCAGGAATCCAGAGGCAGCCAGAGCTTCTCTGGGCACCCTGTGTAGTGTTTCACCACCTTCATGATAGAAAATATAAAACTTTAAAATATTCTTTCTTATAGCTAGTCTTTCAAGCCTGTGTCTGCTCCTGCTCCAGCCTTGTTTCTTTATTTCTTTATAACCATTGTGGTGGTATAGAAGTCCTGCAAGCTCTTGATCTTTTAAATGACTGAGATCTGGGCAAGTACTGGGTGGAGAGATACCTCTGGAAGGTGGCAGAAAATAATTAATGTGAGTCTGGAGGAACAAAACTGTGCTGGAGAAAATGTAAACACAAAAAAGGCTCTAACTAGACATTGTCTTTTCCCAGCCTGCTTCTGGGAAATGCACATGAACAGGTTTAGATGACTTTGTGTTGTTATTAGTTTATTTTCAGGTCATTTATTTAAGTGTCATAAAGAACATTAGCTGGTGGTTAGGGACTCCAATATCCATTATATCATTCCAATCATGTGGACAAGTTTATACTACACATGATTTACAACGGTCTTTCCGCCGGAGAAATTGTTCTCCTCAGGTACAAGGTTTTATTCGTGGTTGTATTTAGCAAAATCCAAGTGGCTGAGCACAGAGACGTCTTCCAATCAAAGTCTAAAAATTAATGCCTTTCCACGAACACCGTGGATTGCAGCAAGAGCTGTTTATGGCTCTCTGCCTACATCTTTTATCATGTCTCCACTGTTGTTAGTAAAATATACAGAACTACTTTATGCCAAAACAATGGAAGTTAATGCAGATAACTTGTTCCAAAGTTAACCATCAAATAAATCTCTTGCTTTTTTTTTTTTTTTTTTTTTTTTCCAAACTGTTAAGTGAAATGGTGTTCTAAAACCTTTAAAAATTGTCAAGATGATGAATACTCTGTGTGTAATACAAGTAAATACCATGGAATTGATTGCACACACATGTCTTAAATAAAAGATATTAAAGAGTATATTCCAGAGAGAAATCGGTGGAGTTTTATCTAATATTATTAGGAATTCTGCAATGACAGATCAGATTTATAAGGGTTGAAAACTAAGGAGGAAACCTGTTGAGAAACAGAAATGGTGCAGTGAGTGGATGGCTGGCCAGGAGATTAAAGACAGGCAGGGGGATACAGCCTGCCTAGGTAGCCTGACCTCTCACACCTCAAGCAATTTGTCTTAACAGCAGTAGTTTTTCAAAATATCTTAGTTAAATTTGGGCTGGTCAATCAGTCCTTTCAGTGCAGCCACAACTTGGTAGTTTAGGAAAAATCCCCTAACCTGTTTCTCCTTCAGCTTTTCCCATGTGTAAATATTTAAAAGTACATCCTGACAGGACTGTGTCTGTGCTTCAGAGGAGCCACCAGCAGCCAGTTTTAGGTCTGTGACCAAAGGCTGAGGGAATTGGGATTGTGCAGCCTGGAGAGGAGAAGGCTCCAGGGAGATCTCAGAGCCCTTTCCAGTGCCTAAAGGGCCTCCAGGAGAGATGGAGAGGGACAAGGAATGGAGGGATGGGACACAGGGAATGGGTTCAACTGGCAGAGGGCAGGGAGGGATGGGATATTTGGAAGGAATTGTTCCTGTGAGGATGGTGAGGCCCTGGCACAGGTTCCCAGAGAAGCTGTGGCTGTGCCTGGATCCCTGGAAGAGTCCAAGGCCAGATTGGACAGGGCTTGGAGAAAGCTGGGATAGTAGGATGGGTCCCTGCCCATCGCAAGGGGCTTGGAACAAGATGGTTTTTAATGTCCCTTCCAACCCAAACCATTCCTTGATTGTAGGATTCTGTGTACAGAATTCAGCCACACCAAATTTGTACTTCTAAACTGAGAGAATCTGATGCTGGCTAAGGTGGTGAGATGGGAATGGTTTAATTCAGGCCCATTTGGGAACCTGACATGTTTGTGACACAGGTGATGGATTTGGTTGGGGATTTTTAACATGACTAAACTTTTACTGATTATATCTCCAGAGCAGCTCCAAAAAGCAATGGTGAGCAGTAGGAAGAAAGGCAGATCTCAAAGGTTGTGGCAGTGGCTTGAAAATGCAGCTTATTGTAGATAAAACAAAAATTATATGCCAAGGAACAGCAAACCAAATGAAAGAATACTCATTACATGGAGTAGTTATGCAGTGTGCTGACTCAGGAAAGGAGATTTAGGGGTTTGAAGGAAAATCCTCAAAGCGATTAGACAAGAGCACAACAGCAGTAAAGCTCACAAAGTCTGTGTGTGTTTGTATTTCAGTAGTGATTTTGAAGAAAAAGGGTCTGTTTACATTTAAAGGTGCTCCATTGAAGGGTGAGGTGAATGATCCTCATTTTCAGGAATATTTGTTTTGACAGAGTGGGAAGGGAGTGGTTTGTTCTCAGCCCAGAAAGGAGCTGTGATGGAGTAAAACTCTGAAGAACTGTGGAGGAGGTTGATAAAGTGTAGCAAGTGTTGGCTTTAGTAAGTAGTTTCATGAAGAAGCTACAGTCTGTAAACATTTGAAAATTAAAAGGAAATGAAAAATTTAAATGTCTCTACTTACCTGGGAAAACCATAATCACACTGAAAGGCATATGAGTAAATAACATGTGGGTAAATTAACTTGAGGTACAGTCAGCTCTTTAGACTGAGGAACCTGTGGTGGCCATGCTTGGAGTCCTTCCCATATTAATTTAGAAGGGTCATGGTTGAATGAAGGAGCTTCACTCAACTGTTTCCTGGGGAAGGTCTGTAATTCTTCACTACTTTAATTCAAATGCTTAAAATATTAAATTTCACGTATTACAAAATAATGGTTCGTTGCCTCCACGGAACTGTGCAAATGCAGCCTGCTGTTGGGAGGGGTTTCTGCAGCGTGGACATCAGGTGGAGGAGCCAGTGGTGTCTGTGACACCTCAGGAAAGTCATGAGTATCCCTGCCTGAGTTTCCTTATCTTAGGGTTCACTACTCACACCCATGAAAAAACACGGTGGTTTTATGCTACGAATGGATGCACAACTCAATCCTGTCTCTGAGGTCTGAGGTTTTCTTTGTAAATTGTAATTATTGTTTTCAGTTAGTCACTACAGAAGCTGCAGAATTATTAAGGTTCAAAAAGACGCTTGAGATAAGCAAATCCAGCCTTTGACCAATCACCACCTTGTCAACCAGACCATGGCCCAAAGTGCCACGTCCAGTCATTTATTGATCACCTTCAGTGACTTCACCACTTCTTGGGCAGTCCATTCTGATGGTTAACAATCCTTTTCATGAAGAGATTCTTCTTGGTGTCCAACCTGAACCTCCCCTGGCACAGGTTCAGGCCATGTTCTCTTGTCCTGTTGCTGTTCCTGGGGAGAAGAGGTCAATCCTCACCTGGCTCCATCCTCCTTTCAGATAGTTGTAAAGGACCATATGGCCTCAACAACTAGGATAAAGGATTGCTCCCGTCTTAGAGGTAATACTGGCAAAAATTCCAAGACTTTTCTGGCAGAGTTGCCTTCTTTCTTCCAGAGGTGTTTGCATTTCTTTATTTTAGCAGGTAAATAATTTTATTCTCCCTGTTGATGCATGTGTCATTAGGGAATGCATTGTTTTATTTTACAGGTGCCATATTCACTAAAATAAAATGTATCTTCCTGAATTCATATTGTCGTTTAGATGGGTGAAAAACATCAACCATGTTTGACCTTCTAATTTGCTATTACTTAATTAGTTGTCAGGTGAATCTTTAATCCAGCATAAACACAATATAGATTATTTTTTGTTGCTGTTCGTGTTCCTCCCAGGTTCATGCCAGAGCATAAACTTGCCCGTTTGGAGGAGGTAATTGGTGTTAAAAGGAATGGAGATGCTTATCAGTCGGAGGGGCTGCCTGGCCAGCAGGAGAGCAGAGCTGTAATGAAAACCAGTGATGCACATCCTGAGTCTGGACTTTGTGAGCCCCAGCCTGGACTCTGCACCACACAGCACGAGGGGCTGCCCTCCCCACCAGCAGCCCCAGTCCAGGCTGAAGCACCAGAAAGTACAAATCC
>JAREIS010000131.1:1132500-1147500 GCA_030060385.1 Muscicapa striata striata
CAAGGATTACAGTGTGTAACCTGTGCTGACAACAGATAAATGACTGGCAATATTGTGCCAGAGCTGTTGGGTCCTGCATGGAGTACTGATGATGATGATGATGATGATGTTATCTTGCAGAATGGACTCTGCTGGGATAATTTTATGATAAAACACTTTTTTCAAATGCCACTGGGTCCAGGCAGGCATTTACTAGCTACGGGGGCAGCAATCAGTTTCTTCAAAATTTACTGTTCTAAGCCCATTAGAGTTCCAGCGCAGCAAGGCTCTCGATGGAAATCGAAAGCGCCTGCCTTCGTCTGAGGATGCTGCATGCAAATCTTCCAGGCTGAACTCCTACCCTTTAGTGTTAGGATGCTTTTGCAACTGGTTTATGTAAATTCACTCATCAAAAGGGACGGTTTATTTTTAATTGATGAATATGAATTAGAAAATTAAGACACTGGGCTAGAATTTGCTGAAGAGACAAGCATCCTCAGCCCGTAGCCCAGGCACAGGTGAAAACAAGGGGCTGGAGCAGCCCTTTTGCCAGGCAGAGCAGCCAAAAATAAGCACTCATTGCCTTTTTAGAGGCAAAGGCATAGCGTGCCTTATTCAGGCATCAGCAGTTAAAAGCATCCCCTTCTTGGGTCTAGTGTGAGGCTCTCTGTAAAGAGCACTAATTTTAGCCAAGTGTTGTAATGTGCGAGGGGGTTTTTGTGTGTCAAGCATTGGCAGTGGGATCCTGCTTGTCTTCCAGCACGAAAACGCTCGCAGATATTGTCCTATACAATAATGCTTAACGACCATTGTCTACCATGATGGTTTACATGTGGTTTTCATTTTGGGGGTGGAAAAGAAAAAAAAAAAGTAGGAAAGGAAGAATTTGTTTTGTGCGTGTGTGTTCCTGTGTTCCCCCTTCACCTAACACAAGAAGCCTTTGGCTAAACTGTAAAAAATAACCTTTGTGAAGCCATGGTGCTGTTTGAGAAGGCCTCTCTAACTGAAGTGATGGTGACCTCATCATGCTGGGGCATAGCAGGGACAGCCAGCACCCTGAAATGTGGCATTAGCCCCAACACTTCTTCCACTGCCCACTTGGAACCCCATCCAAATCCAAGGTGCCATTCTCCAGCAGACATGTTCTCACTTGGAAGTGATGTTAAAATGTCTGTGCATGAGAAGAGGTGCTCTGGTACACTCCTGCCCCTCCTCTCCATCCCTCTTGAGCCTGAGCCTGACAAGGATTGCAGTGTGCCACCTCTGCCCACAGCAGATACGTAACTGACATTATTTTACCAATCACAGTGTTCTCCACAGAGTGATTTGTTTCTCCTTCCTCACCAGGCCTTAATTTTTTCTTATAAATATCTACAGCAAGGCCCTGCTAACAGGAATTATGGCCAAGAATGTGGATAAAGGGCAAGGATGGGTTTCTGAGCTGACAAGGGCTGTGCCAAGGAATTGCTCTTCCCTGTGTGTAAATGGGCTTTGATGCAAAATTCTGGTGATCAATGGACAAGCTTCCGACATTTCATCAGAACTTTGTGGTGTCCCACAGGTTTCCATTGCAGTGTTGATAAAATGTCTATTTAGAATTATAGAATACTTTAGGTTGGAAAATATTTCTAGGATCACTGATTCCAACCATAAGTCAATCATGTCCAACTATACTGGACATGTTGGAGCAAGTCCAGAGGACACCATAAGGATGCTTAGGGGGATTGAACTTGTCTACTGTGAGGAAGGGCTGAGAGAATTTGGATTGTTCAAGGAGACCTTAGAGCCCTTCCAGTACACAGCAGGGCTCCAGAGAGCTGGAGAGGGGCTTTGGGCAAGGGCATGGAGTAACAGGACAAGGGGGAATGGCTTCCCAATGACAGAGGGCACAATTAGATGGGATACTAGGGAGAAATTGTTCCATATTAGGGTGGTGAGGCCCTGGCACAGGTTCCCCAGAGAAGCTGTGTCTGCCTCTGGATCCCTGGAAGTGTCCAAGGCCAGGCTGGACAGGGCTTGGAGCAGCCTGGGATAGTGGGAGGTGTCCCTGCCCGTGGAAGGAGGGTCAGAACTAGGTGGTTTTTCAGGTCCCTTCCAACCCAAACCATTCCTTGATTCTCTGATACTTAGTGAAGAATGAGTGTATTGCAAAGATGACAGTGACCAGTGTGGCATGGTGCTTGTCTCTCCCCCAAAACTCCCCCATCACCATTTATACATACATTATTCCCTCTCATTCACCCAAACCTTATGCTTTTTCTTTTTGTCTGTATGTTCTGTATCATCTAAGCAGTTCAAGATGTGATAAGAGAACAATTCTTCTTCTCCTAATTGCATGGGTGTGATAAAAGATCACACGGGGAATCTGCAAGAATTTACACACCCATGAAAACAAATAGCTGCTGTCAATTCACATGGAGGATCAGATAAGGCCATTATCTCATGTCAAACATACCAGTGTGTGACAAGAGCATGGGAAGTATATGGGGCAGGAGATACAGGAGCAGGAGGAACAGTGGTGGAAGTCATGATGAGTAAATTCAGAAGGAAAAAAAACCCCAAATCTAGATTGCAAAAATTATCTGAAGATTTCTGATCTAAGGGAAGCCGGTGTGTTCAGAGATAGCCCTGTGCCCAATTATCTGATTTTAATGTAGAGTACCATGAAGAAGTGAGTTCATGGGGACAGGCTGTGCTGTACCAACATGTGGCTGCCCAACATGAGGCCTTGGTCCCCTTCACTCAGGAGCAAGTAAGTGCTTTGGAAAGGGCTTGTCCCATCTGGGACAAGAAGTAAATGTTGTGCCTTTTATGATGGGGCAACTCTTCATCAGTGAGCTGAGCACAAGTGCTCTGAAAGCTGCAAGGGAGAGAAGCTTGAAAAGGGATTTTTAATAGTATTTAGTATATATTTTATATATATATATAATATATATTATATATATAAATTCTAGTAGATAATTAATATATAACATATTATATATATATATAACATATTGAATAGTAACTTGTTCCTCTTGGCAGCACAATACAAGATTTGTGTAGTCACTGTTTGAACTCTCAATTGAAAACCATTTCCTATAGAGACACTTGAGTATACAGTGACTCATATTTTCCTCACGCTGTTGAATATTTTGGACCAAATCTTATCCCATCAAGATGCAGGTGTGGCAAGACAGCAAAACAGGAAAGAAATCCATCTAGAAATCACATATAAGTACCCAGAAATGCCATTAGGCTCAACAGGCATCCTCAACATTATGGACAGCCTGCAGAGAAGTAGTAGATGTGGTGAATAAACAAGGCAGACTGAAGACAAAAGCTTAAAATAAAAGTGTTTATACAGTGCTAACTAGAAGGCACCGGATATGATAAAAAGCCCACAGGATATAAAATAACAAATTGAAATGGGAACTTTTTAGCAGCATCTAAGGAATGCCATCCAGTACTCCCAAGGAAAACAGCTTTCACCAGAGCAGTGACACTGATGGCAGTGGTGGATGAGCCTCTGCCATGAACAAGTGGAGATATTAATGTAGAAGTTGACACCTTTCCCTCTTGCACATGTGAAAATAGTCTAACTTCACATTCATGCAAGCTGTGGTTAAGTTTGGGAGGAGGTGCTACTCTTTTAGAGTCACAGAATGGTTTAGGTTGGAAAAGACCTCTTGTCGAGTCCAGCCATTTCCCCAACCTAGCCCACCACTAAACCATGTCCCCAAGTGCCACATCTACACAGCTTTTAAATCCCTCCAGGGATGGTGACTCAACTAATAAATAAGAAAGTGAATGAAATAATTTGAGAAGTTCAGCCTTAAATGGAAAGACAGCTTGGAAGTGCCCTTTCTTTGGTTGTTCATTCAGTGGTGTCTAATCTTGAAATGTCTTCCTGCAGCAAGAGAATTTGAGGCACTGAGCCCTTCCAGTGGAAGATGTGTTATTCACTGTTTTGTAGGAAAGTCCAGCATGTGCTGAAGGTGTGAAAGTTCTGCTTTACTGGAAATCTCAGCATCAATTTCTCCATTACAGCATGTTTTCTCAAAGGGCTATAGGCAGCTTATAGTCCAGAGGAGCAAACATCTCTAATTTTGATTCTAGCAAAAAGAGATGTTCTGTGTTACATTTGCATTCTTCAGCTGAGAAGCCAGATAGAATTTTGAGTAGTTTGTTGTGTTTATCGTATAGGCAGAGCCTCAAGGAAGTGCTCATCTCTTAGTTTCCTTCCTACCTGCTCTCTGGTTGAGATGTGGGTAACTAGACTCAGAAATACTGAGAAATGCTCACTGTGTAGTCACAAACTAAACCAAAAAAAAAAAAAAAAAAAAAAAAAAAAAAAAGGCAGTTTTGAAAATTTTAAGACAAATACTTCATGCTGAGATAGAATGGCAGGAATTAAGTTAGGGCTGTGAAATTCACCTGTGAGGCACTGAGACACCACAAGAGGAAACAGCCTCAAGTTGTGCCAGGGAGAATTAGGTTGGATATTAGGAAAAAAATCCTCACCCAAAGGGCTGGCAGGCTCTGGCAGAGGCTGCCCAGGGCAGTGGTGGAATCCCCATCCCTAGAGGGATTTAAAAGCTGTGTGGGTGTGGCCCTTGGGGACAGGGTTAGTGGTGGCTTTGACAGTGCTGGGGGAACTGTTGGACTCAATGACTTTTGAGGGCTTTTCAGAGCTAAATGATTCTGTGATGCTCTGACCTTTTAGCTTTCCCAAAAACTGCATGTTTGCCAGTCTTGCAGAAAGATCCACAGAGGACAGTGAAGGTGTTTGGCTTTGAGTGGTGTTTTTTCTCCCCTGGTTTCAATTGCCTGGGCTCCTTATTAATTGTTGAAGCAACATTTGCTCTGTTGGCATCAGCAGTGCAGGAAAGGAGAGGGGAACTATCTCAGAAATACAAAGAGCTGAGAGATTTTGTGATCTCTTCCCACTCAAACATATCCTTCAAATCACATTCCCTCAGTCAAGGGAAATAATTTCAGTTACCCTGGTCACAGTAGAAAGCAGCCCTCTTTTTGAATGCCTTTTTTCATTACTGTAGATATGTTTCTGAGATGAAAAACCATGTTTCTTCTAATTACGGTTACATGTAGTTAATT
Organism: Muscicapa striata striata; assembly: GCA_030060385.1. NCBI lineage: Eukaryota > Metazoa > Chordata > Aves > Passeriformes > Muscicapidae > Muscicapa > Muscicapa striata. Next base: position 1,137,577 of record JAREIS010000131.1, read on the forward strand.
TCCTTTTTTTAAAAGCTCAGTGTGAAAGGCAGTTTCCTTTAAAAAGGGAGGGGGGAAGAAAAAGTGATACAGCTGATGTTCCTGTTGCCTTAGCAACAGATTTATTTATTAGGGTCTGAAATGACATGAGTTAATATACCACATACCTGCTGATCGGCAAACTCTCCTATTTCAGCTCCAGTTGACAATTAAGTCCTGGACAGCTACAGCCAGGGGTTAATGTTACTCATTAGGAGAACTAGGTCATTACTGGGAAATCAAGGCACTTAAGGCAGCATGGATAAAATACAAAATTCAACATCTCAAGGAGTGAGGGGTTTTATGTTAATTAACCTTATTTTCCTTTCATTAAAAAAAAAATAATCTTTCATATATGCATATGACAGTGGATCAATTAATTGAGAAAGGAAAGAAAAAAAAGAAGTAAGCTGTAGTTTACTTTCCTCTCATAGTTGTCTTCATTTCCTTTGGAAGGGTTTCATTATTTTATGGAAAATTCTTATGTCTATATGATGAGTAAAAAGGGTATTAAAATTAAGAAGGGAATCATCATGGAAATCAGCTTTACCACAAGGGAATGAGCAAATAAAAGCCTTGGAAATGAAAATAAATAAGCTTTGCTAATACCTCACCTAAGGAGCAGAATATAAGCCCATCAGAGCTTGGAGATATTTAGAGGTACTTCTTTGCTTCTTTATTAAGCAGTTACATAGTTATTTGACCTTCAGAAACCGAAACTTTAGAGAACTAATTCAAGTTGTTGGCAAATATTCTATTTACAGGAAGCTGATCAGTGGTGTAGCCAACAGTAACTCCTGTAGTTAGTAATTGGCTTCTGATTTCCAGGAAAATTAAATGTATTCTCTGAAAGTTTTATTAAGATATCTGAGTGGGAGTTTTAACTTGATAAGTCATAAGTGATTTAATAAAGCTCTCCTGAAAGCCTTTATTTACTAACTTTTAGCAGGCTTCATTCTGATACTGGAGAACTTAATAGGCTGAAAAATAATTATATTAAAATGAAACATAAATTTTTTGCTCACGGCTTCCCCAAATACACTTGGTTCTTTCACTTCCTTTAAGCACTCTGACTTTATTTTCTGTATTTAAGCTCTGTGGCCCAATTCTGCTTCTTATTGTATTTCGACCAATTTGGTATAAAACCTTTTCTCATTCTTGAGAAGTCAAGGTTGAAACAGCAACTTACCTGGGCTGCACATAGTGAACCATTGTATAAGGTGGGAAGAGCACTGTTCCCTGTAACAAAAGCAAGATTAAAACCCCATGAGTATTTTTCATCTGGATGGGATAGTTTTACTCTCTGATGCACCTTTCTTAAATATAATAAAAATGATGAATAATATCAAGATTCTGCCTGAAATATCACACAAGGGAATTTTCCTTCAAGGCCAGGTTGGATTGGAGCAGCATGGTCTTGTGGAAGGTGTTCCTGCCCATGGCAGGGGTGTTGGGACAAGATGAGCTTTCAAGTCCTTTCCTACCCAAACCATTCCATGATTCTGTGATGCTGTGATTCCCTCTGTGCTATCCAGATGCTCGCAGAGCAGCCACTTCAGTGCCACCCTCCAGAGCCTGCTACAATAAATGCTTTAGCCATGGTTGAAAACCTGATTTTGACTTGATGTAAGACTACAACTGCATCGCCTGGACAGTTGAAGAATATTTAAGTTTGGAACAGATGCATCACAGATTGCCCTAACAGCTCCAGTAAGATTGGTTCTCCCTTCTCCCAGGATGGGAAAATCATTTTATGGGGGATTTTTTTTTTTTTTCCTCCTGTATAGTTGTGAAGCTTAAGTTTTTGAGCAGAATCACATGTGAACAGGTGGGGTTGAGGTGTCCTCTCAAGGCTTTTCCACCCATGGCTCTCAAAGAAATCCTTTTCTACTCCATTCACCTAATTTGGTTTTGGCCTTTCAAATCTCATCCTTCTATCTTCGCCAGGCTCAGTTCCCTGGGAATCTCCTCACGCATAGTCTTCAGCAAATTTGCATCTCACTCTCGTCTAGTTCCTCAGCTTTTCTCTGTCTCCATCACTTCACTCCTTGTCTCTGCAAGGAACCTTCTACAGCATATCCAAGGTACAGTTTGCAGTTTTACTAGGTAATGTTGTGTTTGCTCTTTTTTTTCATCTTATTATTCATATGTTCTGGAAAACTTTGGACAGGATGAAATATTTTCATCATTATTAGGAGGGTTATATTTCTTCCATCAAAACTGTTTTTAATTAGTTTCCACTCCTTGCCACACTGCAACTGTTCAAGTCTATTCTCTTTGCCTTCTTCTGCCCCCTACTCTCCTTTTTTTTCCATATTTTCATGCTTTCCCCCCCCTCCCTGTGTCCTCTAATTGCTGTTTTTTCTCCTGTGCTTATGAACCTGACTCAATGCACTGAGTTGATTCCTCATTCTGAAAGCAGTGAGATTTGGAGTTACTTTAATCTTGTTGAATAATGAGTTTCAAGCCTTGGTGCCAAGAAAGTTCCTGGTTGGAAGCTTCTTCCTTGGAGATCCCAAAAGGATGAGTTATCTTGGGTACCTGAGCTAATTCCTCTCAGGGCATTACTCAGTAAAGACAGGATGTGCTTTTTGACCCAAGCAGGGCATCTGGTGGAGTTTTACCAGATCCATCATGGAAATCAGAGAGGGGCCACAGGGTCTTGTATGGTGGGATCACCATTCCTAGGAAAATCTGTAGTAATGTAGTTTTTATGTAGTAATTCATATATGAATTTATGTTTATGTATGTTTTCTGTTCTTTCAAGAAACTGTTTTAGTAGACTGTTATCCATTTATGATGGATATGTTATTAACATATTCATAAACATCTTATGATTGCCATGACATGACTTTTTTTACAGTATTTTGTAGTTGAATTGCAGCAGGATATGTTGTGTATGGTTATCAGGGCTGTCAGGGTCACTCAGATATTTTATGATCTCCCAAAACAACAGGAAAACCTTTAATTATGTTACCTTTGAAACACTAAAGGAAGTTTTTTTTTGTTTTTTTTTTTTTTGTTTTTTTTTTTTTTTTTTTTTTTTTTTTTTGGTTTGGTTTGGTTTTTTTGTTTGTTTTTTTGTTTTTGTTTTTGTTTTTTTATTATTATTATTTAATAAACTCTTTGGGGTAGTCCACAGCACTTACAGGGTTTTGTTGCAAATTGAAATCAAGTGGTTTTATTTTTTTTTCATCTGAATCCTCTACTTGGGAACAGCCAGACTGGCCAGGCTGGTGTAAAAGAAATGAAAGGCACTGGAATGAAAGTGCATTGATTTTTACACCAAGGTAACTGAGACCAAATGGTGGTCTTTGTCTTCAGAGCTTAATCTCCCTTTAGGAAATAAGCAGGAGGCTCCATGACTGATGCTGATCCTGAGGTTTCTTTGGTTAGGGGACGGGCAATATTTTATTTTGAGTTTTTTTCCTCATGAACTGTGAGGGGAGAAGAAGAATCTAAACAATAAACTCCCAAGGTTCTTTCTTGTTTCTTTTTTTATGAATCTCTTGTAGATAACAGGAGATAGGAGAAAATGCTTTTCCAGCGTAAAGCAAAATGCCACCCATTTTTCTCAGGCCAGCAATTTGAACAAATCAGAGGGAAAAATACACACTCCTCACTGTAAATACGTCATGGGCTCTAATAGAAAATAAAACACTGTATTTGCCAGTACTGTTTGGCTGCTTTTTGCCTCTCCAGTGCCATTTTTTAATTCCTTGGCTTGCAGAGGTGTTCTGAAAGCATGGGTAAGGATCAGGACCCTTTTTTGCTTGTAGGACCTACAAATTGCCAGCTAAAATTTATTCTGTTGGGTCCCTTTTCACACAGAAACATTTTCTTCTACTTGACTCCATTTTCTGTGAACTGAGGGAGTATTAGATATTGTGGTAACTTTTGATGCTGATGATGCCAGACAATGTTTAGAGGCACAATTACAGCTAAAACATTTTGTAGAGCAGATCAGCTGAAAAAGAAAACTCACTGGACTTAACTACATATTTACAGTCTACTTCAACCTCATCTTGGAAATGAAAAAAGATGGAAAAATACTGTGATAAATTGAATAAATGGAAAGCAATTAACATTTCCTTCATGTTTGCATTTTCATAGTTATTTTCTATTTCATAGTTGTTTCTTTTCTAATCGTGCTTTCCTGGCAGTAGCATTTTTTTTTTTTTTTTTTTTTTTTTGCAGTTATCATGAGCATTGTTACCAGAATTTGGTATTAGAATTTTAATTTTTTGGTCCCCTTCTTTTCCTCTCGTAATCTTAACCTAGACAATGTATATTAAAGTCATTTGATTTGGGAAAGTCTTCTGTCCTCTGTGAAAATAATTACTGGAATGTATTACATTACTGTGATTCTCACCATATTTCTCTAAGTGAAAGCTCCTCTAAGAGCATATCTTGCAGATGGGGAAACCTGGGCAGAGCTGTCTTGTGGGAAATCAGTGTTAGGAAAAGACCAGAAATCTGCAATTCCCTGTTTTGAAGGCCAGGTTTATCTTTTGTGGCCACACTTCTATATTCTAACATTATTTGATTATAATGAACCTGTATTCAAATTTTTCTTGAGCTCAAGATTTAATGTGAAATATCAAAGTGTAATACAGTGCATAGCATAATGGAGAGAAAAATGATATTGTTCTTTAGATTAGATTTTGATGAAGTGGAGCCTTGGTTTGAGTTCTGTAGGGTGTATGTAGGTCTTTTATTTACTCTATATTCATCCTTTTCCTACCTGTGTTTGGATATGCCATACTTTTTTCGTTTTCACCAGGAATATTTTTATTTTTTAATATATTTTTTTATCCTCTTGTGTTTTTCTTACTCTTTGAATTGCTTTGCCCAGTACCTCTGCCTTCTTTGATGCCAGACTTGCTCCTCATTATTGCACTTTTCCAAAACAAAAGGATCATTGTCATCCACGTCAAGGTCTATGTCTTGGAAACCTCATTTCCTTTATTTTTAATTATTGATTCTGTGCTCACAGACTGCCCAGCCCCTCACACTTTCCCTGTGCTCTGCTCCAGCCATGCCTTTTCCTGGCTGATGTCTCCTGTCCCCTTCTTTTCTCCCAGGATGTCTCTTGGCTCACCCGTCCTGATCTCCACGATTGCTGCCCAGCTTCATCAATAATGGGTGACTCTTCAGTGGCCTGTTTTAACAGTTATTTTCCAACAATCATTGTAGGCAGGCAGAAATCCAGCTTTTACCTCTTCCTATATGTCCTAACAAAATTTTTAAAATATAAAATTAAGGTGCTGCTTCAGCTTCTGAGGATTTTGTGCCATTTCCCACCTTTGCCCATCTGACATGAAGGTGATTTTGGGGAATGGGGAGGCAGAAGGAGCTGCAGCCAGTGTGAATTCCTTGGATTTTAGGCACTGTACAAAGGGAAATATTGAAATATTACTTCATTCCTGCACAATTTGGGATTCTCTCCTGCTGAAAATTTCCCATGCTAAATGCCCTAAGATTAAGATCAACCCTTTTAATATTGCTTTTAGCTATATTGTAACCCTTTCAGAGTGTGTAGCACCTTAATGATGGGACTTGATGGTCTTCAAAGTCCTTTCCAGCCCAAACGATTCTGTCATTCACAGAGATGTCACCACAGGGCTGTGGCTTTCACAAGCATTACATGGTATTTATGGAGTATTTTCTCAAACATTAAGACTTTTCCCTCTGGTTTTGCACCTTTTTTTTAACTGATAAATGCATTAACCCCAGCTTTTAATATGTATTTTTAATAGTCTGCATTTATTTTCCCCTTTTGAGCAACTCCTCCTGCTTTTCCACAACTCTTCCACTTTTTAACTGCATTGCTAGATGTGCCTTCCTCCAAATCCTAAATAACTGTGATTATCACCATGTAGGATAAGTTTACATATACTTAAAAAATTAAACTAAAGTCAGAGAAGACCATATGGGTCTCTTATTGAATTTCACCCAAATTCAATTGATGAATATTCATTGAATAATGTAAAGGGCCAAATTCTGGTTTTTTTGGGTTTTTTTTTCTTGTATTTTTCTGTTTTTCTTTTTTTTTGAGTAATGTGTTTCTCATCACTGGTCAGGGATGTGGATGAGAATAACTCCAGTTTAGGTGTCCATGTACTCTGCTTCAAGTCCCAGCAATGGGTAAGGCTCAAGGACTCAGGCTGAATTCCCAAAATCCCTGAACAGCAGAAGGGTGTTTTGTAGAATGTTGCCATTGATTGTATAGAGGAGCATCCTCATAGTGCTATGAGGCTGCTTTTTAAAATCACTTTAGGCTGGAAAGTGGGATGTCAAGTCATCAATTAATCCTGACAGCATCCTTCTGTGGTGAAAAGCTAATATTGTCACACCCATTTTATGAGCAGAAAATCTAAGGCAGAGATAATAATGGAGGCTCAGTAGTGGTGCTGCTGCTCCCACCACATTCCCATTCCCTCTCCAAGGGCACTTCTCAAAATTTTGTGTCAGATTACAAAGAGAAGTCACTAAATCAGGATGAACTCTGGGCTGCATCCCCCTAGATCACCTCAGCCAGTTCCTAAGAGAGACTTCAGATGTCTCTCTTAAACTGGGTTGGAGTCAATAACAAAAGATCCTGGATAAAAGTGAGAGCTGTGTAGTATCTGAACATGGAGGTTGAATGTCTCTAAGGCAGAGCTCTCAAATTTGAATATAGGCATGCTGTCTGTGCCTGTTTTGTGCCATTACAGCTGTAGTTTGGTCATTCTGATATTTTCATGTTTTTAGGATGAAATTTAGAGCATCTTCATACCATGCCTAGTTCTTATTTTTCCTTTACCAGATGCATAGCAAATCAAGTGAGAATACAAAAGCATTTCAAATACCTCAACTAAACAACAAAGCCAGACCCTGGAGTCACATTAGCTTGATTTTTCCCCAAACATAATATCTTAAAAGAAAAGTTTGCATTTTAATATCAGGCTTTTATACTGTTTTGCAGATCTTCTTCAGGAAATGGAGTATATATAATTAATACTGTTTAATAAAGCTCAAAAATGCAACAGATGCAGCCAAAAGTGCACATCATTTTGAGCAGATCTTTACAGAACAGACATTCCATATTGTGTTCATCTTTTTCCACGATCACTGCTATGGCAATCTGGTGTGTTTAGCAGTTGTTGCTGAGTAAGGCAGACTGGATTGTATATGATTTTCTCCATGTCAGCCAAGAAACAGAGCTCTCTCCTTTTTGATGCAGCAAAGAGGTGGTCTTGTACTATTTATTTTTTTTCTACCAGGGACAGCTAATACCTTCAGTATCCTGCAAGAATAATAATACACTGCAGTCTGTAGGTGCATGGGCCAGGAGGTTTCTGGAGGTCTTAGCTGAAAAGAAAATGCTTGTGGTGTGGAGAAGTCACAGGAGCTGATAAAATCACTTAAGATGAGCTCCCTGATAGAAAAGTTACAAGATGCACGAAATTAAAATGGGGGAGTGTCACCTAAAAGGGAAACATTTTATACCGGGGGGATAGAAGGAGGTTCACCTACAGCAGAAAACCCGCAAGAGAGGCTCCAGTACAGAGGAAACGTTTCCCCTTTCAGCATTCCTTCTGGGTGCCAAATTTTCCTTCTGTTCTTCCCCACCTATTAAACAAAGCTGCAACTTCCAATTCCTATCAGTTTTCCTAAATATGTGCAGCTTATGTGGCTTCGCCGAGCTGTAAGGCTCCGTGTTCTCCTGCCAGCTCCTTGACAATGTGGCTCCAACAGCATCCTCCACTTTTGGCTGCCTCTGGGACCCCTGGTCTCTTCTGGAAAGCGAGAGGGAAAGCATATCCTTAGCTGGAAGGACTTTTTGTGACTGTGAAGCTGATAGCAGGGCTGTGAAGAGCTTGGAAGGATCCCTGTCGGCGTCGTGGCTGTCGAGTCTGCCGGCTCCGCGTGCGGGGACGCGCCGGTCCGCCGGGACGAGCCGAGCCAGGGTGGGCTCGTGGCATCGCTCACCAAGCACCCACAAAACCCTGTCCAGGGGAAACTGAGGCTCAGGGAAAATTCTGTCATGAATTACACCAACCCCCAGCATCCTAGAAGTTTTTCTTGCAGGCATTCATAATGGGGATGTTCTCTTCCAGCCAAATCCAAATCCGCGCGATTCAGTGTTGGCTCTTGGAGCTGGGCATTTGGAGGGAGCTCGGTACTGGCAAAAGTTTCTGCACAGAAGTTACCTACCAGAAACAGGTGGCTCCTTTAAGCGTGAGGATGCAGCAAACTAATAGTCAAAGATCTGGGATCTTTGAAACTGGGAGAAATCCACCATCCAAACCAGTGCTTGCATCTACTTGGGTTATGGAATTGCCAGGGAAACTCCTGGTTCACAGATGTGAAACAAATTATGAGACTTATGCAGTTGCATTCCTCCTTATTATTGGGAACAAAACAAATTGGGGGGATGGAGGACTTCTTAAAGTGATTATTGTCTGGCCTTATTTTAAGAAAATGGGACTAATTCTGAAAACTCCACAATTCCTGGAGGTTTCTCAGCCTAGGGAAGTCACATTAATTATAAGATTAATTTATTTTAGTTCCCTAAACCAAAAATATTGACTGAATGAGAAATTAACACGTGTAGAGCTGCAGATGTCATTTGGCTTTAGATTTCCTGAATGATATAATTGTTAATCTTCCATATAGTAGTGTGAGAGACCTACAGATTTCATTCTACAAAATTACTCTGTGAAGAAAGACACCAGGACAGCTGAAATATAGATTTTTTTTCCTTGATACAGGAAGGAAAACGGTGGAATTTTCTAAATAATAAATAAAACCAAAATATTTTAAAGGCATATGGTGCACATCTGTGGAAATACAGTAATTTAAAGCAGAGTAATTAAATGCAAGATATAATATTCACCTTAGAGTGAGGAAATTATCTCATTCCATTTTTAATATAACTTATTTGGGAATTTTAAATCATTTGTGATACCTTTTGAACCTTTCATTCTGTGCTAGTAAAGAAGATAGATTGGAAAACTGGGAGGTTAATTTATTTTTAGATAACCTAACTTGAGTTTCATGTCATTGAGTGTCATACCCATACAAACCTTTAATATTATCTTCAATTGAATTTATAAATAAGTACAAGTTTCTTATATTCTGTTTTAATTTCCAGTTAATTCCTTGAAAATCTAAAGGTAGAAAATGCCTCGTGGTAGTTTATTCCTTTCTTTATCTAAAGCATTGAATGGATTGGAAGCTTTAATAACTATAGCATGAATTCCTAAAATTCCAGTTTGAGAAGTCCTGTAGGTTTAGGAGAAGTTTTTGTTTAACCTGTTCCTCCTGAACAAAAAAAAAAAAAAAAAAAAAAAAAAAAATTGTAATGGAAGTCATATATGCATTTTTTTGTCAGGGAGGAAAAACAAGCCCAAAACCTTCTTATTTCCTACCCTTTTTTTAGCCTGATTTTGCCTTCAGGTAAGAAAGTCCTTCTCACTTTCAAAGCTGATAATTTGGAGAGTAAATGAATTGTTTCAGGACAGGGAAGAGAGAGAGAAGAATCTGATGAAACTGAATTTTGACCCCAAGTGTTTTGAGGAAAATGTTCAGCCATGCAGGAGGAGCAAAGAGGGAAATTATTTAAATAAATTTAGTCCCCAAAAGTGCAATTTTAGAGCAATAGTGTTCTGATAAATAAAAAACCTCCCATAATTCCACAACTAAATGTAAACAATGCTGAGGTAAATTCTGTTTGTTTTAAGGGAACATGACAAAGGTCCTGAAACTTTCTTTAAAGTCCTGATGAAGCTGAAAGAGCAAGATCTGCCTTTCCAAGTGTCTGTCCTCGGAGAGACTTTCAGTGAAATTCCAGGTACCTTTTTTTTTTTTTTTACTTTAAAGTTACCATGAAGTAGATGTTTCCAGAAATAGTTTTAATTT
>JAREIS010000131.1:1152500-1200000 GCA_030060385.1 Muscicapa striata striata
ATGGTAAAGTGTGTACAGCAGCAGCAGTTTTCAAAAAATACTATTTAAAACTTATCTCCAAAATGTTGCCACAAATTGTTCAGAAATTTGACAGCAAATACTATAAATTATAGATGTTAATTTTCATTCATTAAAAGTTCTTCAAAGAGCATTTGAAAGAGAGATGAAAAGCATTAACTTGTACTAGTAGTAGGCAGATTCCGATACTTAGAAGTCATGATAGCAAATGCAAATTGAGCTTTCTAAACCAAGGCTCTTAAAGCATGTTATTAAGTATTTTCCTTATCAATTTGAGCAGCAGTGTGGGGCTTTAAAAGGACCAGGTATGGGGGTCCCTACTAGTACTGGGCAGATGGACCAGTACTACTCAGTTTTATGCTGCCTCATTTACTTAGTGTTTTGCAATCCTTAATGTGCACAGCTGGCAGCTGAATGCAGGTTTGATACTAACAGTTTAGACATCTTTAGATGTAGCAGATGGAAAATTTTACACAAATAAAGTAGGAGAAAGTGTGCAATTAGGTTTTTATCTGCAGTTACATGATGCATCCTGTGCTTTCGTTTAGAACATCACCTTGGTGGGTGGTCATCATCTTCCCTTGCACCAAAGCTGTACCTTCTTGACACCACACTTGATGTTGGATTCCTGCCCAAGCACCAAACTTCTGTTATTGTTGAGTATGAAGGAAATCAGAAATGCAGCAATCAGCAAAAGACAAAGGCAGACCAGCAGTGTCATTCCAGCAGCCCAGTACATTATGGTTGCATTCCATGCAAGTTAAGTCACGATGGTAAAAGCCTTGGCAGGATTTTTTTTTCAATAGTTTATTCATGATGTTCATTATTATGAGCTGTAAAGACTATGAGAATTTCATTTTTTAAATGTCTTATGGAATGTATCACTTTCTTAGATCTTGTAGACATGCTGGGGAAACCATAACATAAAATATGAGTTACTTACAATAACTAATTTTAATCCCATCTGCTAAGTATGACAACATTAGCATTTCCACTTAATTAAAAACACCCTTAAAGCAGCAATGTTTTAATCACTCCATTTTATTTACTCTCCTCCGGTGTCACTTATAATTGTAACTTTTTATTTTTTAATAATGAGGGATTTTTTTTTCTCTGTGCATCACACAAAAAAGTGCTGTCGATAATTAGCAGTCTTCTGTTATTACTAGACTCAGGTGTCACAACTGTGTCTCATCCTCATTACAGTAAAAAATTTCACCTATCAGATTCATTATTGCTAGATAATGCGACTGAGAGCCTTAGCAGGCCCTCCAGAAAAGTAATTCAGCCAAGCAAAATTATCAGCTAATTATATTTAGAATCAAAAGCCCAACAACTATTTGCAGATAAATTGTATGAATTGAAGTGAATGGACCTGAATATTAAGATTCATAGATTTAGCAGATGATTTGTTAATTGGAATAAAAAGACCATTTACTAGCCATTTTAACAATAGATCAGTCGGAACTCTTATTTATTATTTAACTAGTAGTGCTTGAGGATTGAAATGAAGAGTAATTCTATTATTGTTATGATATGATACTTTTCTGGGAAAGGACAGAAATGCATGGAAATTAAAGGATTCCCTGTGCATCCTCACACCAAGGTCTGTCAGTGTGAGCTCTGCCCAGTTTGATCTGATCATTAGATATTGACAACTGGAAGGTGTAAGATTTGTAGTAAAACTTACTACTCATAGTAGGGACTGGCCAGAAAAATACACCTAAACTTTGGTGCAGAAAGGTACAAAGGAGTATGCAAATAAGATCATTTGCAAATGAAAGAATTCCAAATTTTTAACTTTCATCCAGTAAACCACGGAGGCATTAAATTCTGATTTTACTAATTCATGATCCTTGTAGAGGTTTTTCAAAAGGGAAAATTTCATACTCAAAGGATGACTCAGATCCCATCTTGGCCTGCAGTTTTGTTTTAGGGAGCTGTTCTCTTTTTTTTTTTTCTTTCCATGCAGACGATATGATTAAAAAGCAAATATTTTAACATAACTTAGTGATCTGAGCTATTACTGAAATGTCCACAGTTTCACTCTTTTTTTTTTTTTCTCCTAGATTAAAGAAAACTTTAAAAATCTATTTGCTTTGACATATGACACAATATTTAAGAACTGAAATCATCAATTAAATCACACATCAGAAACATTTCCCTTTGGTAAAAAATATAGTGCTAGACGATGTACACTTTGAAATTGTTGTTAATGTTTAAAATGCAATCTGAAGTGCATATGTTATTTAAAAAAAAAACAACATAAATTACAAATTTTAAAAGTTTATGAAAAAAAACCAGCAGTCATTACTTAGCAAAAGCATTTGCAGAGAAATGTGTCTTTGGGGTTTGTGGATATGCATAGTTTTCTAGCATGAAAGCTGAATGTGTTATTCTTTATTTTCTTTTTTTTTCCTGTTTAAAATTGAGTAGATCTAAAAAGAACAGAGGCCTTTCAGGGTACCTGTAATAAAGTCCCAAACCTGACATTCACATGGAGGTAGCAAAAGCCGTTGGGTTGTCACTGAAAATAGAAAAGGTGAACATTGACAAGATTTCAGATTTTTTTTTTTTTTTTTTTTTTTAATTCTGTGGAATGAAAGAAACTGAAGTTAAAAATAAAGTCCTCGTATGGTCAACATGTTGGAGGAAATTCAAAGCCTCTCATAAAATAAACATATTTTAAGAAGTGTTTTGAATTTCACTGTGTAATTTCTGGCCAACAGAAATTACAGTTGTATCTTTGGAGGGACGTTGTGTCAGATCAATGGTCATTATGTGAAAAAAATAAACTGAAACCTGGATGCCTTTAACCCATTCAGCTGTTAAAAACGTGAACTCCAAGGGGAACAGCTCTGCTACTGGAAAACTTTGCGCCACAGTGGTGCAATTCTAAAATATTTGGGTTTGATGTTACGGGAGATATGTAAAATGTTTCTTGGAAAAAAAAATAAAACAGTTGAAAGCTTTGCGCTCTTTGGCGAAGGAATTTCATCGGCGATTAATAAAAAATACAATTTATGTCCCGAAAAAGAAAGGAAATTATCCAAAGCATGTGAATAAGCTGAAATATCCCAGCCTGGAGCATGCTGCAAGTTGTTCCTGGGTTATATTTAGCTGTAACCTTTGGAGTCTGGGAGTCTGAGGGGAATATCTACTGTGCCAGGTGAGGGGAATATCTGCGAGCACACCCTGGTGTGGCCAATGTGCCCCTCCTTTTCCAGCAGCATTATTAAGCAAAGCCGTCCATACTTCACCATGTTGTTACATGTGTCTGTCTGCTGATTATAAAATGTGTTAAACAGTATTTAAAAAACAAAAAAATGCAGAGCTGCGCTTTGATTTATTCAGTGAACAAAACATATGCTCGCTGTTCTGTTCTATGTAATTCATATGATCAATAAAATTTTCTTTAAAAAGAGCAACTTTGGCATTTAGAAGGATTATGCTGCTGAAGAAAAAAAAAAAAATTGTTTCCCTCTTGCTGCATGCAGGCAACCTCAAGGCTCTTGCACGGAAATAAGTTTTTTGTCTGACTAATGTCTATTTTTGTATATTTGTGATTTCTAATCCTCAGGATGGAGGCTGTGCATTGTGGCTGTTACCCACTGTGTCCCAAAGCCTTGGTGTACCCAGAGATATTTCCAGGTAGCTGCTTTGTTGCCTATTCCTTCTACTGAAACGTAACAACATGATTCCTGCTAAAATCCAAAGTTTGGGAATAAACTTGAGTGAAAGCAATTGTTTATTTGGCAAGCCAACATGTTAGTGTTAAGGCAAATTTTATGTGTTTTAATACATTAGACGAAGTTTATATTTGCCATCTGTTCTTTTAAGATAACACAAAAGCAAGTTTTGAAATAGCATTCTTCATTGTTAGCATACACATCCTGTAATGATAGATTTTTGTTAAAAGGTCAGTGATGCTGCAATGGTTTGCAGATTTTTTTTTTTTTTTTGAAACACAGAAGAGGGAAAAAAAAAAAAAAGCCAGGCCTGAAAATCACACCAAATTATTTAAACAATTTAATACTTAATAGTATGCAACTGCAGTACAGGATACACACTAATGTAGTACCAGTTCTTCGAAAAATCTCATCACTAAATGTATCACATATGCATTGTGTTACATTAGAATAATGTATTTTAATCACCCAAAGGAGATGTCTAAACAGCACAACTACACAGTCTTATTTAGCATTAAACATCCTTGTGAGCTGAGGTAACCTTATAAAATCATGCTTAAATAATGTAAAACACGAGGCGGCACAGAGCAATATGCATTTTTAATTAGTAAAGTGACTAATATCGAGTGTGTGCTTTGAGGTTTTTGTTTCATTAAAAATGTATCTGTTTTTCCTGCAGCTGAATATCTGTATTCTACACCTGAACAGCTTTTTAAAAGGCTTCAGAATTTCTGCAAGAGACCAGATATTGTAAGGAGACATCTCTATAAGGTAGTTGTTTGGAATAGTTTTAGATTATATAATGCCATATTGAAGTACAAAGGGAAGAAAAAAACCTTAAAAAAACAACATTTAATTAACATACTAATGTTTAAAGGAAACATGCTAGGGAGGGATATTAGTCGTTACACTAACAAGGATTAATTAAACTAGATGCCAGTTGTATTAACCTAGGTCTTATGAAATACGTGCACTTAATGCATGCTACATGTTTTTTTTAATTTACTGTTTTCTAAAATGACTGTCCTTTACATTTGGACCCAAGAGGCTTATAAAAATGAACCTGGATTAATGCAACTCATTAGTTTAAAAGGAAAATAAAAGAAAGATCCTACAATTATAGTAATGGGTATAATCCTACCTTCCTATCCTAATTTAATGTTTGAAAAATGCAGGTGACAGGTATCAGGTAAGATTTCTGTGGCTTCTGGAATGATTTGAGTGATTTTCATAATTGCAATTGTTTTAATTCTTTGCTTAAAAGGTGTGTTGAACATTAAAGTTTATTGGGAGCATAATTTACTGGTATTTATCATGTCCCCTTATTTGCAGTTATTTCTGTAGAGAAAGTCCAGGTTCAGTGGCAAACTCTCCATTCAGATTTTGCTCAGTGTTCGATGCTAGGCTGACTTTCATGATTTTAAGTGGTGTATTTACACTGATGGGAGTCACACTTTCCTTTTTTTTTTTTAATTTGAATGTAGATGAAGCAGTAAATTTTGCATTATTCCAGTGAAGAGTTGTTACTACACGATGCTGCTTTCAGGAGAATAACTGCAGTTCTTTGCATGCTGCTTTGGGTGTTTACAGTGGTTTTTGACTTTTACTGCCCTGGCTCTGCCATGGGCAGGCTGGATACACATCACCCCTGCGTGACAGAGTGATTTGAGTTCCTGAAACCCCCTGAATTCAGCTGAAAGTATGAAAGGCTTCGGGGGTGCATGGA
Source organism: Muscicapa striata striata (assembly GCA_030060385.1). Lineage (NCBI taxonomy): Eukaryota > Metazoa > Chordata > Aves > Passeriformes > Muscicapidae > Muscicapa > Muscicapa striata. The sequence goes on from JAREIS010000131.1 coordinate 1,157,934, forward strand.
AATGATCCTCGTGTTAACCCGTGCGACACAAATGCGCTTCTGGGAGCGTTCCCTGGCTGTCGCCGTCCAGCCCCACTGCTAATGAGCAGGTCGAGTAATCTCCTCCTTAATTTGGAGTCTCCTGCTGCCAGCAGAGCCAACCTCATGCCTCCACCTCCCTCCCTCCCTCTGGGGACCCCAAAGTGTTGGGTCTTGCTGTGTTCTGTCTGCCTCTCTCCCCCTTCCTGCACACACCTAGCAGGATCAGTGATGGCTTAGCCCATGCCTTGACTTTTTTCGTGACCTAAAAATAGGCATTTACATAATGATACATCAAAGATGATGTTGTTTCTGCAGGAAACAGTTAAACCTCAAGAAAAAAAAAAAAAAAAAAAGGAGAGAACCAAAAATGCAATTTAACACCCAATTTCAAGCTCATTATCTTTCATTGTCTATTAACTTGGCAATGGTTCAGAAGGTAGCTCATAATAGTTTAAAATGCTGACTGAACATTTCCAGTGTTCAGCATTACTTCTTGAGTCAATAGTATCGTAGAGTTAGGCATGGGGGCTTCAAAGGCAAAGCAGTCCTTAAATGTTTACCTTGGCATTTCCCAGTGCTTCAAGCTCAGCTAATGTTGCATTCACATGGATCCTCTCCCACATGGATCCCCAGTGCCTGAGCACAGAGCCAAGGAGTGCAAAAAATACTGATTTAGAATAGTACAGGTCAAAAATGCATGCACAAGCCCTATAGGCAAAATGTTGATTTGCTTGAAGGATTTTTTAGTCTTTTTTTAAAGAATTCCTTGGAATGATTAGTAGGCAGTTGCTGAAGGTGTTTGTCGTGCCCCTCATGCATGGGGTTTGCAGATCTGAGTATCAGAGCTGAACCTCTGCAACAGGTAGCAATGGAGCTGAGTGGGGGATTGTTTTAAAATGAGGAAAGCAGAGCCTAATCCAGCACCTGTGAGCACCAGAGGAAATATCCCTGTTGTCTTTAATAAGCTTTGGATCAGCTCAGAAAATACTGTTAGAGTTGTCTTTTTCTGCTTACACCCACGTACACCTAGTGTTCCTTCACAGTGGACCATCCACAAAACCTCCTGGAAAATACTAGCTTAGAGCTGTGCTGTTAAGGTCATTACAGCTGGAGTGATGCTGCTTTGTAAGGAACCTGAACAGAGTGAAATCCTGAAGGCTGTGCAGCACTTGCATTGTATTTTCACTTTTTTCAGATTATTATTAAGCAGAGATAATATTATCTCTGCTTTAGTGGACTAGAAAAGGGATCCCAGCACAAGAGTCAATGCTAACCAGCTCCTTGTCATTCAGAAACCATCCTGCCATATTCTCTGCTTTAAGTTTATCAAGTATCTGTGAAATTTTGGAAGTAGAAATGCTTTAAAAGCAAATAGTGCTTTTCTCCACTGATTGGGGATTCTGCTCCACAAGTTGGGAAGTAATCACCTTGGCTTATCCTTTTACATATTGTTGGGATTTTATTGCTCAGGATATCTTTAATAATTACACAGTGGCTAATTAAACAGGCATTTTATTCCTTCAGATGTCCTCAGTGCTTGTGCTGACAAAATTAGTGGCAGAAAGGAGATAAATGGCAGCAGGGCAGTGGGCTTAGGGACTGGACATAGGGAACATCCCTGTGAAAATGCACACACCATGGCATTAAACTGTAGTAGCTTAACTCCACAGAGCAGATTCATGCTGACAGACTTTTAAAAATGTCCATAATGGAAGCACCTATGGAAACCTTCCCAGATGATGCATTGCTCACCCTGAGTACTCACACAGCGCTCAGGGCTGGCTCATCTGCATTTCAACCTTGCCTTCTGCCAGTTATTAGCAGAAGATTGAGATGAGAGGGAAGATCTCATTTGTTATCAATTATTTGTTCTGTTCCAGTTTCATGGAATCAAACTCTAGCTCTGGGTGGTTTTGGTTGCCAAAGTAAGCACCGGAATGAAGTAAGTAACAACAGCAGGGCATTGATCAGGGCACACCACAGGACCTGTTAGTGCCCTATCTAGTAAATTTAAAGTTTAAATAAAATAAATAAAATAAAATAGGGCAAAGCATTTGTTTCTGCATTATTTTCTTAAAGTTTACCTTTCAGTTTCCTCACTTGAGTTTCTTAATTTAAAACAGCATGTATAAAGAGTATACAGTGGAAAGGGACAAGAAGAGTTGCCAAAAGCCAGGCATGGAAGGAGCTGACAACTTTAAATAATCTCTCCCAGCCCTCCCAGCTGAATGAGTGCTGGTTGACATGCTGTCAGCTTCAGTTCCTACAGAAAAATCCTACTCTCACTCATGCTTGTTTAATGGAGAAAAGAATTTGGCCCACTTTCTGACATTCATCTTCTCATTTCCATCACACTACAGAAGCTCACCTGCCTATGAAAAGACACATGGCGTGATTTTTTTCTTTCTGACACCACTGTAGAAGGAAGTCTGCTGAATTCAAAGGGATTAAACTGCTGTAAAATCAAATTAAGATCCCGGTTAGACCGTAGACATCTGAATTGTTTCCAGTCTCAGGATTTGGCTGTATAGGGCAGTCCTAACAAAACTTTTTTTTTTTTTCCTTTCCTTTTCTTTCTTCTCTTATTTGAGATAAAGCAGTATCTTGCATATTTCAGGGAAACATGTAGAAGGGAAAACTGCTCCTGGTCCAGCTTTCATATTTAGGCAAAGCTAAGGAAGCAGCAGGAGGCATTCTCAGTGTGAGATGCAGGGCATTGGGCACGTGAGGATGCAGGGGAGCCTGATGCCAGATGTCCCATCAGCCACTCAGCCCTGTTGTTCACAGTTCCTGTACAGGCCATGTGAGAGCCAGGAATGGTGCCTCTGCCTTTATGCTTACCCAATCCCCAGCAAAGTTCCATGGGAGATTAATTTTTCCCTAAGCAGCCTGGTCTAGTGGAAGGTGTCCCATGGCAGGAGCTTGGAACAAGATGGTCTTCAAGGGCCTTTCCAACCCAAACCATTCCATGATTCTATGATGTGTTTGTGATGGTGTTTAAATGATTTCCTTAATTAGCTCAGGTTTTCCCCACCTTCAGTTGTGTTGAGTGTCTTCTTGTTCTGGAGCTGGTCTCTTGGAAGCAGGAGCTCCCCATCCATCTTTACTGTACCATCCATTATTTCATAAACATTTGTCAAACATTTACAGTATCCCAGTCTTTTCAGTCTCTCCTTGTGAGTGTTATTCCATGTTTATATTCTAATCTCTCATCATTCAAGCCGTTCTAATGCTTGAGAGCTGTTTTTTTGTGCTGGTGTGATCATTGCTTTAGAGAATTCTGGGCCATGCCATCAACTTATGTGATGTGTAGTACTCTGATAATTCCCAACCTGTTCCTTATGGAGCCAATCCTACTGTTTACTTTTTAATGGTGAATGTATATTGAGCAGATGTTTGCTTACAGTGTTCTCCAGATCTTTTGTCCCGGGCTGATAAAGTTAATTCAGAGCTTTATAGAGTATGCAAATAGTGCAAGTATTTCCATCTATCCTGCTGGCTTTCTGTTCACTACCAGAGCATGTTTGGGGAGTTAAAATAGAAGGAATTGTATTGAATTTCTGCTTTTACCTGGCTAGCATTAGGTGCAGGTCAGAAGGAGGTTAGAAACACAAATGAGAAACTTGTATTTGCCTCTTGAGCTGCTCAGTTTCCTATGAACGTGATTTAAAATGGTTTTGAGGTGGTTTAGACCTGCTGCTCAGAGTCTGTGGGGGAAGGTTACAGTGCCATGCTCTGCCATCTCTGTTCCAGTGCTTAGGCATGTGTTCCTAAGGAAAATATGTAAAACATACGGATTTTTTTTTAATGTGAAAGAAAACTTCCATTACTTATTTGGAGCACAGAATCCCAGTTGAGTTAAGGAAGGTGCCTCTGGAGGTCACCAGCCCAGCCTCTACTCAAAGCAGGGCCAGTTTCAGAGTAGGATCTGACTTCAAACTTGGATTAAGTTGCTCAGAATCACATCCAGGTTAGACTCAAGTGTTAACACTTTTCCTTCCCTGTGTATGGCTGGTACAGTGAAACCCCTCTCTAGCTTAGGGGTTTGCATAGGTGGGAAGGTGGACTAGGCTGTGGGACACAATTTAAGCATTTTGGGTGAACTTTAGGTCTTCAAGTAACTCTGGTAGAGGGAGGTCAGCCTGGCTAACATGGATCCTCACTGTGGAGGAAATGAGCTGGCAGGAAGGGAGTTGGAGTTGCCTGATTTTGGGATCCAATAATAGATAAATGGATATATGTGCAGATAGTGTGTAGGTGGCCTGCACCTGAACCTCTCTCTGGGCTTGTCTTGCTCTTGATTCTCAGAGTAAATATCCAGGAGACTCCAGCTCTCTGAAAATCATAGAATTGTAGAAATATTTAGGTTGAGAAAGACCCTTAATATCGAGTCCAACCATTAATCCAACATTTCCACGATCACCATGTCCCCAAATGTTGGTCTGTAGCTCACAGCAGTTGGCTGCACTTGCAGAGTAGGACTAAAGCAATTATGGGGGCACCTTTCAGCATAAACACCAGGACTTGGAACTTTTTATTCTGACAGTATTAGATAGCTTCCAGGGGAGTTTTAGAAAGCAAATGAAAACTGGCAGATGAGCCACAGCCACTTCAAAACAATAGATGAAGAAGTGGGTCAAAGGAAATAGGAAGAAAAGTTGCAAAAAGCATGAAAACTTTTTTTTTTTCCCAGTACAGTTTATTCAAATTACTTTGAGAAGAAAATGATGAAACTGTTTTCTCACTGTCATAGTCAGTCAGTGTGCTCTGAGCCATCCTATGCAAGATACTGCATAGATTTTTCATCCAAAATATAATGGGTGTTTTTTTAAAGACAGAAAGAATGAGGTGAGATTTAAAAGGCCGATATAAGAAACTGCAGAACAGACCAGTTTAGTCAGGGAAATACTGTTACTCTGCTGAGGTGTATTAAATAACTCTGCCATGGGCCTCAGAGTGCACCCAATTCATGTAAAGCAACAGTCCCTCTTGATGGTGGCTTCCAAAGGTGCTTGGAGTTTGAAAATTGAACTTCAAAAATAATTGCTACAAACTGTTTTCCACCTTGATTCTTCCCCCTTACTCATGTGCAGAGTGGAGCGGGATCACAGAGTAGATCTGACCCAATACAAATTGTAAATCATTCCAGTCTTGCCTGACAAATCTCAGATTTTGTGTGGAAAATTAATTTCTAAATCTTAATTTTGTTAAGGCAATTTTTTTAAAAGTGCATAAAATCTACGCTAAATCAATACTGTGTGCTAAAACTCCAGCTGTCCTGATAGAGCCAGTTGGAGTGGATGAGTATTCCTTATTAAATTCTAAAGGTTAACTCTGAGTCTCATGATGGCAGAGTAGATATTAAGTGCTTCAGTCGTGATCTTAGGACACTAGAAACAAGTTGATTATTTAATGAAAAATACTGCTTCTGCTTCTGACATTATGCTGTTTGTTCTTTATGAGAAGATACTGCTTTATGTGAAAACTTTGCTTCTTTTGATCTCCACATATTTAGGAACTGCTGGTGGAATGATAGTGATGGGATTTCATTCCTTGAAAAAATTGAGTGTCCGGATCTTTGCCGAGTTATCGCTTCTCAAAAAAAAAAAAAAAAAAAAAAAAAAAAAAAAAAAAAAAAAAATTCAAGTAAAGCCCAGAATGATGATGGTCTAGCAGAACTCCTGCTGGCTTGTGGTTCTGGCATGTCTGAGGGTGAGAGGGGCACATTGGTCCCTGAGGGTGTTCAGTCCACTGAGACTAGCAGTAAAGCAAAGGGAGCAAGTAACCTGGGCCTGATGAACTGCTTACCTGTCTTAAAAAAAAAACCAAAACACTGAATTCACCCTGTTTTTATTTAAATAAGTGTTCATTGACCAACTGAAATCCTTCCCTCACTGTGTGTCCCAGCCTCTAACACGGGTCCCTGTGCTTCTCTCTTGTGCTTCCTCACAGGGCGACACGGCCGGGTTTTCTTGGGCAGCGCTCGGCAGTAAATTCAGGTCTCTGCTCGCAGCAGAACCGAGGGAAGATTTGTGACAGATGGGGCTAAGTCACAAACTTGCAGCCTCAGGCAGAATTGTGGAAGTTTCCAGAGTGTGCCCATATTTACCTGATCAGAGAGAAAAGAAAATCTGCAGAGGAAGCCGAGCCTGGCTGCTTGTCATAGCTGACACAGAGCCATCTGCCACAAACCTGTGGCGGCTTCAGATCTCCAATCCCTGCCACCACCCCAGCTCAAATTAAATACAGATTCTTAGAGACGTTATGATGGTTACACATGTCCTCGGCATCACATGCAGGAGACTGTTCAAAAAAAATATGTGGCCTGTTGTGTAACCGCACTCATGTATCCCATATGTGGTGCCACATTGAATTTCCGGTTGAATCTGTTTTTATCCTTTGTACTGGATGACATGGTGCCTGAATTCTTTCTTTTCGCCGACACGATGGCAGCCAAGCTGCAGCTTCAAACGCTCACACTTGGCTGAGTTTCTACCTAGGTTGCCAGGTTATCATTGGAGCCTTATTGTGTCCTCAAAGGGCCACAGGGCCTGAAAGGAGGATCCGAATGCTGCTGGACTAATTGGGCAGCCATCTCCGGGTTGTTGGGAGGCAAAGGGCTGCTTGAGCACTTCTCTCTCTCTTTTTTCTTTTTTTTTTTTTTTTTTTTTTTTTTCCTTTTTTTATTGCAAATTAATGACTCTCTGGCAAAGGGGTTTTTAAGTGAAGGTATTAATAAGGGGTCTGGCAGGTAATCCCATGATTCGTGGAGTTACATTTGCATTTAATTAATCTTAAAGAAAGCTGAAAGATAAACAGCTGTAATTCAAACTAGCATGGGAAATATGCTACATGGTGCCATCTATCCGATAAAATGAAAGCCGAGACACTTGTTTTATTTCTCTCAAGGATGGAGAACAAACAGATAACAATCAAAATACTTCCAATAAAAACCAGTAGTTTAAATGTAATGGCAGTTCATCAAGAATCTCTGCATCCAGTTGCAAATACAGTCTTTTAAAGATAAATCACTTATGATTCCAGCAGTCAAGCCGCAATATTTGTTGATGTAAAATGTTTTGAAGATGTAGATTGTACAATAAATTTTTAATAAAGTGCCCACTGCAATTTTTAATTAGCATATCTCATTCATGTGTAAGTGTGTACATCTATCTGTATGTTTATCACCGTGCATATCCTTGTGTCAGAGTCAATGAATGCAATTGTGTCTTTATCTGATGAAGTAGAATTTGGTTTGCAAGCGATAATAAAACCTTATGGCAATCCCTAGGTTTTCAACTCTGCTCTGGGAAGAAGCAGGAAGAGGACTCTGGGTAAGGTGTTATGATGTGAAGCCTGATAAGACTTGTCTTTGCAGAGAGGTGTGGTCTCAGCTTCCCTTGGATCAGGCAGGGCAGCTCCTCTCCCTGAAAGAGGTGAAAGGTACAGGCTGGTCCCCCTCCCCACGAGTGTCTTTGTGACTTCGGACACCATCAATAAGCTGAAATGTCATTTTTCAGCGTGAGAGAGAGCATGTGTTACTTCTTGTTAAAATTACCCCATGTGGAGACACCCAATGGAAAGTGTTTGGTTGTTCTCCTAGCACTGCAGAGTTGTAATTTTGCAGTGATCATCCCTTTGCATGAAGGTTCCTCCTCCTTTCTGCTCAGCCAAAGCCCAGATTAGTTTAGGCACTGCTGGTGGTTGGGTGGACATGGTCTTCCTAAGATTATAGGTCTGGTGGTCATCCCTGCCTTGCACTCCTGCCAGAGTGTATCATAGATATTCACCAATGTCATCATACCTTGCACCAGGAAACTGGAATATTTTTTGGCTTTACTGCTGGGGAAACTGAGGCATGGTACAGTTGTAGCAAACTGTAGTTTGAGTACAAACTCAAGTATCACAGTGAGTCATCCTCCAAACCAATAAAAGGGAAAGAGGAGATGCTGTAATGCTGCACTCGGGCTTGTGGTGAGCAGACTCAAAACATCAAAGCTGTGTGGTTTGCAGTCAAAGGCTCCTGCTGTCCTCAGGGCACACCCTCATCAGCCCCAGGGCCAGAGGAGGTCTCACCCAGCTCCTTGGTGAGGCAGAGCTCTGCCCTGCTGAATTTACTGACAGTGGTACTTCAACCATGCCCAGCTCTGTCTGGTGAGCAAGGCTTCGTCTTGCTGGAAATTTTTCCCTTCTTATGAACACTTGCAAGTAACATTTTGTAATAGAAACTCTTTGAGGAGTTTAATTGCAGGGTAATAAATAGCAATGCTGTGTTATCTCCTGATATTTCTTTACATTTTTAGTGAAGATGCACAGCTGCTCTGGAGCAAGGATCTCTGGAAGTGTTCAAGGATGAATTGGACAGGGCTTGGAACAGCCTGGTTTGGTGGAAAGTGGCTCTTCCCAGGGCAGGGGGTTGGAACTGAATGAGTTTAAAGGCCCCTTTCAACCCAGGCCATTCTTATTCTGTGTCCTTACCACATCACAGGTTGTACCAGGGGTCACACTGCTCTTACTGAGGTCATCAGCCAAGAGAGTGATGTAAGACTGCCAGCTAGCCAGAGATGATGCTTGCAGGGCTTCCAGGTAGTCAGAGGAGATGTTTCCCCCAGACAGTGTCTCCTTCAGCACTTCAGACTGAAACAATCTACAGAGTTTTGCTTCTCAGTTTGAGCAGAAGAAATGAGAGTGTCACCTTGCACTGCTTCATTTCAACTCCTCACTTCAGAAGGTCAGAGGGACAAATGGGGATCTCGGTCCTGTTGTTCCTACACACATGAGTAAGCAGTGAATGCAAACACCTAATCCTGTGAGTAGAGCAAGAGGTAATTGAACCTTGACTTACTTTCATATTTATTGATGTTTCACCTGCATTGACACAGCGGCACCAAGGCTTTGGGACAAGTTTGAGTGCAGAGTCAGAGCTGGGAAAACCAGTGCCAGCCTCACCAGGCAGAGCAGCTCCTCCTGCATCAGTAACAGGCCAGGCGCCTAATCCTACAATCCTTTTGTCTTAGCATTTGAGATCACAGGAAACACAGGTTTATTCCACATGAGAATTGTCTTCTCCCATATAATAGAAAGGAAAATCCTAAAACAATTAGGCAATTCTGTAAAAAACTGTTTCCAGCACTCCTAGCCCCACTCCGGTGCTGCAGGCGCAGCAAGGAGCCGTGGCACCGACCAGCTTCCAACCCTGTTTGCAGCACTGAGACCTCTGCCTCAGCTCAAAGCTGTTCTGAATTAGGTGGTTAGATTTTTCTAATTGCGTTTTTAAAGACCGAGCCAGCAGTTCATTAGAAATCATGGAGCAAATTCTGCTTCTCTATTACACCAATATAAATCTTGAATGAATTTATATCAGGATAACTGGGAGGGTATAATGTACCTCCCTTCTTGTTCCTCAGATTATTAAAAGTTAAAGGGCCTTGAAAATTAAATTCACCTTTCCCTGTTCAAGCTGTTGACTCTGTTTTTTATTCCAGAAAGGACAGTTGAAAATAATTAACCAACCTCCTTTCTGCTCACAGGCACTTTTAAGTTGGGTTCTCATGTACTAGCCCAAGACTAGTCTGTGTGGAAAAGACCAGAGGGCATTTTCTTTCAAACAAATTGTTTTCATGGGAATAATTTCCCAGAGAATTATATTAAAACCTTTCCATGAATCCTTGATTTTGGGGAAAAAAAAATCTCCTCTTATATATCCTTGATTTGGGGGGCTTGGCAATGTATTTGCAGATATAAATGAGCACCTTAATGAAAGTTCTTGAGGATTTTCCCTTCTAACAGGCTAACCTTATTTAACCGAAATTCTTCTTAGTGAGACTTCATCTTGCCGGAAAATTTTGCCTCTGAGTTACCAACCCTTGCAAATAAGGTTTTATAATAGAAACACTGATAGAACTTTAATTACAGGGCAATAAATAGCATCGCTGCCTAATCTTCTGATATTTCTTTAGATTCTTAGCGAAGATTCGCAGCTGTTGCTGATAATCAGGGGCTGTAGGGGTTGGAATTGTTCCCCCCACCCCGCGCAAACAGCAGCGGAGCGGGAGGAGGCTGCGGGTCCCGGGGAACGGGGAGGGGAATGGGGGGAAACCGGGACCTTGGCATCGAGTATCCCACCCGCGGGAAAGCTTTTCCTTTTTATTTTTTTTTTTTTCGGCAGTGAACGGCCGAGAGGATGAAGGTGTGGGCGAAGCAGGTTAAACGAGGCCAGTGGCAGCTGTAATGGTGAAAATCGTAAATAATAAAAATCATGACAGTGGTAATAACGCGAGGGGCGATCGCTGTCGGGGCAGCCCCGCGGTGCTGTCCTTGCATCCCCGCACATCCCCGCGCATCCCCGCGCATCCCGGCGCATCCCGGCGCATCCCCGCGCATCCCCGCGCATCCCGGCTCAGCTTCCCCGGGAAGCGGGAGATGGACACTCCGCCCGCCACGTCTTATCATCGACATTATCGATAATAAAAATATTCTTTTGAAAATCAGAATCATCCGTAGCGTTGCTGTACGGTGACAGCAAAGAGAAAGGTTCTCCTCTCCTTTCCCCCGCCCAATCCCCGCCGTGGCTTTTCCGCGGGTGCGGAGCCTTGCCCGTGATGCGCAGCCTTCCCCCAGCCCTGCGGCTCTCCTGCGGTTCCTCCAGTGAAAACACAACCCCCAAAAAAACACCAAACGAACCAAAAATACCCCCGAGCCCCCGAAAGAAATCCCGGGCAAGGAGCGCGGCGCTGGGGAAGGATGGGAGGGATGCGTGCGAGGGGCTTAACCCTTGGAGCTTTGAAGGCAAAACAAGGAAATACGTTGGAAAGGCATGTCTGTAAACAATGATAATTAGCCTTTTCAAAAATCATAACACTGATTAAAATCTCGGATTCATTATTTATTCATCACAGAACCTCTTTGCAGACCTGGGAATAGTGATTAAAACCTAAGTGCTTCTCAATTTTGCACAGCTCAAGAGGAGCCTAAAAAGGGGTTAAAATGGAAAGGAAAGAGGAAACCAAGCAAACAGAATTCTTCTTTTAAGAACCAATACTTTCTTCTTCCCTTTCTGGCAGGAATACTCTTATTCCCCCAAATTTTGGTATTATGAAAATGTTTCTCATACTAAGTACAAGTGTTAGACTGAATCCAGTTGGTACTAAAATTGCAAACACACTTTCACTCCTAGAAAAGCCAACAGAAAGGAACTTCTTTTAACTCCATAATAGCAGGTTACAGAGTAAATGAACAACTGATGGTCAACTGGCCAATTATGGTATAAATATCCGTTGTTTACAGCGAGGTGTTAAATGAGCCTTTCGAGCACAAAGGATCAGACTGTCTAAGCTACAATTTGTGCTTCATCCCATTATGTCTCCCCGAAAAAGGCCCGTGCCGTTGTAGGTAATGTGCGCACAGAACATATTTCTCTCTGTTGATTTTAGTTTGCTTTAATTCAATACACACTCTTGTTTACTTTTTAAAATTTAAATAAATGTCAGCATTGTATAATTTCTATGTTAACAAAGCAGTGAGCAAAATCCCTTGTATGTTTATAAAATATTATTGTTTAATTCACATAGTTTAGGAATTCCAAATGTTGAGAATAGGAAGGAGGCCAAATACCATCTGTTTATAACTATGATGCATCATCATATGTGTACTTTAAAAAAAGAAAAAAAAAAAAAAAAAAAGCTTGGTCAATCATGCCACTGTTCTATCTGTTAGGAATATGGTGAGGATTTAAAATCTCTCTGTGCCATCCACAGGAAATTTTAGCGTGGTTTAATTCTGAGCAGGGATGTTACAGGAGTTGCTCACGTCTGTGTTCCTGTCAGAAGAGCTGCAGGAAACACTCACGTGTCCCAACCTCTGCAAGCACGAATTCAATCACTTTCTCCCAGCCTCAATATTCCCCACTTCCAGAGACCAAGAAGCAAAACCTGAGAGATTTATTTAAACTCCTTTATAGGTTCTGCAGGGAGAGGGGAGGTGTGGGTGCATCTGGGGCTTCATTTCCAAGCACTTCATACATTCGTGTACCCGTGATTTTAAGGACAGAAGGAAAGCATGAGGATTTTGTAGCCTGTCTTGCAAAACACAGGCTATAGACTATCATTCAGCTGATTCTGCAAATAGCTTTAAAAAAACAAAACAAAACAAAACAACCCTCTGTCAAATGTTAGTAGTTTTAGGTCCAAGTTAAAATAGGTCCTTGTTAAAAATAATACATTCCATACTACAGAGTGGTACATAACGTGCATTTTAAAGAGAAGGTAGTCTGCAGGCTTAAAAACAAAGAGAGTGTCTCCAAGTTAAGTAGATAAGAAGATTTTTTTTTCCAAACCCAAGTTAATTAGCTGGTACGTCAAGCCTCATAGATGTCTTCCTACCTTTCAAGGGCTGAAGAATCCCCAGTAAATGTACTTAAACTTCCTAGCAGGGCCAGTGAGATGAATGCAGAGATTAGGGCGAGTATTACCGTGCCTTCTCAGTGCATCCCAGCTGCAGTTCATCCTACTATTGATAATGATGCTTGGAGTTACTGAGGTGGTTTCTGAAACTCACATATGGGGTCCTTTCCCCAAGGATGAGGAATAATAGCGGCACTCAGGTGGTACGGGGAGGGTAAGCCCAGATTTGCAGTTGTCTTTGCCTGGTGCGTGGTGACTTCTCAGTCATGCTGATTTAATAAAGGGAGAGGTACATTCAGGACAAGGGCTGTAATTCTCTGGTACAGTGTTTGATTTGTGTTAACAATCAGGAGGGGGAAGAAAAGAAAAAAAAAGCACAGGTGAAAGGAAAAAATGTCTGGGCTTGCTGGAAGCCAGCCCTGGCAGAACGCTGGTGCAGTATGAAACGTTTTGTGGCCAAACTCTCAGCAATTTCTGTAATACCACAATTTAGCATACTGTACACTGCACTGAAATGCCTGGGATTTTGTTTTTGAACTTCTTCCTTTCTACTGTTACACTTAACTTGCAGCATCTTGAATTACTTAGCTACACCCAGATAGAAAGTTACCATTTCTTTAGCTCTACACACTGCACTTAGGGCTCTTAGTGCTAAAGCTGTCCATCAGAGTGGAAAAGCCTGTCCAGCCCTTTCCTCTATATTTCCCAGCTTCTAATATAACCTTCTGAGACACTTTATTATTTTGAAACACTTTAATATTTTTAATTAGGAAAAGGAAACACCTTACACACCTCTCTTAAGTAATCTTTTTGGAGCCGGTTTCATCAACAGGGATAATTTGCTACCGTGCCATGAGCTTAATCTGCTCACACTGACATTTCAGAAGTGAGAAACAGGACAAAAGGCACCTTCTGTCACTGCAGTTTGCAAAAATATTCATAAATGTAAAATGTATACAATCCCAGCTTGAAAAAAAACCTGGTGCCAGCTCCACACAGCCAGGCATGCATTCCTGTGTATTACTTCCTATTTTCCATGGCTATGTGAGGCTGGGTCTCCCAAGCTGAGATAGCAATCAAGAGGTAAGATTGTATAATTATGATGTGCATACCTGTCCATGAGGGATTCTAGGGACCCCTCATGCTTGTTTATCACTTTGGCTTTACACCCTGGAGTAGTTTCATGAGGTGCACGGGGAGAGGCTGCTCTGAAGGTTGCTAAATGCCCTGTTCACTGCATGCTCGGTTTCGTGCTGTTCCTGGGCACTGAGGGTTGGTGCAGGGAGATGGGCATTTGGAATCATGCCCCAGCACAGGTATAAATCCTTTATAAAGAGCTGTGGTTGAGGCTGGATATCCAGGACATCCAGGTGAGAAGCCATCGGTCTCTGGGTCTTGCTTCTGTGCTGTGTCAGGACTGCAGACAAAACATCCACCAGGCATGAAGCAGGTAGTTCACAAGGAGAATGTGTTCCCTGGTCATCACACTAACTTCTTACATCCTTCTGGGGTCTGAACACCTTAGCAGAGGTAACTGAGGGCATTGATCATCTCAAAAGCTCCTGGACATTAACATTTAACCATCCTATAATTTGTTTTTTAAGTGAAAGCAGGGAGATTAATAAACTTAATCTAGCATTCACACAGATTTGAGGACAGCTGACCTCTGCCCTCTAGAGACCCAGGCTCATTTAAGAATCTGCATCTGAGAGAACCCCTACAGTTTTGTGTTGCAGCCAGTCCATGGGCTGCAGAGTGTCACCCTCGCTGTCTGCAGCAGGAGCAGTGGTGACAAGAAATTTGCTGCTTTTATTTATGTCTCCCTCCTCTAGAAGGGTCAGTATTAGCAAACACAGCTCCCTCCTGCAAGATAGCAGCTCTCCTGGGGAGAGGCACAGCAAAAGTAAAATCTTGGTCAAAAACGAGTCAATCTTCCAATTGGTTTGCATGTAGGAGAGAAAGAAAAAATCAACCAAAAAAAAAAAAAAAAAAAAGAAAAGAAGAAAAAGAGAAGGAGGAATGTCGAGTCTTTGTTATTGGGGCTCAATTTTGCAACTTTTGGCATTACCTTATAAAATTCCCAAATCAGGAAATCCTTTCATGTTGGAACACTCAGCCGACGGAAGTGCTGCCTCAAACTGTAAAGCATCATCTGTGGATTTCTTTGCACATTCCACGTCCTGCAATTCTTGGGGAAAAAAAACCAAAAAAACAAAACTTGGATAGGAGTAGTTTGTCAATGCTATTAATAGATATGTTTAATGCAGAAGTGTGCAATGTGATGAACAGCCTTGGCAGGAACCATATCCAGGCTGATTGTATTGTAGTACTGTTTGATGCAGCCGTGTGTTTGATCAGTTACAAGTGATGAGTATCATATCACATCAAACAATTTAATACAGTCTCATTGTATGGAATTATGGCTGCTGTCAATCAGCATGTGGCCTATTCCTTACAGATCTGTCTTTGGGAGCTGGAATACAGTGGTAGCTTCATATGCATTAATAAATAAAGTGCTGCTGAAATTCCATACAGACCTGTTGAGATTTTTGTTTCTCTTTCATGGCCTCTTTATTTTTTAGTTCATTTTCACAGTCTTTTGTCACTCTCTTCTTTTTGAATGCTGTATGGAGGTCAATTCACCTGGTCAACAGGACCCAGGGTGGAGCTGGCATGCTTTGAAGAATGTTTGGAAAACATCTAGCAAAAAAAAAAAAAATATATATGAGAGTTGTGAATTTTGTTTTTCTGTGAATAGCAGCCTTAGTATAAATCCACTGTACTTGTTTTCAGCTGAAGCTTCACAGAGTCTCTTTTCTTGGCTTCCTCAGGGGGAGGAGAGGCTATCTATTAAAAATGCATATGTTTTGTCTTACTGCTTGGCGCACCTCACTTGATAACCCCCTACTTTGGTTTGGGGATGGTACTCTTTGAACTTAAAGTCTCTTCCTTAGGACTGATATATTCAAGGTGCTGGAGGGGAAGCCTATGTCAGATGAAAGATATGTATGTAAATAACGGTATAGAGGTGGGGTTTAAGGCATCACCCATTTTACTATCAGTTTCAGACATATGCTGCTCTGCTGCTGGCTTGCCTTGCTCCCACTCCCTAACACAGAGGATGGTTTTTAATGAAGTCATACTCTGCTGCCTACAAATATGGGGTCATGCTACACTTGTACAGGAGCGGTGATTTCAGTAATGTTGCTTATTGTGGTCAAAGAGGGCAGAAGATTGCCTTTTTGCATCGTGTGGCTCTGGGGTTTTGGAGCCTGCACAGACAAATTGATTGCATTGCAGTAGGGCCACACATTCAGAGAATGGAGGTGTCACGCTGCAAAGCCAAATTTCAGCAGCTGATTAATCAATGTAATGACTGTAAGTTTTTTTCCACCTTTTGCTGCTGTCTTCAGCCTGCAGATCTAAATAAGATTGGTGCTTGAAAGGGAACCTTGGAAGAAATTTTTGTAGATGCTAAAGTAAATGGTTCTTGACTTAATAAATGGCACATTTCCTTCTACATCAAAAATTATCCTTGGGGGTAAAACAAGGCCTGGTGAGAGATAGGGACAGGAATAAACATAGCTGTATTTAAGAGATATTTCTGATTGACTTTGGAGTGGTGACTGAGTTTGAGCTCACCTCGAGTTTGGGGGGTGCAGCCTGGCTTTCCCTGGCACAGATTTCCCAGCAAAACTGCACTGATGCATCACAACAAAGGACTGGGAGCAGTCAGGGCTGTGGAATGATCAGGAGGAAGCTTAGCATTATGTAACTCCAACAACCTGAACTGGGAGGCATCCATGTAAAGCAAATAAATAAAGACCCAGCTTGCTCCTGTAATATTATCCACCTGATAATTCCTGAGCACTGCTCAGCCAGGTATTTTTTCTGCCTCATAATCCAAGCAAGATAGACAAGACCCCATATGCTCTATTTTCTATAGAGGAATGGGTTTTCCTGGTACACAGATCATTCTGGAATCTTATTATTTTTGTGGATTATAAACTGGCCACAATTACACCCTGCTCTTGCAGACGAAGCTGATTAATTCAGAGCCAAAGAGCCCCACGGTGTCTGACAGCCTGGGTCTTATGGTGCAAGGCAATGCAAAGATAGCGAGGGTAAAAACAATATTTAGAGGTGTCTTTATAGCAAAGTTGTTTTCCTTCAGAGCTGGCTTGTTACGTGGCTGCTAATGACACCCCAGGGTCACGCAGCACCTGAAGCAGAGCGTGTCCTACCCTGGTTTATCTCATGCCTGGCATTAATTGGCAATGGCTCCGTCTGAGACCATGATCCAGTCAAATCCTGTAGGCCACGCAGGTCTGGGTGGTATTTAGATCAGAAAACTCATCCAAGCAAGAGGAGCATTGGTTTGCCACTAATCCACAGGAGAGCAGTACCTCCACAAGGTTATTTGTAGATTATAAGGCCAAGAAAGGACTATTTGGATCATCTGGTGTCACGTGTATAACACAAGCCATATGACTTCCCTCAATTAATTCCTGTTTGAACCAGAAAACCTCATCCTCTACTGGTCTAAAATTGCCAGCCATGCAGAAGCCACCACAACCTTTGATATTATTAGATACGGTGTTTTCAGAGAGATTTTCTCTCCAACAAAGGGTCAAAAGTGACATTTATCTCCTGTGATTATTAGATACTTGTTGCTAGGGCAAGAATGTGAGTCACAGCTCTGAGTCCAAGGTTCCCAAGTACCAATATCTTTCACCTGGGTTTTTCTTGTGGTCCTATCTCCATCTGAAATCCTTCATTTTGCCATTTTTCTGTGGTTTCTGTTGCAAAGGGCAGTTCTTTGGCAGCCACCACAGTGATTTGGTGGACAGAGCAATGGTCTATTGGTAATAATGATCCCTCTACTCATTTGGTGGAATCCACCCAAAATCACCAGGAATGGCATTGCTAAAATGATAACCATGCCTATAAGAGGCTTTGATTTGAAATGTGTTTTAAAAGTTAAAGTAAAATAAAATAAAATAAAATAAAATAAAATAAAATAAAATAAAATAAAATATAAAATAACTGCCACTAGTGTGGATTGTGAAACCATTGCTGCTCACTGGGATGAAAGGCACCATATGTGAAACATCTTGCTGATTTCTTATCTCCAGAAAAAAAAAGTTAATAAAGTGTAGAGGGACAGAATGATTTGTTTCTGCTGTAGGGACAGTGTTTCATGGGTTTAGAGAATGAGGGTGGGTCCCATTCCCTCATTCCCTCACTATATGCAACTTAAATGAGCACTGCTGAACTAAAATGTCAGAATTTAGTTATAAATAGGAACGTATTTTTAAAAAGAACATGAATTTTTGCAGGGATTCACCCTCAGTTGTACCATGCACACATTCCCTGCTCCACTGCACAGCCTATGGAGTTGTGAGAGAAATATTTCTCTAACAGTGAAATGTGCTTCCTAGCTAAGGAGATGGCCACATCTCCCCTATGATAGTAATAATAAAAACCTCACAGACCAGCAGAACTCAACCCCTCCTTTCCTTTCTTGGAGGGTGGAGGGAGCAAAATCCTCAGTGAATGTTTTTCGTGGGGACAGCGAGCTGTGGGACAAGAGGACCCTTCCTCCCATGGGTCCAGAGCATCCAGCACCCAAAAGGCCCCACCCTGGGTGAAGTGAGGGACCCCCAGCCTGGTCCCCCAGCCTTCCCCTGCTCATAGGATGCTCAGGAGACAGCTTGCTTGGAGCAAATGCTGCCCAGTCCCCAGAGTGGGTGTCCAACACGAGCTCTCCACGCATCTCGCCCAGAGGATGATCCGACAGGACTTTCCCAACATAAATGGTTCCCTGAGATTCTCCATCTCCCCTTTCCTCCCCTCCTGCCTCCAGTGCAGGACCCCCAACGAGTTAAAAGTGTAAGAGCTGCTCCAAAAGAGGTCAGCTAATAAATGATATCGAAATCCCAGTCCCAGATTTTCTGTTTCCAACATGCTGCGCCACTAACACTGTGACACTTTGGCAAGATGATGGAGAAAAATCCCACGCCAGCTGACTGATGAGCACCCATCTTTTTTAATTAATTGGGTTGAAAAATGTCTTGTGTCAGTTTGAATGTAGGGGCTCTTTCAGCTGCGTTTTTCTGGATACTTATATAGAAATATCTAACTGCAGATTTGAGAGCCCAGCGTGAGGCCTCATAAATGATAAAAATATGTATATATTAGAATTATGCACACACACACACACATGCACATATTGGATAAATTGATACTTAAACATATATGGGTGTATATAATGTTCTGTTCTCTGTTCTGAGAGATATTTATAAATAGATTTTATATATATCTATCGCTATTATTCACAGCTCTCTGTGCATGTGTATTGTAAAATCTGTTTGGCTTTTTTTTCCTGATATGCTTTTTAGTTTTTAGCGGAGTGATATATCTGATTTCTCTTTAAATTAAATGAATTTATTTGTCTGCCTTCCCTTAATGGAATCAGTTTTGATATACTCTTTGTTCATGCTGTTACAGGCTTCAGTCTAAGGGTTCTTTGTATTAACTTTTTAAAGTTACATTACAAAGAGGTTTTAAGATTTCCCAACAGGCCTTTATTTAACCAGGGCTTTTGATCTCAAACCTGCTGGGGCCTAGTGAAATCCTTACCAATTCTCCAGTAACTCCTCACTATTGGAATTTGAAAAGACCCACCTGAAGGATTTAACTCACTGTATGGCTTCAGCCATCCTTTAGATGCTTCTATTCATGCAGACAGCGAGGGGGTCGGGGGTACCCTTTGTGATCTTCCAAGTAGCCTAAGGTGCCCTTTGCATAAGTTGTACTCCTGAGGAAATAAAAATCAGGAGGACACAAACCTATATACCTTATTTCCTGCTATCTTTACTTAAAGGAGGAGCACAGGGGGTCTGCTTAACATCCTTTGCTACCTAAATACCTTTTGGACATGGGAACTCAATAAAGGAACTTTCATTGCATCCATTACCCTACTGCGGTGCATAGCAAATTAGATTTAAAAGGGTACTTTTTCCCTTACAGCTATTTCTATCATTTTCTTTAAAATTTCAATTTAGTGTCTAGTGACAGAATATTCTGTAATGTACATTAGAACTATATAACACCAATTATGCTAACTGTGAACATTATTTCAAAAGAATTAGTTATATTAAGTTATAGATAAACCGTTGGGAAAAAAAAAGGTCAGGTTAGGGAGGAAAAAAAAGGAGCTATGTGATAATGTTTTAAAGGAGCAACATGAAGTGAATGCTCTTTTCATTTTTTAATCCTTTCATTTTGCATAACCCACACTGAAATTTTGCTACTGGCTTGGTCTTGGTTGTTTAGGCAGGGGGGTGGCGTGTCACTGTGTTAGTTTACAGCTACAAATCGTGGTGTAAAACCTACAGCTGAGTCTTGTGGTTGTGGAGAAACATCATTTCCTCCATTTGGAGGGAAATGGAATTGCAGAAATCCATGAAAAGTCTTTTGGCAGACACTGATGACCAGTACACAGGAAAAAAAAAAAAAAAAGGAAAAAATGCTGGCAGACTAAGCTTGAAAGAATATAATAACTAAGCACATTCTTGTCACAGTTTTGGTTGTCTGTTTTCTTTCTCATGACTGTACCACACATGATATGTCTGTTACCTGCATTTTGTGTCAGCTTGCTCAGATTAATCCCTTTTCTATTTCAGCCCTATGCTAAAATAAAACCACTCCACAGACTGCAAGAGAATCTAAATGTACCTTCTGTTTTCATGACTCTTATTTTCATTTGTCTATTTCCTACTGGTTTGTGGATTGGAGGAGTTTTGAGTTTCAAGACATTATTTATTTGTGCTCCTTCTTTGTGCACAGTTAATCTGGATGTGCATTACATTGGAGATGTTTTTGTGTAGGTGAACAAAATAAAAATTCTCCATTTTAATCCTTGTTTTTCCCTGCCTTAGAACTGGTTCAAAACTTTTGCTGGAACCATGTGTGGTTTGGTTATTTCAATTTGTAGGGATTCCTGGCAAATCATTTGTGTTTGTTTGACGTCCTGTGGGATCAAACTGCCATGAATTTTGAATGATCTAAAAACTGTGTAGTTTACTTCAGCTAAAACCACCTTCCACTTGAAAACATAAATCAGCACAGTTGAAATCTAGTCAAGGTCTTTTTTTGTTGTTGTTGTTGTTTTTGTTTTAACACTTGGGATTTGCCTCAGCTCCAGCTTGAGCTGAAGCATCTCTGTGCTGGTCCCTTGCATCCAGAAGAAGAGCTGGATGACATTGCCATGAATCAAGTGCCAAATTGCTGAGCAGAGGACAGTCCTGACTGTCCATCACCAGTGATGGGTCCTTGGCCAAACCCTGAAATGTGCCCTGCCTAGGACAGTACCTTCTGCAGGCTCACTCAGGGTGGGTTTTCCTGTTTTGGGGCCTTCTCACCCTGGTCTAGAGTTCAATGACTTCACAAAACCCATCAGACTCCAAGCCAATGAGAGAATCACAGAATCATTTAGGTTGGAAAAGACCTCCAGGATCACCAAGTCCAATTCAGACTTTTGTTCAGGACTCTTTTAACTTTCAGCTGCAGCTCCAAGTGGAGTTACAGTAGGAGCTTTCACTTTTTCTCCAGCAGTGAAGTGAAATTGGAAGCAGATGTGAGCACTGGCATTGTCTCTGGGGGACAGATGATGTTATTTCACCAGCTTGACATCTGTTGAGATTTGATTAAACCCAAAGTGTGCTGGGCTGGTCCTGTTCTCTAGATCCTCTGAAAAAGGATTTGTCCCACCAGGTGTATTTGGGGATTCAAACCTCCCTTACAAACCCTCTGGGCTGGGGCTGCAGATTGGACTTTTGTTATGTTCAGAAGACACAAACTACAATGAAAAAGTTTATATCTTTGTGGCATGGATTACAGGCTTTAATATGAGTCCATCTTTATAAAATAGTGGGAAAGAAAGGCAAATTAAAGGGGAAGGAAGAACTTTTGACTGGCAAGGCGTGATGATACTTTTGAATGTGTATCCATGTGTGCCCACAGGAAAACACCCTGGTCCAAGACCTTTATTCTTTAAAACTTCCTGACAACTTTGCTGGGCAGTCATCCTTGCCCACCCCAAAAAGGGGGAAACTGTGCTCCTCATGCACATCTTTTCCACCATGCTGTACCCATCACTCTGTGTCTTGGAGGGGTATAGAAAACCCTAATTTCCATGTGGATGGTGAGGGATCCCTTTGTGGAGGGAGCAGCACCGGATGCTGCCCAGATGCCTGAATAGCCCCCAAGAAACCAAAGCATCCCAAGTTTTATTCTACCAGCTCCCCCTGTGACCTTTGGTAAGCAACTTAACCTGTTGTCCTCAGGATCCCCAGTAAAATGGGAGACCTTAATACTTATCTGGTGGGATAACAGTGCTTAATACTTACCTAATTGGATGACAATACTTACCTACATACCTCACAGGGGTGTTGTGAGGATTAATTAGCTAATGTTTGTAAAGTGCTTTGGAGATGGAAAGCGGTATATAGTAGTGCTAAGCACTGCTACTCCATGTCAGCACCCAGACCTTAAAATGGCTAAGGCTGCAATAAGAGTTTTTATATGTTTTAAAATAAGCCAATTCTGCAAGGCATCCGGATGCTGGGATTATTTTTAGGCAGAGATTTCTAAGAAAGTTGGGAAACAGAAGGGTATAATTATATGACCTGAAACCTTTTGTTGTTTCTTTTAGTTGACCAGCTAAACAATCTTAGGTGTTGTTTGATGAATTGTAAAAACTGCATGTTGGAGTTTAAGACATATCAGTGTTTACTCTGGCTGATCAAACAATATTCATTGAAATAAATATCTTTGCTACAATTTGGACAAACAAATATATTAAATAAGCCAGAGGAAATATTTATTCCTGTGTTTTTTCTTTCTGTATTTCTTTCTGTAAGCAGTTTTTTTATCACTGTAATTCTGCTCTTGTTCCCATTAGGGTAACTGAAAGGTAACACCACTGCAGTAAATGGAATTACACCAGATACAAAGGCATTATGTGAGAGCAAAATTATATTTATATGTGGTCTGAAATGCAACCTGACTCTTGGTTTTAAAGAAAAATCAAACCAACCATTCCTAGAAATACATAAAAATGCAACTTTAACAGAAATTGTCAAGCTCTTTGTTGAATCCTGCTTGTTTCATGGCAACTCCTAAACAGATTTTGCAAAAGGAAGGTCTGGTATAGCATAGACCATATTTTCCCTTTCATGGGAGGAAACTTTGCAGGATTTTTGCCTTTAAATATTTTATTTGGTTCCCAATGTGGGCTCTCGATCCAAGAAAGCAACTTTATAGTTATCAAAGCACCCATTTGTATATTTTTTTGCTAGAGCATTTCTTCAGATCTTTTCCTCCTCAGTGTTAAAGAGAATTCCCACAAATTCCTAAAATCTGTTAAAATACAGAACAGAGTGCTCACATTGGTATGTTGTATGTTGGCTGTCCCTGGTAAAGAGCCTGTGCATTTTTATCCTGGGTATGCAGAAGAAATTTGATCTACTGCTGGGCTAAGCACCAGGATTTGGTTGGCTCTAGGACCAATCCTTACATTTCTTCATGGGGCAAACGTAAGAATGGACAACACTTGAAACAAAACCTCCCCCAAAGCCTATTGTGTGGATATCAGGTTATTTGAAAATGTGATAGAGACCATTCACCATATCCAAGGGTGAGTGGAGGAAAATGGCACCAAAGAGCTCAGAGCAGCCAAGAGGAAAACCCAGCCTAACCCCGAGTGCGTTTTCGGTGCCCCAGCTGCCGGAACAACCGTGGAGATTTTGGGGGAAGAGGGCCAGGAAGCCAGGTGTGGTTGTTGGGAGGATATCTCCCAGATTAAATGCTGTTTGGCCTTTCAGCTGCCAGGAGAGCCCAGTGTGAGCCCACAGGTGCTGAATCCAGCTGTGGACCACAGGATGAGATCAAGGATGACTGATGTGGTCACCATTGAGCTCATCAAGCTAATGCTTATATAATACATGCATGTGAATAAAATAGCTATGGACCACTCTGCACTTGGGGTTCTGAGGAGGAGCTGAGGGGATGAGGGGACTTTGTGTTTGGGGAGAATTATCTGTTTCTAGGCAGCAGAGTTTGCAGACTTGGAAACTGGGAGATTTGGTTGAAGTACAGGACTTTGCTAACACCTTGGTGCCCATCGTTAGCATTTCCCAGAACAGGAATTCTTGCCAAAATGGAGAGGATTGCCATAGCCAGTGCCTGGAGCTAAGAAGGTGAAATGCAGTCAGGGAAAAGGTGGGGAAAGAGGGGGGTTCAATGGGGCATCAAGCAATGGGAAAAAAAAGTAAAAATCTGAAATTCTATCTCTGCTTTTAATGACCTTGGGCAAATTGTATAAGCACAGCATAAAATGGGATAAAAGCCCATTTCTACTGCACTTTAGGGATGATTAGAGATAGTGCAGTGCCCAGGTGCCACCATTCTGGAGACAGACACAGATAGGCAGAGCAGCTCCCAGAGGGACTATGCTCTGCATCATGTGGTGGGAGAGCAGTTCTGTTATCTCTTTTTGCCTCATGAGACCTAAAGAAGACATAGCAGTGGATAGTTTTCTATACCTGGATTTAATCTCTCTCCTGCCTTTCCCAAATCAACTCCATCTGATGGTGTAGTACATATTTTCAGCATATTCACCAGTCTGGCAGCACTTCTTTAAAAAAGAAGTGTTCTAGGAGGAAAGCACAGCCCAAAGTCCACCTTCCTGAGCAGACTGTGCTTGCTGTGCCAGCAATGAGTGATGTGTGAATCAGCCAGCAACACCTGAAATTGCTTCAGTGAAGTCTACCAGAACTTGTATTCCAAAGGTTTCTTTCCTACTCTAATAAGTGCTTAATAAATAACAATTTCTATTAAAAAAAAAAAAAAAAAAAAAAAAAAGTAGTGTTCATACAAATAAGACAGTGCTACCAAACAGGAGACCTTCAAGGGGACACACAATAGCTGGTCACTGAGGCTGCCTCTGGCAGTCAAAGAATCACAGAATCATAAAATCATAGAATGGTTTGGGTTGGAAGGGACCTTAGAGATCATCTGCTTCCACTTCCAACACCCACAGCACATCTGGGCTATGATTCATTCTATATTAAAAACGCCCAGTGCTCCCTCCCTCACCTTTGGCCAGGTATTTACACTCCTCCCTGGGAGCAGCACTGATGTTCCATGGTGCATGACCACCCTGGGGAGCCAGACTGGCCAAACTCCCAGCCAAACCTGGGAAATGAATCAAAGGAATCTCCAAATGGTTCCTGGAGGTGCTAGCCCAAGCCTAGAGAAAGGATGTAGAGTGTGGGATAAGAAATATTGGGAAAAAGAGAGGCATAGCAGCCTCAGGGGGATGTGGATAAGACACCAAGAAAACACCCGAACAAAATACCTTAGTACTGCTTTTAATCATTGCTGGTGCTGTAGGTGGTCAGATACAAAAGATTAAAAAAGAGGACAAGAAAGGGCTGTCTTAAATTAAGCATTTATTCAAAGATGGCCTAAATTAAGCAAAGGACAGGATGTGCAGGATGCTGAAGTCTGTGTCAGACCGGAACCCTCTTGTTTCTGCCTCAGCCTCATCTTCATCACTGCAATGAAAAGTATTTGTGCTCTGCTCAGCGTGTGTGGATTTCTGCAGCCCTCAATGGGATTGTAGGGAAATCAAAGTGAAGAGTCCTCTTTAGGTCTTCAAGAAATAGAGCTTTCTGCTGGTTAACCATTACTTTGCATTTTCCCTTCCTTACAAAACCACTGAGGTTAAACATTAAGCGCCTGCAGTGAAGGACACCTGTATTTGCTGGTCCCATTATGCAGCTCTACTGAAAAGGCTTTACAGCTGTCTAAATTAGCATAATTAAATCCACATCAATTAAAAAACCTCCATCATCTCTTTCCCCTTCAGATGCAGATAGTCACATTTGTCTAAGGTGCTAAGTGACAAAGGAACTTTTTAACAGTGGAAGCCCGAGCTGAAAGGAAGAGTAATACGGGTTGTATATTGGCCCAAGGTTCACCTTAACACCAGTGGAAGTGATTAGTGGGTGCTGTTCTGCCTAAAGAGGTAGAGCTGCCTTTTGCATGACAATGATGCCAGGACCCAGAGCCAGGCATTAGAGATGTGCATTTTACAACAGGCTTTGGCTTCTATTGCTCCTTTATACCCCATTAATGGGGGGAAACAAAGCCTGGCATGATTTGGCCAATTTCCCCCACCCTACTTTCTTCCCCTTTTTTGTTTTTTGGGTTTTTTTTTTTTTTTTTTTTTTTTGGGTAGTTTTGTTGTAGGGTTTTGTGCTGTTGTGTGTGGGGAAGCCCCAGTGACCCCAGGATAGCAGCAAGGCTGCGCAGTGTGATGCGAGCGAAGAGAATTCCTCCAGATGAAAACTGACATGGGGTTCAGGGGTTAATTTCTGGAACAGGCGCATTTGCATACAAATGAAAAATGATGGAATTTCTGTTCTCCTAAATTTTCAATGTCATCAGCATCAAACAGCAGTCAGTGCTCCCTTGCTGTTTGAAGAATATTCATTACTTCAGAAGAAGGGGCACCTTGTTTGGTATTAATCTCCTCTTCAGGTCAATGACTTAATTTGCTAAACTCCATCTGAAGTGCCACTCACTTTTTTATTTCTCTGTTATTCTTTGTTATTTTTCATAACATGTTCTTAATATTTTTTTTTTTAAATTGTTTGTTAGGGTATATACATCCCAAGCAAATGCAAGCAGGAGGAAGGACTGCCTTTATTTATTTATTTATTTATTTTCACCCAGAGAACTCAGCACCCATCTGAATCATTTGTAGCACATTTTGGTGTCTGCTGACCTTAAAATTCATGGGAGTTTTAGCAGAAAGAAAATAACTTATGGACTCAAATGGGAAAACAAACATTTTTCATTCAAAACTGGCATTTAAATGGACATCTGGTGCCTTGTGCAGCAAGGTTATGGGGTGTCATGCCTCTAACAAAAGGTAACAAGCAGCTAAGTGATTAATCCCCCAAAGAAAATCATAATATTCTTTTAGTTCCTGCCTCTGGAAATTCTCATCTGAAACCACAGTGGCTGAGGACATACTCGAGGAAACTTTTGTGCTAGCTCTTATTTCCCCATTGTCCTCTCCATGTCTGCCAGGGGCCTGAGGAAGGATCCCATTTCCCTTCATTTTTGCCCTTCATGGTTATAATTCTTCTCCCTGAATAGGATTATTCAGGAAATCTTTAGATCTTCAGAGCTTGGGGGTGTCTCTGGGGTGGCCATTCCCAGCCTGGGTGCTCCTGGCTGAGGGTCCCAGGGGAGAGTGGATGTCCCTGTGGGATGGGAGCCATCCAACTCATGCAAGGGTTTAAAAAACCCCTCAAAGTCAAGATTTGCCCTATAACCTTTTGTTTTTATATGTCCAAGCCTTTTTGAATTTTTCAGTCAGACTTTTTCTTGATTCTCAAAATAATGGGGTTTTTTGTTTGTTTGTTTTTTAATTATTAATCAGATCGGATTTTTTTGGCATGAGCTCTTATGGAAATGAAATTGCACTGTCTGTTCTTCTGTCTGTCGCCCCTACTAACTTTTGAACCTCTTTGCCAATATCTCTCCAGTTTGTTAACAGGCTACAGAGCTCAAAGGTGTGAAGTGCTTTCCAGTTTTATTTTTTCTTTTCCTTCCATATCTAACTCTGAAATGGCAACATTTAGTGTTGCAAATAGTACGGACGGCTAAGCTTTTCTATGGTTTTGTTTTTTTTTTTGGGGGTGACTTGCAGAGGGGAAAAGAGGTGATCTGAGGATTAATTCCCTGTGTATCTATGAGGGCTGTTAGCAATTAACCAACTTGCTCTGGATGCCTCCGAGTCCAGCTGGGTGAGGTTCAAGATCCTTGGCAAAAAAAAAAAAAAATCAAACAACAAACTATGTGCACATAGTATATACAAACAACTTGCATGCAATTGCCTCTTGCTGCCCTTCTCTTCATGTAACCTTTCTTTAAACTGAGAATTTTTGAGGTTTTTCCATATGTGTAGAGCATGTCACTCAGTGGGGCTGTAGCCCTGACCAGGACCTTGAGCACTTGAAAAATAAAAATAAACAGGGGCTGATGGGGGGGGAGCTCTATTCCTACCTGGAGCATTAAGTTAAGAGTGTCTAAGGGCCTTGATCCTCAGCCCCAGCCAAGCTGGATTTAGCATAGGTCATATTAAGGTGGGGCAAAGGGGGCTTTGTGTCATTTTTAGATCCCCTTATCCCAGGCTGTGCAGCCCTGGTGTGATGGATGTGCTGGGAGGTTGGGATGGCAGAAGGGCTGGTGCAGTTGTTGGCCCAGCGCCATCCGGAGATCCTCTCCACCAAGGGCAATTCGGGGGTGATGGGATAAGCCAGCTTTGCAAAGGCAGCTGCTCTGGGAGCCTGGATCTGCCTCCTTATCCATAGAGAATGTGCTCGGCACGGAAAACTTTCTCTGTGGGAAGGCTTGGATGTGGGGATGGATCCTGCTCTGACATGTCTGTGACGAGCTGGAGATGCTCCCCTCCAGCGCAGTTTGTTGCTGTCGGAGGAACAAATCAAGGAATTGTCAGATAAAGCCGAGAGAATCAGTGAAAAATCAGCGTCATCCAAAATTCAGGGCCAAAGAGTTACGACTGCCCATGTCTTGTGCTGTGAAATCCTCCTGCCAAGGGGGCTGGATTCCTCCTGACTCTCTTACGTGACAAAATACAAAAGTGACTCTTGTGAATGCTTTTTGTAGTGGAAGGCTCAGGATTCTGTACGAGGAGCTGAATCTTAGTCACATCTGTCTATCTTGTTGTGTGAATATTGATAATGAAGTCAGAAAGAGAGACTTGTCATTGTAAGTGCATCAGACTCTGGCACTTGCCTGCTCGGAAGGAGGCGGCTCTGCTGCCTCGCTGCTGTCGGTGGTGTCGGTTTGTTGAAATAATATGTCTCTGCCAGCTGAGAATCTGGCCTTGAAATGAGAAAAGTTGAGATTCCCATTGTTGAATTAGTTTGGCCACATTAAAAATACGTTGCTCTAGAAATGTGTATATGAATATGCTAATGTTTATTTTGCTAAATGTGCTTGCCAGGATGTGCCATGTGGCTGAGTTAGTGTTACTTTAAGAATCCTAATTTTTTGCCTTTTCAGACTTTGGATCTTTTAAACTTGTAAACACAGCATTTTGTTGGCAAAAGTCTCTATGATTTTATGCATACAGCTGACTTTTATCTTCACTTTTTACATCACCTTAATACTGAAAGAGAGAAAGCACTCATCTGTTTATGATAAGTTTATCAGAAATACTCCAAAGTTTTCCATGACTAAGATATTATATTGTTACAGTGGCTTGCTACAGGGTAATTTCTAGACAACAAACAGAATATTTCAGAGCCCAGATGTCCTGTTTAGACAAGGGGGTTTATATTGATTAGGATCTGCTTTCACCTAACATTGTGTAGTAAATATCACAAAGACATAATTAGAAAATTTGGTACAATATTTAGTCCTAGTCCCTGTGTGCCAGAATTGTTTGACTACTAAGAAACTGGAGCTTGTTTGCATCCCAGTGTGTTGTGAAATGCAAACTTCAAAGAAAATATTATATCTCCCAACTCCAGCTCGTGAGAGTCTTGGAAGTATAATACAGAAAGGCTTAACAATCCCTGCTGAGGAAAGGGCAATTTGACACTGAAACTACTGTTAAAGCACCGTTGACACACTGGTGGGCAAAAAGTGCTTATTAGAGGAGTCTAGTTACAGTCTCAGGAGCCAGGCAGAGAAAATGCACCCGAGTCATTGTGAAAATTGGCAAGTTGTACCCAGTAGATGTGTTTTGTGTATGTATCTGTGTTATTTTTCCCCCCCTTCCTTAGCTACACATATCTCCATGTTTGCTTCGTAGGCTTTCCATAAGATTGGGCCCCTTGCGGTATTCAAATAAAATATTTAGATTTGCAAAACTTCTGGAAGCCAGATTTTAAGGGAAAAAAGAAGTTTTTTGTCAGATTGTCAATGTCTGAATTTCATCACAATCTGTTCAGCTGTTTGTTGCAGGCAGGCGTAAAACATAGTGGGTAAGTGTGTGTTTGTACTTCTTATACATATTGAAAGAGGGCTGCCTAATCCCCTTGATGAGGAAAGCTCTGTAAATTATATACATCTGCAGGCACTGTGCATGGGTAGTACAGAAGCAAAGAGGCAGATCAGCAATTTGAGGGAGCAAATAAGAGTTTTCTCGCAAAGTCGGCGATTGGGAACCTTAGAGCAGCCCAGCCTCCTGGTGATGTCATTTACTTGTGGGTTTGTTTGGGGTTTTTTTGAATGACCCGAATGTTTTGCCTTAAAAACTTTGCCTAGGAGGCCCTTCTACGCACTCAGGATTCCTGGCAAGAGAAAAAAATATTTGCTGATGACAGCTCTGAATATATTCTCTTTAATTGTCACTTATGTCTCTGTCCCATCCTCTGCACTGTGCTAAAAATAGTAATTCGGGTTGATGGTTTCAACACCATCTAATATATGTATATTATTGCATACAAAACCTACATAAAAATGTCAGGAATGAGACCTAAGCCAGGAATAAAATTGAAAATCACAAACATGAGAGAAGACCCAAATAATGAGGGTGTTGCAGGGAAATGTTATATTGATGTCTCTGTGTAAATACATGCAGGCAGAGCAGTAAAGATCCCACCACCTTCCATGCATAGAGGATTCCTAGAATAATATTTGCCTATTTTTTTCTTTTTGTAAATATGTAGGTAGTTTTTATATTTATCCTCAGCTTTCCCCTGCTTCCTTTAATAGCATGATTTGCTAATCATGCTACAACACTTGTAAGGTCAGTGCAGAACATATTTTCCTGTCCATTTTGCAGAGGATAAATTTGTCCAAATTGTGCAGCAAGTGTCTGGCAGAAGTGAGACTAGACACCAAGGATAAAATCTCTTTGATTTCACTGAGGCAAGGATTTTATTCCAGGAGTTTTTTCTCCACTTTTACGCTCTGTATCCTATGCCCTGTGTATTCTGGGCTTTTGTTGCTACTTGAGCCAAGTCTTGGCTCATCGGGTTAAAGGAAAGTCTGACAAAGAGGCAGCAATGGTAGTGTTAACGTGACACTGTAGTTATGGTTTTGTCAGCATTTCCATTATAAACTTCTGTTTGCAGCAATTATAAATCAACCATGGGGAAAAAAAAAAAAAAAAAAAAAGAAAAGGAGGAAAGAAATCACTGTGAAGTAAAACTTGGCATACCAGAGTCCAGGAGGGAATTTTGAGCTTTTGGAAATAATGGCTTCTGATTACCATGGACAGGCATGACATGATGTGCAAATATACACTCCACATTGCACTGGAAAAAAATCAGAACAAGTGTCACCACTTTGTCATGGCCAAGAGTGGGAAGAAAGAGGGTCTTCCTGACTTTTGGAAATGCGAAAAATATTTTATTATTCTCAGAAACGTCCTATTAATCCCCTTAACTTCTTCTTAACTTTTCCTGTTTGCTTTGTATCATCCCACTGGATGGCTGGCTTTGGGGTTTGCAGTGGATGAGGCAGTCAGCTGGTGTTGATCAGCACAGCCCCACCCAAGTCCAGTGAAGTGAGGCTGGCTTTCACCAGCGGGCAGTCTGGCTCCGGATCGCCTTTCCACGGGAGGCTGCAGCATTTGCTACCCATTTGGAGCACCAGCCAGAGTTTGTTTAACTTTGGAAGTCCATTCTGCCATGCTGATTGAATTCCAGTGGCAGGATAGGCATAAGTTCACTTGAAGGTTTTTTTGCTGAGGATATTGTTGGTTACTTTTAAGCTGTGTTGTGCTGATATTTATTGTATTGCATTCCAGGTTTCTTCTGCTGCACAGCAGGGCAATGGAGCAGGTGGTGCTCAGCCAGTTTACTACTGTCAGGCTGGTCCATGAGGCTGCAACTATCACCTGCCCTGCACCCAAAACATGATTTTGCAGGATGAAGCTGAGTCACTGCCCATTCTGGGCCAGGGCTGTCCCTGGGACGAGCTCCCTCCTGCATCATCATCCCTCATGAGTCACATGAAAGTTGAGCTGTTGGCTCATCGGAGCAGCATTCCCCAGCAGCTGAGCTGGAACTCGAGCCCTTAGTTCTGAATTCAGCTTGGAAATAATGACAGTGCTGTAGCAGCTTTGGCTTTCAGTGGTGCTGCTGATAACTGAGTGCTAAATGTGCAGCAGCTCTGCAGGAGTGTCCCAGGGTCAGGTTATGGGGAGCAGGCGTCAAAACCAAGGCGCGGCAAACTCGAGGTGACTCGTTGAATTGCGCGCCCGGGTTGGGTCTAGGGAGGAGAAGCAGCAAAACTCCTTGCTGGGGTTTTTTTAGATGTGACATTTCAGTGATGTACCAACAGAGGAAATTTTGCTTGCAGAATCCTGTGAGCAAAACACTTCTGAGAATGTATGTATACAATTGTTTAAAAAAACACAGGGTTACTGACACAGATGCCAATTTGGTAGGGCATATGGAACATTTACACTTGCCTTTTTCATTCTTTCTTGCTACAGCTGGTACTGATTTAGTATGTGAAATTTTACTAGCAGGAGTGCTAATCAAGGCAGAGATTTCTGTGAGGATTTAGTCATTTATGTGGAGAAAAACTATGGGTACCATTAAAAAGTACAACATCATCTATGAGAGGAACATTATCATTAGCAACCTAATTTTTAAA
Organism: Muscicapa striata striata; assembly: GCA_030060385.1. Taxonomy (NCBI): domain Eukaryota; kingdom Metazoa; phylum Chordata; class Aves; order Passeriformes; family Muscicapidae; genus Muscicapa; species Muscicapa striata. The sequence continues at coordinate 1,190,078 of JAREIS010000131.1, forward strand.
GCAAACAGAGAGAAAAAAACTACTGTATGTCTTCAACAGCAGCAGCAGCAAAGGATGTTCTTGTAATATTCAGTCATGCCACCTCTCTCTAAGTTTGTGCAAAAAAAATATTTGAAATTTACTTGGAAAAAAAGGCAATAGATACTCCAAGTGTTTTTTCAAACCAGTGTGATAGCCTGTTCTGCTACATCAAATGAATATGGCTGAGAATGGGATTAAATCCAAAAGCCACATCCAAATCCTGGATCTGTGTTTGAATCTGAGGCCTCCATTCAAACCTAACTCTGTGATGGGGCTGCCTTTCACCATCTTGGCATTTGAGAAGAGGCCAACAGTATCCCACATCTAAAATCCAGTTTGTAAAAATTCTCTTTTTTTTTTTTTTTTTTTTTTCAGGAATTGCAATCTGGGCCTGGAATGGAGACATTCAGATATTAAATACCAATTCTGGCCAGTTTCTGATGGGACAAGAAATACTATATTCCACCAAGAAGGCAACGAGGGAATGTTACTTGTCCAAAGAAGTGATTTTTGCATTACACACGGCATAAAAAATTATGCCCGGGTTTAACTGCCGATTCCTGCCAAGATTATTTCAGCACAAACAGCTTCAGAATAGCTGCTGTATGTTGAGTGTGCTGTACAGGTGGCCCAGTGATACAGGAGACCTGAGCAATAAAAGCCAACATCTGTGGCTGGAGGTGCCGGCGCACACGGAGCCGTGGGCTGGTCCCCGTGGTGGGCGGCCAGCTGCCCATGCCCACAGCTCTGCCCTCGTGGAAGGATGTCAGAGGAACTCTCCCTGCCCTTTCCCTGCTGCTTCCCCAATGAGTTTGGGGACTGGAAGACAATATGAGGATGATGCCCCCGGGTGCTCTGAAATGTCTCGGGGTTTGCCAGTCAATATGCGCAGTAAATAAATACCTGCCTGCAACTACACAGGAATTCATCTCAGCTTCTCAGGGATTGGCTTCATGTTGAGCTTTCTCAATATCTTTGCAAGCTGCTCTGCTTTGCTGTGACAGGCACTCTTTCCTGAGGCAACATAACACTGAGGAGGGTTTGGAGAAAGAAACCAAAGCCCCTTCATTTGTTTCAGGAATGTTAGTGCCATCCCAAGTGCCTCTCTTGTTGGGAAGGCAGAAAATTTTAGCCAGATTCTCAGATATCATTGGATTCAGTAGCTTTACTGCAGTGCAGATGGGAGAGGTCTCCTTTAACCCCTAGAGGTAATGGCTCTCTTGTGGTAACTTCACAAATGCTGCAAGGTTATCTCATGTATTTTGGGATCTACGAGGGCTTAAACTTTCAAAGAAGCCCTGATAAGTTGGAATTAAATCCCTTTTTTCACTTTCACAACACCAGATTTCGTTTAGTTATGACTAAAAATTTCCTAACATTGCTATTTTCCAGTATCCCACCTTTTTAACACTAGCAGAAAAGCTGAAGACTTATTGTAGAGCTAAAAAGAACCACATGACTCCTGGATACAACAATGACAATTTTCACTTAAAAGGTTTTTTTCCCAAAATACATATACCACTAAACGTGGTATCTCCAGGGGGCAGGGAAATGGCCATCAGGCTAATTAGCTCAAGGCAAGCAAAACCATGGGGGAAAGGGAAAAACAGCATTTATGTTGGCTTGAGCGTTGCTGCTTACACTAAAACTGCTTGGATGTCTGTGAAAGCCATGCAGAGGTGATTCTGCTTTGTGAACTGTGGGAGTGGGTCAGCTTCTTGTCTGATGGCATCAGGGCATCCCAGGTCTGGTGCTGGCAGCAATGGAGCTCCCTTCTCCAAAAACCTGAAGCATTTGACTTGTGTTGTTACACCTGTCCAAACTTTTTCCTAACATAGCTAGGTGAAAGAATCTAATATTGGGTCAGAGCAGGAATATCATAGGATTTACTTCTGCCTCACAGCAAAAAAATGAAGTGAGTCATGATGGAGATTTCACTGTTGCCATCAATAAGAACAGTTACATCACCAAAAATGCGCAGTACAGCGAGCTGAAGTCTTAGACAGTTTGTGATGTTTAAACATCTTAAGCACTGTTGAGCATTTTCTCTACATTTCTTGATATGGCACTGTGGTTTTATTTAAGCAATCCCGAAAATCGTGGCCAGCTGCACCATCTGCCAGAGATGATGCAGGATGGGTGCCTCCAGCATGTCAGCGCTCAGATGTCATTTAAAAGGGAAATGCTTTCTGTATTGGGAAGAGGGCAGAGACAAAGAGCCTGGGCAGGCAGCAGGCTGTGCTAAGTGGAAACAAGAATTGATACCTTTTCTAAGGCCTGACCCGAACATCTGAGTTCCTTCCCTTGGGGTTTCTCTCCCCCAAATGTTGTTCTTTTATTTTAATGTGCATGCGTGTGCCTGGGTTTTTTTTTTTTGGGTTTGTTTTTTTTTTTTTTTTCTTTTTCTTGGCACTCACAGACCCAAAAAGGTTCTGAGAGATAAAGACCCCTCTGATGTGGAACAGGTGGCTCGTCCAGGTCACTGAGCACGAGGGTGGCTGTGAAAGAGGAGCGTGTGGCCGTCCCGCCTCGGCGCGGGGGCGTGGCGGGGATGCACTTGGCATTTAAAGGTCAGTCCCTGGCAGGTCCTCAGCACATTCCCAGCAGCAGGTGACCTCTGTGACTGCTCTCCCATCTCACACATCCGCCCCACGGAGGAGCCAGGCTGCACCTTTACGAAACTGTTTGCAGAGGAACGAGGCGTGATCACAACTAAGCTGAAGGGTGTCATATTCACTTTACCACCGACATGGGGACCAGTGGTTGAATATTCGATTACATGTCAGTCACAGCACATTAGGCAATCTTCCAGTCTGCCAGCTTTGCCCTTCCCAGCTCCCAGCTAAGTGTCATCAGGAAAAAAGTAGCACTGTGAAGGCAGGATTGGCTTGCTCTGGGAGCTTCAGTCCCCATGAAAAATGTCCTCCTATCATTTCAATGACTCTATTGGGTCCCCCACACTCTGGAGAGAGGAAGGTTTTTTGTGTCTCCTGACTGTGGATTCAAACCACTCATGGTGCAGTTGCTACTCAATTTCATCTCTAGACCCAAAGGTATAAATGTGTGCAAAAGCAGCAAATGTTGTATTGAAAAATTAGGGAGCTGTCATTCCAACTACATTACCAAAAGTATTCTGCTCATTCAAATAAAGTGGCTATAAAAACTTGTTGCTCTGACCAAGCATTTTCTGGACTGTTTTGCTTGCAAATTACTGAGTGAAAATATGCTAGGAGTGGAAGTTAAGGACTGTGGACAATTTCCCACTTTGCTTAAGCCAGAAAAATCCATTCTCAGCTCCAAGAAGGAAACTACTTTCCAAAATCTCATGCAGAAAGTCCCGGTTCAGCTGGAACGAGCTGCTCCGTTTGCACTCGGTGGTTTCTGGAATAATAAAAAGCCCTGTACGCCATGCCGGCAAGCACAAGCACCAAAGGATAATGTGGGAAGATAATTCCCTTTTGGAATTGGCATTAGGGGCTTATTATGGTTTTTGTTAAGCATCCTCCACCTGTTAGCACCAGCTATGTGAGAAGTAAAAGGGTGGCGTTCCCACTTTGCATCTTCTGCTTCCAAGGTTGAGCTGAGCCTCCTGTTTCGAGAGTTTCAAAGTGAATTTGAAATCAAAGGAGAAAACACTGCCCTAACTGGGTGGGACATTCATAAGTACAACTTTAGCTTTGTCTACTTTGATTTCAGATTCACTTTGAGTGTTTTTCTCACAGGAAGTGCAGGCATCACAAGACTCTTGGTAGCAGCATCACCATTAACTTTCCAAGTGACCCTTACTATTTAGCTAGAGAGACAATAAGATTGTGGTGGGTGTCAATGGGAATAACCTTTATGATACTTCCAAAGCTTCAATTCTATCCTCAGGCTCCACAACTCCAAGAAATACTTAGAGGGAGAGGCTGCCTGGGGAGTGAGGAGTGCAGTGTGATGGATGAAACAATAAAAATGACACTGCTGGTGAAACTGAAAGTTTATGTGTTGTGCCTATGATTGATGTCAGGGTGCTGGCATTTGGACCCTGTGTCATTACGGGTGCAGCATGAGACCCTCCCTGTGTCAGGGTGGCTGCACCCATGGCTGGTAAGTCCAGGGAGGTGAATTTGGTCTGCCTGGTGTCTGGGGAAAGAAACCTCCATGAGGAATTGTCTGCAAGGATTGAGGGCAGCTCTCAACAAAAGAGTGAGCACTCTCCATTTTGGGTTGCTCTTGGAGAAAGTGGCTGTTTTCCCCCTATATCACCCAGCTCCTCCTTGCCCAAGAGGGCATCCTCAGTGCCAACAGCAGAGCTGTTACAGACAGAAGGACTGGGCTGAGAGCAGCCAGGGAAGTGCACCTTATTTTTAGAAAGATAGATGTGCCTTGACAGCTTGCCAAATGCCACATCTGCCTCTCTTTGCACCTCTGTGGGTGAAGCTGAACAGCAAGGTGGTGAAGACGAGCAAACTTATCCATTAACTGTGTGAGATCCACTCTCTCCTTTTCTGTACAACAGCTGTAGGTGATTCCTGACTGGAAGGACCTCTTGGAAACTCCATCTGCAACACCTGGGGGGAGGCACAGCTGTGAGCTCCCTGTGGGGGGGTGAGGAGGCACCACACCACTAACACCTCAGATGGGCTGGGAGAAGGATGGGGAGCATGGGCACTGGTAAATGGTTTCATTTTTTCCCCCTCCATTGCCAGTTGTCTTTGCTATTGGCATTTTTTTTCCATCTTTCGTGATGTCTCTCCATTGGGGAATGCTGATGAGACTTTGCAAGCTGTGGTGGCCTTGGAATTGGCTGTTTCTCAAGAGTTGAATCTGTCCTTCAGTTGATCAGGCAAGTCTAACTTGGTTTATCTGATTGGGTGGAAGGATTTGGATGTTGTATCTTCAGTGTTGCATTTTTATTTCCTGCTCACAATGACATTAAATCATAACCTGCTAGTCTGCAGGTATCTTGGTGGGAATATTTTGCCTGTGACACCGGGTCTGTATTTTGCATGCAGCACATTGGCATTGTGTAAATGTCATGAACAAGTTCTATTATCTTTGAAACTACAGAAACAACAGCAGTTATAATTATAGTCTGAAGATGCTGTAGTGTTTCAAATGTGCCTGCAGTAGTAGTGCTGTGATGAAAACACAGTGTGTCCCTGCAGCTTTTGCTGTGTTCAATGACATCATAATTATGTTGCATTCAAGCTTAAACTTCTGTCCTTAAACACAAACAGCTTGTGTGAAACCTCTTAGGTTTTCCTCCTCATTTCTTGAGATAGTCCCTGGACTAAAATTAGTTGAAGCAGTGAATAAGGTAGGGTGGTGCATTTTACAGGCTTTGTGTTGGGTTTTGCTGTGGATAAGTTGTAGGTAGTTTGTGTTCTAGGATTTGAAAAATGAATGAATGTTATTTAAAGCCTCCAAATGGGCATCTGCTGCTTGTCAAGTTGTGATTTTCTAGTCCTGGGGTATTTGACAGTCCTGTGATTTGTGATAATGGAATTACTGAAAAAAAAATTATCAACAAAGATGTGGCACTGTGAGTGTGCAAAACAAAGCTTTTATTTCTGGAGTGAATGCACTTTTAAGGGTGAAATACCTCAGGCATGTGTTCTCAAGCATGGCCTTAAAAGTTAATCTACCTGAGCCTTCTCCTGAGTGGAGATGTAAAACCACAGCCCAGTGGCACAACTGTGAAAAGCTGAAAAGCTGTCCAGGCACCCACGTGCCTCTGTCTTCTTTAAAGCTGACTTAATGCTTGTTCATAAAGTTCCAAGAAGGATTTTATCTTATTTCAGTTTTTCCTTTAAATTGTCCTAAAACACAAGCTCTGCTTGGATCATACTGACTAGATGCCCAGAGGTTTCAGTTTCTAAAGAAGGCTTTTTCTGCCCAAGTCCTGAATTCCCTGTTGCTCCCTGGGGATGCAGCAGTGTGTCCATATCCCTCTCTCCCACTGGTGAGCAGTAGCATTGCTGCTGGTTCTGTAGCACTGAAGCAGCCCAAGTACATCTCTGAGCCCATAGCCAGAGGTGTTATGAACACTAGGAACCACAGTAACATCTAAAAATAACCACAATACAAAATAGGTTGGAGAATAACGCAAGAATTTCCCAACAAATATCTAATTACTATATTAAAAATATTTCTTTCATGTAAGACTTAGCTTAACTAACTCTGTAAATTAAATGTGGCATCTTTCTAATGCTTCTCTGAGTCTCTGTGATTGTTTTCATTATTGTTACGATTGTAACTGTTACTAGAGTGAAATTATTTACACATAGAGCTAAATGATTATTTTCATTGCTATTCAGCTCCTGGCTGCATTAGACTGGTGCTCTGCAGCCACAAACCACCCATCCTCTCCAAAGCTGCAGGTTTCCCCATCTTTGGGACTGGCTGTGACCTGATGTTCCCATTGTTCAGTGCACTCAGGCTGTATCAGGACGTGTCAAGTGGAAAATGGCAGAGAAAGGCTCCTCTGCCATCACAGCAGAGTGGAGCTGCTTTGGGCTGTTTTTGCTGCATGGTGGCACTGAGACTCTCTCTGCCCACTCTGGGTGCCTTCAGCATGATGGTTCTCACTTCAGGAGGCCCTTTTCCATGTGGGAACATGTGCTCATCCTAAAAAAGTATCCCTTAGTGTGTGACTCCATACATGTTCCGTGGCTATTGGTGCTTTAGAAGCTTCCATCAAGTTTTAGGACCTTTCTCCTATTTGTCTTCCCTTTTATTTGCTTTTGGTAAACCTGGAAACATCCCCAAACACCAGAGCATTGGTGTAACCACTAAGGCTGGTGAGGTGTGTGAGCAGCAGAGCACATAATGACCATGAATTTGTGACACTTCATCTTTAACACTGTGTCCTGTGGATAAAGTGCTCATGTGAGAGCCAGGAGAGCAAACTCTGGGTTCTGGATTGGCCCCTGCCTTGCCTGTGACCTTTTATAGTTTCTTCCCTAGCCATGGCTTTGCTATTTTCCTGTCTGGGAAGAAGGGCATATATAAGTGTCAGGTGTGGGGGTTTCCACACCACATCCTAATTTATGAGAGGTCACAACCATGGTGTCTGAAATCCTAATGGGAGATTCTGGAGAAGGGCAGGGAGCTGGGCAGGTGCTTGGTTGGAGCAAATCAGCATAGCTCAATTAAAATCAATAGATTTATTCCATCTGGATGATAAAGGCTTCCCAACAGTTAAACCACTGGTCCTTAGGTAAGAAGAGTTAGGGATGCTGGTTCTTCTCTCCCAGGAAAGGTTGAGCCCAAAAACATGAATTTATGAACAAAAGACTGTGGGCTGTGGGATTTGTTACAAACAATAAGGATGTGTGGAGGTGAATCATAAGGCAATTTTATTTAGAAAATGCAAAAAATGAACTAGAAGCTCTTGAGTTACCTTCGACTCCTTGGCAAGGGCAAATTAAAATTGGCAACCCTCTGTCCAGGAATATAAAATTATTAACATCTGCAGAGCTTCTGTTGGTAAATTTATGGAACAGATTGAGTAAAACTGACGTAAATACGGAGCAGGCTTTGGATATGAGCAACTTTCAAAGTAGATACTCTTTCTGGAATTGGTCTGCTGCTTGTGCTGGTTTGGATAAACTTTCCTAGTTGACCTACTTCAAATCCCAACCTGGATGCTCTTGAAACAAATTTTAAAAATTACCCCCCATTTCCAGAGGTAAAACAAGCTGACATAAACCCAATTTTAAAGTATTCACAAAAATTAAGTGTTTTAAAAGCATTTCAGTTACAAGAAAAATCACAGCTTAATGCAGGGAACTTTTGCTTAGACTGGGCCTTCATTTCCAAAATCTGTACAGTAATATGACACAATAGACTGAGGTGCTGATTATGCCACAGATAATGTAGTTGTTAATGATCAAGTTAATGTTAAAAGCCATTACTGCTCATTGACATAATTCTCAGAACATTATACTGGAGAAGTGCACCTTTTGTGTAGCAACAAAATGACAAAATTGAAATGTTAAAAGTTGAGTGCCTGAATAATAGCCTGTGAAATCATTTAGACAAGATCATTGTTGTTGCTATTGTAAAAGAACCAGAGAGTGACAGAATGAGACAAAAAAAGGAGGGGGAGGAAAGAAAAAAAAAAAAAAAAAGGCAGGCACCAGAGTGTCTCTTTGCTGAAGGGAGATGTAAGGTAGAGAGGATTCCTGTTCCTCTGTTCTCTGTCTGCCTCTGCAATTTGGAGGGTCTTCATCTAACAACAGAGCACCCTCCTCTGGCAGCTCGCCAAAAATGACGGCCTGGCTGGAAGGATGGGGATGAGGATGGGGACAGGACCCTCCCTGCAGCATCATCCCAATGCTGGGCTGGGAGGCTTCAACGGGCATGGGGAAAAAACTTTTTTTTTTTTTTTTTTTTTTTTTTTTGACTGCTTGCCAGGAAAACCTAGGACAGTGGCCCCAGTGTTATGTTAGGGGGGAGAAAAAATAATTTAAAAATCAGTTGAGGAAGTTTTTTGCTGTTTTTCCCTGAGAAGGGTTTCTGTGTGATTGCAGCCTCTTGGTGTGGTGAAAGTCGTGGAGTTGGACTCTTTACCTTAAACCTGGAGGATTTGCAGGTCACTTCAGAAAAGTCTCTCAGCCCTGTGCCACCCACGGGCATCTCTGACTCTCTGGGCTTTAATAAACCCGAGAAAGAGTGCAGAATTGTGGTAATGGGCTCCACAACAGACAGACTATTAAACGCCTGCAGTGGAGGGACACTTTACTGAGCAATATACTGTACAACAAGCCTGTGTTAAAACATTGACCCACAACATTTGGTCCATAAAAATAGTTACATTCGCAGGGACTCCTGGCAGTGATAGTTTTAATGCAGGGTCTGTGTCGTGGTATAAAATAAATGACTTCCGACATTGCAGTAAATGCTTAAAAAGCTCCATTGAAAACCTTTCCGTGCAAAGCAATGAGCACACAGTGCAAGTACCTGCAAGCAATGGCACTTTCATTCCTGAACAACCCCCAACTATCTGCCTTTGTGCAGAAACACCCTTCAGCCCAGAAGCCAGGCCCTCCTTGCTATCCTTGTAATGTCAGGCAAATCACTGTGAAAAAGTATTGAAGGGCACTTCACTGGATTATGTTTTCATCCTGGATTTTCCACAAACAGTTTTCTGCTCTTCCAAAGAGTCACCTGTATCAACTGGGCTTGGTTTTAGCATCTCTCAGCACAAAAATATCATAGAAATATCATGTAACATTTTATGAAGCTGTTTCTTTTTATTAAGTTCTAATAAGAGCTAATAAATTTGGAGGCAAGGGGTTTTGGTGTCATTTAATGCAATTTACCTCATTTTCTCCAGCATGAGCCAGTTCCAGCCTTTTTTTTTGTTTGTTTTTTTGTTTTCAGGTGGGGAGGTTGAAATCTAAGAACACCCATCTCAAACCATCCCTCCAGGCTGCCAGCCTTCACTGTTTTCCTCTCTAAAGCATTAACTTTCCTGGAGGGCTCTGATTATTGTCCTCCTGTGGTTCCTGTAAGCTCCCACAAAGCCATCCAGTACATTCTCTGCCTCCAGTGACTGTCTTTCTCAGGATATCTTACTACAGGGTCTGCTACTCTTGGCACCCTCTTCCTGTGACCCCAGCCACTATTGAATTAAATCTCCTCCATGGTTTGGCTATGAATTGCAGCCTAAAGTCCATAACTAAACTGTGCATGGTATTGGAATTCAGCAGGAGCTGGGGCCAGCAATTAGGGATGGTAGACCCTGCCACTTTATCTGTCATGACAGGAGGGAAATTTTAGGGAAGGAAAATTACTGGCAGGTCACAGTTTGGAAGGAAGGTAGCACTAGTATAGAGCTTCTGTTTCTGCTGTGCTTACTGTTGTAGTATGAAGGGTTGTGCAATTCCTTAGGAAAAGTTAGAGCTCCACAG
>JAREIS010000131.1:1205000-1237500 GCA_030060385.1 Muscicapa striata striata
TCACCTGTACTTCCTTTGTGGAGTTTATTTCAGATGCTTTTGTTGTTCACTGTGAAGAGGTGAGGCCAAAGGTATGGATGCTGTCTATGCAGCTCCTGTGGTTATGGCATCTGAGTTGGAGCATGTGGATTTGGGACTCCAAAAACTGGCTGATAATGTCTGGTTGGTTCCCAAAACAGGCAATTTGCCTCTGGGTGCTCACTGAGCATCATTTAATGTGTGTATCAAGACAGGCTGGAAAAGCTCCTGTTTATATGGGGTCAAATGGGGAGGTGGACAAAGGAAGGAGAGACTGCATGGGAATTGTATAGGGTTGTGCACACAGAATTTCCCTCTGTGGAGGGAAACAATTTTTGCAAGGATAAGAAAGGATTTAGGTTATCTTATGTGACTTCTAGCACAGCATCACTTTCATCAACCATAAAATCCAGCTTGAGGTGTCAGTGAAGCCTGAAGTGCAGCTGGGACTCAAATTTATGATACATCTGAAGTCTTGGAGTGGGGTTTGAAGCATACTGGGAATCCTAAGAGAAATCCTGCCTAGCTTGGGTGGTCTCTCCCCCCAGCATGGTGCCTGCTCTGCATCCCTGTAGTCTTGTGAGATGGCTGATCTGGTCTGGTGGCTCACAACTGCCAGGAAAAGTTGGTCCTGCTGCCCTGCCTGCTTTGCCTGTGCATTCCCATGCTCTCTCCTGCATGAGGTCTGGTCCGTGTCCAACCCCTTGGTGGTCTGGTTCAGCATGAACAGCTCTGAGAAAAGCAACCCAGCAAGGAGGGTTGGAAACACACAGCTGGGACTAGGAACAGAGTTAGAGCTCTAGCAGGGGCAGTCTATGAGGGCTCAGCTCTCTTGGGAAGCTTCACACTATTGATATCCCTGTGGTCTGAGCTCCCTCTTCTAGAGTATCCCATTGGAATGCTCAAGGCATCCTCCAGGAAGCATGAATTATCACAGAGCTCTGATCCTCCTCCTCTGAACACCTGGAACATCCTATTTTTCTTTTCCTTAGCAGCTTTCTTTTAGCTCAGTTGGAGGGAGTGAGAATGAGTTCACCTGGCTTCAGAAGTCTACATCAGAGCTCATTTGGCCTTCCTTTAAACCAACAGGGAGAAATAGATTCTTCAAAATGCATTTCATCTGGCCTGGTTTTATATCAAGTTTAGGATGAGGTTAATCCCACATTAATGGCATCTCCTTTTCTAGCCTGAGTGTGAGAAGAGCCCAGCTCAGATGTCTGCAAGATAGACATCTGCATTTGGTCACATAAATCCCACCCGTAGAGCCTCTCCACTAACGTGATGAACCCAGATGAATGGCTTCAATTAATAACAACAATAATAATGTAGACTCTACAGTCTAAATATAGAAAATAATTTCATTTCAGTTTTTTTTCAGATGTAAGCCAGATCCTTCCTTGGTGTTGGGCAGATAATTTTTGACTCAAGTGAGGCTCACGGTGAGCAGTTGGCTGCAATGGTCAGGAGCAGTGGTGGCATCTCCTTCAGACAAACTAAACAAATATGCTCTTCCTGCTGATAGGAGCAGGAAAATCTTCCAAGGTGAATGTTTGGTTTTGCTCTTTTGAGGGAGATTGGAAAGCAGTAAGTCCTTTGTAAAAACACAATGGTTGCAACTTTCTGTAACTGCTCACGACCCCCAAACTTACTCTTTATTAGTGTTTCTCATTCAGCTCGAGCTGTAGCAAACAAATGAAACTAATTACTCTTGAAGTTGGGTATTGCCTTCTTGAGCTTTATGAGCCTATTTTTCTGAAATTAGAAATTGCCTAACTATGTGGAATGGTTCCAGCAAAACTGTTTCCTACAGCCACAATTTTTGCAGTCACACAAGTGTTTTGTGGGCTACCTTTGGGTAGGCAGCAGTGACATCCAGTGGCCAGCGACCTGATCACAGGTCTTCTGCCAGAACCTGTCTCACCTGGGACATCTCTCCCTTGGATAATGTTGTGAGAGCCCATTGAGGTTTAATACACTCATTCTACTAAGTGTTTTTTTGGGGTTTTTGTTGGTTTGATTTGGTGTGGTTTTTTTGTTTGACAGGTTCTAAAATCCTCAGGTAGATCTTCTCCAAAACACCAACAAGGACTATGGAAACCTACTGATTAACCACCACCACCAAAAAAAAAAAAAAAAAAAAAAAAAGAAGTTTTAGATTGTGGGTTGCAACAACAGTAAAAGTATTTTAATATGGTTGTCCACAGATATGGATGTCTAAATATGTATTGAAGGACAAGGTGTGGATATTGATGTTGGAAAAAATTGCTCTCTTTTGGATTCTCTACAGATGGTATACATAAAGCCTATGGGAAATGGAGCATAGCAATAGAGACCCTGCATATATTGTTTTAGTATGGAATTTTTTATTTTCAAGGCAGTGAGTCTGATCCCAAGTGAGTCAGTTCATTGCAGACTAAGAATAAAGATTGTGGTTTTTGTTTTTAATTCCCAAGAATAAGAATGTTCAGGATTAGATCCCAGTTATGCACCTTCAGTTGCAGGAAAATCAGCTGAACTGGTGGTGCATGTTCAGATGACTTGTGCCACTGCCATGTTTTTATGGTCTCTGAGCTTTTCTAAACCAGGAACCCATGGTCCACCTTAACTTTAAATAGTTACTCCTTTCAGTTATGTCAGCTACTTAAATTTATTTGCAGACAGTCAATTCATATTGATCATAACTCGACCTTACAGTGACCTTGAGCAAAGGTACTCTGTGACTGCTATAGATATTGTGATCAATACTGGAGAGCAATTGACTACACCTAGTTACTGATAAATGAAGTTAAAAAAAAATTAAAGAAAGTACACTATTTTCAGGAACAAAGATAACTGCTCATTTAGTCTGCTGTTTGTGAAGGTTTAATATTGATACATGAAGTTACAATGACATCCTTGGGCATTCTCAAATGGTGGAAAACAATAGGGTGCAGAGTCACTGTGGCACATTAAGGAGAAAGAATCATTAGTTCCCAACTTCAAATAAGAAATTTCATGATATTTATGACAACAACACTGAGAACAAACACACTTACTTAGCAGTGCTCATTGGAGAAGGCATGTATCAAACTGTGCCTCCTTTCTTTATGTGTGAGCCAGGTCTAGTGAAATAAAGCACTGCATTACCGTGCACAGAACAAAGCCTTTAGTGCCTACTTATTCTACTTTAGCAACACTCTCCTTTGCACATTTGTGCCTGAATTAAATTGAGCATCCCCAGGTATAACCAACTGTAATCATGAGGAAGAGATCACTGTGGTCTCAGCACATCTGCTACAGATTGATGCCCCTCCCCACACTGCCTGAAGTTCAAAGGGAAGATGCAGGGGATGTTTTCCCCTGATATTCCTCTCGCTTAGCTCAGAGTCCCACCGAGAAATAGGAGCTAAGTACCAGTAGCTGAGAAAGAAGCAAATGAAAGACCATTGGCAAAATGATAACAGGCTGCAAGGGAGGGTGGTTTACCCCCAAATCTCCTGGTTTCTGAACAGGACAAGCCTCTCCAGTGTGTGTCTGGGTGGGAGGTGTGATGCCCACAGGATGCTCTGAGTCCCTGGGAGCAGCAGAGCTCACAAAGGTACAAGCAAAGTTCACTCCTACCAGTGGCCCTGAGCTCACTTTCTGTCAACGCTGCTTGCAACACAACCTGGGTCTGGCATTTTACATGTTTTGGGGTTTTTAAGGAGTAGATTTCTACATGTGTGACATTCTTTACGAAAGAAATTAATTAAATGGTGGGATGGTTCTAGCTACACAAATCAGAAACAGGAGGGGAAACGTTTTGCAGGCACAGACCTCCCATAGATCTCCCTGTGCTCTTCCGTGCTCCCCCCAGGCACTTCAGCTTCTCTGCCCATTCCTAAAGTTAATCTCCTGATCACATTTCTTCAAGTCCCACACAGTAAGTGTGCCTTTTATTTTTCTTCCCCCCACACTTCCCTGTTTTTTTGTAGAGACTGTGCCTTTCTGACTCTTCAGTCAAGCTATTTATTAATAAACTGGTGTTTTCAGTGAGCTGGCACATCAATACAGTACAGAGTAGTTTAGTTAGCCAGCATTCTGGGAAATCCTTTGCGCTATTGAAGAACTGTAAATCTTCATTATTGCTTCCCATAGCACAAATAAAGAATTGCCTCTTACCTTCGCAACATCCTCTTTGTTAATTTTTAAGGTTGGATGCATGCATAGTCCCTAGCAAAGTGGATCTGCTTGTGCCTAGCCTGGATACAGGGCATTTATTGAGTTTTGGGTTGGTTATTTTTTGGTATAGCTTCAGCTGCTACCTGGAAAATCAGCCACAGCAAAGTGAAGCCAGGGTGAGCACAGCAGGAAGCAATATTGAAACGTTTGGATGAAAATAATCATCAAGATTTTAGGATTTTTTCCAAAACGAACCTAAACTGGAAGCTTTGCCAGTTAGTCCATGACTGATTGAGGAGGTATGTCACCTGCTACTACATGGCAGCACATCCCATCACATTACAATTGCCTGCCTGGAGTCATTATGGTGTATTACATCCTTTTGTTATCAAACTGTGTCATGTTGCATCACAGTCAGGAGCAGCCGGATGGAGACGTGGCTGACACGTTGCCTGTAACAGATGCAATGAGACATAGCATCCAAAGCACATACCTGCTTTTAGTCAAGCCTCAATTTGCTCAGAGTGTATTTTGACATATCTGGAGAGGGTTTCAAGTTGCAGGTAATCCCCTTCTGTGTTTTCCAGCTCCCACTCAAGGCACGAGTCTTTCTCTTGGACTGGGGAGAAATGCAAGCTTTAAATTTCTTGGCTTGTTGCAGCATCATCAAATAGGTGTGAAAACTTGCTTAGTCTAGTTAGTGCAATATATGTATGAGATCTGGGAACATTAGGCACTCTGGGAAGGTTCTTTTTAAAGTATAATCCCAAAGCTTAAAGAAATAAAAAAACCCACTTCTAATTCCTCTTTTAAAAAACTCTGGTAAAAGTATTGGTAAAAGTCCCAAAACTGGCTTCCAAACTACAAGGTGTATTAAGATAGTGAAATTAAAAAAAAAAAAAAAAAAAAAAGAAACAAAAAACCCCAAAAAACAAAACAAAAAACCCCTCATATTACTCTTGAATTAAAACAAGTTTTTAATATGAATGCATATGTCATTCATGGTATGCCAATGAATTCTTTATGATCAGATCCTCTGCAGTCAATACTAAATTAATTCATAATAAGATACTTAAAATAAAGTGTTACCATAAAAACCAAATAAAAGGACATCATTAAAGCTGCAGCCTAAAGAAAGCCCAGAAAAATGGTGCTAGCTATAAGAGTCAGTGGTAATTCTTTATTTATTGTTTTGTTTGACTGCTTTCTCTCCCTCTTGTTCTAATATTCATGCAAATTTTCTTGAAGGGTGGGATGATGATGTGAGAGCTGCATGGTGTGGGACAGTGACAGAGTCAGGGACAGCACAAGAGGGAGGTTGATGGATGGGGATGAAGAAACACCAAGGTGATGTTAACAAGGAGAGTGGCAGAAAGTGGAAGGGAAGAAGAACAAAACCATGAGAGGCAGATGGAAAAGGCATAAAGGAGTAGAAGGTCTCTCTAGTAGAGGCTGGTGGGTGATGGGAAATTTAATGCTTTATTGGACATACTAGTTTCAGAACTTTTTTGTGGGTGATGGGTTTTTTGGGTGTTTTTTTTTTTTTTCTGTTCTTATGAATTAATAGTTTAATTATCTAGTTTCTTATATATCTTCTGGACCTCAAAAGTGCAAGCTAAAAGTGCAAGTTAACCTAGTAGAGGCAGCAGCCCAGGAGCACAGGTTCTTCTGTATTGGGCAGTCTGTCAATATCTGTTTTGCTATGGGTAGGCTTATCAGGTCAGGAAAAAAATACTTTCAAAAGATGATTGTGTGCAAGGCAATCCTCTGCAGTAGGTACATTACCTACCTGGAGCTGTCATGCAATCTCTGAAGGAAAAGGAATTACCTGTGCTGTACTGGTATAGCTGACAGCTAAATCTGCCCTAATCTGCCTTAATTATACTCTTCAGAACAGGGTCTTTCTGGTGATTTGAGGGCGGGAGGTTCAGCAGGGAATAAAAGTCAACTGCTTTCCCTTCCAGTTAGAATAGGGGGGAATTAACTGGATGACATTAGGAGAGTTTCTAAATATCTTTCCTGCCAATATTTGATTAGGGACTTTAATTTCATTAGACAAACTGATTTTTTCATTAGCCAAACTGATTTTTTCATGCATTGCTCTCTCCTTTTAATGTGTAAATTACATGGGATTTGACTCTCATTACTCCATTGATATGGGTGATGCCTTCAAACGGACACTGGTGCTGTGCTCACAGACGGGTCTCCTGCAAAGGGCTGCTTTGTGCTTTGCTTTGGGAACAGACTCTGTAAATACCCAGTTCAACATCCCCTTGCACACTCTTTTTTGGGAGACAGGATCCCAGCTCCTGACCTGGGTCTCCTGGTTGTGAGATGAAGTAGGATTTCATCACACGAAGCAGGGTTCAGGTAATATTGTGGGATGGAGATGTTGGAGGGCAGAGTTCAACACGTGTTTGCCCACTTAGAACTTGAGCAGTTCAGTTGCAATTTCAGGGCAGCCTTTTCTTTTCCAAATCAAAATTGACATAACTTGGTATTTTTTGATAATATTAATTTTTACCATTTACATCTCATGTCTCATCAGTTTTTATGACTATTGTCACCATTTTAAACTACTTTTACTGAACAAACAAAGTATCTAAGCAGTGACACAGAAAGGTATTTCAAAATGAATTTTTCTGGGTTTATTTGGGGTAAAATGAAGTTGAAAAAGAGAAGCCACATGAAGTTTCCAGGCACTTCTGTAATTATGAATGAGCAATTCCATCTACAGCCCTAAAGTCTGGATGATAATGTGTCATGTTCTTTGCTGCCTGGTGCTCTATATGCCCAATAAAACATTGGGGGTACGTAACTGGGCTGGTATTAAGCATATGAGAAAAAATTAAAAAGAAAATGTTTTGGTTCCAAAAGCACAACAGTTGAGACTGAGATTCTATTAAACCTCCTACATGATGCTGAACTGATCCCTGTTTTACTGGCTCCTCAGAAAATACAGGTGCTGAAGGAAGAGAGCCCAGTTGTTATTGCTGGATAAAACTCTGCTTGGAGTGGGAAACGTAGGATTTAAAGCAGTGTTTGCTGTTGTTGCATAGCTTTTTAAAAGGAAAATATGAGCTTTTATTATTGAGGAAGTTATGGGAACACCCATTATTTTTATAGGCTTGTGTTTTGGTTAATAAACATGTTGACAGAATTTCTATAATTGTTTTGAAAGTATTTTAATAAAAAGAGCTTATTTTGTGTGATGTTGAGTAGATGTGTTCAGAACAGAAGTGGAAGGAACTTTGATATATATATATATATATATATATATATATATATATATATATATATTTTTTTTTTTTTTTTTTTTTCCAAGCCATTTCTGTATTGGGAAAGACTGAACCAAGCATCTCAGCAGAGGTCTGGGTGATGCTGTTCATTGGAAAACCAAGGAAAGACAAGGTCTCTTGCTTATTGAAGTGATTAACAATTTAGCATTAATAGGGTTGCAATATTGCATGGTTTATCCACATTGTAACATTCTGTTTGTCAGAGTTGTTAAAGGTTGGATTCTTCACTCAGGTCTTTGATGCACAGGAAAAAAACCAACCCATGTATGGAAATAGTTCAGTTTAAAGTTTCCAAATGTTTGTGAGTTCTCAGGGAACAAAAGTCAAATTTGGATTATAAGAAATGAGCAGAATTTCTCAATCAAATGCTGTTTTTCTGCAGACTGTCTTTTACATTTTTGCAGATTCTCTACGTCAGACAAAACATTTTCCTCCATGTTATATAGTAGGTATGGGTTTATTTATACTAAATATAACATCATTATACAATAAGTTTTCTTGGAGTGCTTGGTTCTTTACAAACCACAGAAATTTTTGCTCCAGTGACCTTGTAATATAAAACTGAGGGAGCAATCACATTGCATTATGTGCCAGTGTGGTGAAATTAGTTTTGCACTGCCTAGGCAAAAGGATCTCCCTTGTCATCCAAATTACAGGACTGGGGCCCATATGTATGCACTCTGCCTGTTTGTTTATGCCATATGAATGGTAATACCAGGAAATATTTTTAAGAGTTGATGTCCCTTTTCCCTCTGCATTTGTGGGTTTTGTTGGGTTTTTTAAAAATATTTCTCTCCTGAGTAAAATGTGTCCATTCAACAGAGTTGAAATGAGTTATGTTAATCTTCCAACATAAATATGAAACACTTTCAGTTGTTTTGCTGTCATTAGTTGTCCAGCTAAAATGCAAAGACCAATTTACAGGCAAGCCTCATAATACAGAAAGTGTTTGTTGAGGTGAGGTACACAGGAGGAAATATGGATGTTTGGCCTAGGATTAAGAATGAGCTTTAAACTTGCAGAATTTCTTCTTCATTGACTTTTCCTTAAATGAGACTTACTTCTATCTTATGTAATTCAAAGCTCATGCAGCCAAGAGGGAGAATTTCTAGCAATGGGGAGTGAGCTTTTTAAAAATCATCATGATTGTCCTCTTTGAAAGGAGTAAACAAGAACCAATTTTCTTAACTAGAGTAGTTGGCTGAGTTCATCTAAAGCAGGGTGAACTCTTAGAGAGCTAACCCAAGAAATGAGAGAGAGAGAAACAAAATTCTTCTTTCAGCTGGAGCCTGGGAGGAATATGTGGGGCAATCTCAGAGGATTTCATAAGCTTTTCCTTCAGCAAATCAACAGAAGAACCTCAAAAGATGAAGGCTTAGGTATTTTCTAAGCAAAGAGTTTTCAATAGCTCATGGAATTATAGAATGGTTTGGATTGGAAAAGACCTTAAATGTCATTCCAACCTCATTGTCATGGACAGGACACCTTCCACTATCCCAGGTGGCTCCAAGCCACATCCAGCCTGGTCTAGGACACTTCCAGGGATCCAGGGGCAGCCACAGTTTCACCCTGTGCCAGGACCTCACCACCCTCACAGAGAAAATTTAATCTGCTCATCAAACCCAAACCTCCCCTCTTTCAATTTGAACCCATTGCTCCTTGTCCTTGTCCTGCCTGGGTACTTATTTACCAAAATACCCATTAAGTGGAGCAGAGAGCTGTTGCAAAGACCTGGTTGACCAAGAGGGCCACAAAGACATGTTGAGTAGCCAATATTACCCCCTCCAAATGCCACTTCCCAGCTGCTGACTGAGACATGGATTTTGTGCATGATGGAAGTGTGGACAGGCCCCACCTTCTGCCCCTGAGGAAGCTGCTAGGTCTCCCTGAGCCAAGAGGATTCAGCCCTGCAGGCCTTTTCTTCAAGTTTGAGGCATCTGATATCGATATTGATGTTTTTGGTGAGGGCTCTCTAAGGCACGTATCCCACCAGGCTCCATGGAGTCTGCACTCCATGGAGATGGAGAGGCAGAGATGGAGGGCAGCCAAGAAATGCTGCTGCTCAGGAGGGCGAGTGCTGTGCTATGGAATGGCTTAGATTGGTTTCAGGGCCTTCCTTTAGCTAATATTTGTTACTTTTCCACGGAAAATAGGAGTAGGCTTGCGTTTCAGCTTCTTTAACCTCAGATCATCTGGGTTTCATAGGTACCAGTCATACCGTAAGCTTAAATGTTCTTTTTCTCACATGTTCCCTTTCAAGCAGAGTCAAGGCAGATTTTTATTTTTAAACATTTGGAGTTTGTTTTCATAAAGTTTCTCCAATCAAGACAGTATCCAAGCCATCTTGGTTTGTCGTTGTACATCCAGTATTACTACATTAGCTCTTAATAAAGAACTCATGCAAAAACCAGATTCCCTTCACACTAACTACAGAAACATGTTATGGGAATGTGACCATAGAGCTGTGTGGAAAATGATATTACTTGCAGAAGATTTGTTGTCACATAACAGCCTGCTCATCTGCTGATTACTATCTTACTTTTATTGTGCATCTTCCTTTGTGCAGTGATACTTTCAAAAGTGTTTAAAGTCTCTGCAGTAAAACAAAATAATAATAATTTAAAAAAAAAAAATCCTGATATGCCTCTGTTAGCATCAAGCTAAATCCAAACTAAAAGCAAATTTATACATATGCTGTATATTAAGCTTAACCAGGGTAACGCCCCTTTCCTTTGGTTTTTGGAAAAGAGTCCCACATTGTCACATGTAAAAGGACATTTCAGCACTGATTTTCATTTTCATGAGATTAAAAGTGAAACATGTAACCACAAAGCTGGTTTATGTCATCCCCTGTTGGAGCCAGCAGTAATGCCAAAAATTAGATATTTGATAGGTTTGTGAGAGAAACAGATGCAGAAGGGATGCCATTCCCACAATTTTAAACTCCTTCTTATCTTTAAGCTAGAAAGAACATTCCAGATGAAGAAAATCTATCTTATTGGCTTTAGAAAATAGAGGAAGAAAGTTGCCAACAAAAAAAAAAAAAAAAAAAAAAAAAAAAAAAAAAAAAAAAAGAGGAATAAAATAAAAAGGAATAAGAAGAGAAGTTAATTTAAAACCAATGTCAGTCTTGGGGAATTGTAAACCATAATTGAGAGAGAGAGAAAGAGCGTGTGTATTCATATATGTGTGCACATCTACAAAATAAATAGGCTGAGATGGGGCATTTCCCTTCCTTTTTGATCTGTTTAATGCAGCCTGCAGTCTTGCTTTGGCTTTTTTTAGAGCTTTTGGGTGCAGAAAGATGGGGGACAGTAAAAACCAAGGGAAGAATCTGCCCCCAAACATATACCAAATAAACTCAGTGAAAGCATCCAAAAAGTATTCTTTCAGCTTTTTGTTTTGGAAGCAGTTTGTATGTCCCTGTTCTTTTAATTTCATTCTGCCAGCTGTCTGCTAAACAAATCTAGCCAGGTGGGGCTTACAACCCATGACTAAAAAACCTACTAGTGCAGCTGTCCAGCTTGCCTGGAGGAAGAATTCTAACAAATGGCAGGAATGAAAAGATTGGTTTTGTTTTCAAGAAAGTAGCTATGGTACCTTCCTTGCCTTGTTGTTGGTTTGTTGTTTTTTTTGTTCTGCTTGCTTCAGTTAACTCATGGCCTCCTAAGGTTTTACGGAGTAATGGAAAATCCACTTCCGTGGTTCATCATTTAACGTGGTATTGCCTGGATTTCTTTCTTTTGCTTTTTTTTTTTTTTTTTTTTTTTTTTCCCTGTAAGGATTTTCTTTTTTCTGTGTTAGAAACATGGGGCAGCTGCTTTGAGTGTAGCTAAATGTAAAATAATCTGACACTTTCCCTACAAAAACACTGGTAAGCCATATAGTAGCTTAGCTGTATTTTTAAATATTCAAGAGTTGAATATATAACTAGTGAAGGGTGGTGGTTGGTATTGTTTATCCACAAGCTGGGGACAGAACAGGCTTCTTTGCACTGCTTCATCAATCGACCTCAACTGTGATTTTCTAGTCAGCAAATGAGTGCTTCATTTTCTGTGTCTGTGTTGAGCTAAACAAGAGCTATGCTAAAATTACCAAACCACCATCTGATCTATAGTTTCAGCAATAGAAGATTAGCATGTGAGCCACTGAGACACCTTCCCTCAATCCTGCCAGAAAAAGGAATGTGTGAAAGGTGTTTGTCACCAACTCCACTTAGAGAATTCAACTGAAAATCTCCCTCTGCTTTTTGTTGGGTAACAGCCCAAACAAAAAATAATTGGTTTTTGGCCCAATCCCACCTCCCTTGAAGCTGGTGACATCTTGTTCTTTTGACATCCTTGGTGCAGGTCCACGTTGATTGAGAGTGATCTGGTGGAGTGATTTGCTCAGTGAGGAGTTGAGGGCTTTTGGCACTTCTCAGGTATCACTCTGGTCTCACAGGTCCCAACTTTAAAGGAACACATGGCATTAACACCTCTCAGAGTCTGGGTGGTGCCTCACAGTAAAGCCGAAATACAGGCTTTGGATTTGGTCCAGAGCTAGTAAAGTATCTGTGCTTATGTGGGTGTGTGAACAGTGCTGCTGAACTCAGTGGAGCTGTTTTGACCAATTACTGCTTATCCAATGATAGAAAATTTCAAGTAAGGTTAGGACTTTTTGGATGGACACTCTAGTCAAGTGACTAAGTGCTTTAAATGAAGCGTGTCTTTAATGGCTGAACTGCAAACACATTAAATTATTGTAGACTTGATTTCAGTGACTTATCTATTTCCTTATTAGCGTACAAACAGATCTGCTAAGCAAGATGGGGAGGTACAAACTGGGTCCTACTGATTTTCCCAAGACAGACAGGTGCCAGATCTAATCACTGAATGATTAGACCTTCCTTTGGGAAGCAGCAAGTTGCACACAATTCATGTTCAGTGCTTGCCATTTTTCCCTCTCTGTTTCCCATCTTCACAAGAAAAAGTGGGCACAAAAGGAATGCAATGCTTGTTCCCACACATCTTTGTATGTCATAGACTTCTCTACACCCACCACACCAGTGGGTTTGGATATCATCCTCTTTACAACCGATTTGGGAGATTGAGACATGTCTCTGCAGAGGGGATGGGAGAGCAACACACTCTGCCTGGGCTGCTCAACTCGAAATGGCACCGAGCACGGGCAGGCACAGCCAGATTGCCTTTGCAGGCGCCGTTATTTCCTTTTGTTGTATAACAAGGCATGAGTGATATTGGTTTGGGGTGCTCACAAGCCAAGAAAAAAGAAGGCCAATTTTTCATGAGGAAATTGAAGTGCTGATGCAGAACTAACCCTCACGGTTTGTTGTTATTTAATGAAGAAGCAGTGAGTGGGGGATTTTGGCAAAACTTGGTGTGTATGCATAACAATTGCAATGACATTATTTAGTGCACAATGGAGTAACAAAGGACTTAAACACCACAATTAAGGACTGTGTTAAGATGCTCAAATAGCATCTGAAAGCAAAAAAATGTAGCTGTGTTATTCTCTAACACCATATAGAAATTAACTTCATTCTTTTTTTTTTCCCTGAACCTACAGTAGATTCCTAGAATGGCTCCAGCAATATCACTGGAATTAGCTCCTTTCAGTGATATTTTGCATTAGAGTCTCTGGACATTGTTATCAGCCTCCGTTTTTTACCTATTTTTCTTTATTGTTAGGCAATGGCAAATGTATATATTACAGTAAAAATGCTTATGTTCATTTCCCATTTATATTTCTGAGAACAATGTCAGATTCTGAAGGCCTGCACAATGTACAGAAGATATATATGCCTATGAAATTGCAGGATAATATTGGGAAAGCTGAGCCTTGAGAGTAATTTGCCATAAATTATTTTACCTGGTGTTATAACAACTTCTTAATGTAAAGGATTTCCTGCACTTGTGGTATTTGTACAAGAAGTCCTGTTTTATAAAAGAAAAGGAAAAGGGTTGGGAGGTCAAAAATACTATATTGCAGCTTTCCTTTAATTTTCCATACATTTTCAAAAATGATTCTAAATACAATGGCTATTACACTGGATGAGCCTGAACGAGCTTGGCTTTGGGAAAGGAGAGCTCTACCACGCTTTTGCTAAACCCACCACCATTTCCTGACGGCCATGAGAGCAGCACTTTGCTTCTGCAGGCCATGAACAGAGGATGGGAGACCCAAGAAAGCTCCAAAATTCTGTGTGGGATTACACCAGTCTAGTCACTAAGCCCTGGTGCCAAGGGTGTAATGTAATATTATAACCATCTGCTGTCCAAGGCCATTATCCCAGTGGCTCCTGGGCACCACTCGCCCTCCTCATCATGGCAGCAACGTGTCACCATGGTATCTGGAGCACAAGGGGGAGGTGGCAGAAGTGCAAGTGACACAAAAAGGCTCTTGAATTGTGGAGACCTTCTCCACTTCTGTGCTGTTTGCTGCTCGGTACAAAAATGGGTTCCATTACAGCCTCCATATAATCCAGGCAAGCATAGCTGTTCCAAGGCTGTAATCTCCCTGGAATGCCTGAGAATGGGAACAATTGGCCAACTCTCATGGTTTTAATATGCTGTTCACCTAATTTGGTGACTGAAAGTTTCCCATGGTCAACACTCTTTTTTTTTTTTTTTTTTTTTTTTTTTTTTTTTTTTTTAATTAATTTTACACTTATCTGCAGATCTTATGATATTTGGGGGTTTTTTTCCCAGTAGGACTGAAGTTTTTAGAGCTACAATTTTTCTTTCACTCCTATATGCAGAAATATGAGGCTGATCCTCATGGAGACATCCTCCATCTGCCCCTTTTCCATTAATTGTAGTATGCTGGAAGCAACAGAACTTTCAGGAAAGAAAGATATTCTGACTTCTGAGGAACAGGTTAAAAGTCAGGAAAAGAAATATGAGATGTAAAATTGAAATCAAGTTTGAAAAGGAAGTCTGAAGATAAAAAAATGTGGTGGAACAGTGGACAAATAATATCCTGTGGACCATGAGGAACAGGGGAGGGAAAAGAGCTCCAAGATACTGGAAAAGGGTTGGCATTATACACATGAGTGATTGGAAACTTTGGTGGGCCCATGGGAATGGTATCTCACAGGATCCCATGGGACATCAGGAAGTAAATGGAGACTAGCACCACTGGCCAATAGGGATGAATTTCAGGCTGGAAATGAAGAGGCATGGATCAGATTTACTAAAAGCTAGTCGCTAATGATTTTTTTTTTTCAAGTCATATATGAATTCATTTTCTAGAGGAGGGAAGAGGTTTAAAGGGTAAAATAGTTTCAAACACTGAATAGATCAATAAATATGGGTACTTCAAATACTGGTAATGTCTTAACATCTGAGCATTTCTCTGTCTGAAGAGCTTTTGAGTTTAAGTTGGTAAATAACATGGATTCCAGCTGCTCTGACCACTTCCTGTGGGGATAATCTGCAGGTCAATAAAGAGATAAAGTTAGTGTCTACTTGCTTCGTTATTATGCAGAATTAAAATAAAGCTTGATGCAGTATCTGATGAGGGCAGGAGTGAGCAATGCCACAAACAAGGAACATCACTCCTTACATTACATTACAGGAGTAAAACATCTTCCACGAGAGGAAATGGTGAGGGGGAGGAGAAAAGAGACCAAAGGAGGGTCTCAGAAAGGGGTTAGATGTAGATACAGGGGTAAGATCTAAGAGTGGAGAGTTAAAGAAGGTTCAGTGGATAAAATTATAGGAAAATGGCAAAATCTGTTGGAAAAAGCTCTTGGACATTAGGCTCAGATTAATTTAACCATGTTAAATGAGTTATTTAGTAGTTGCCACATACCTTGAAGTGGTTGCATTTGTCATACCTGCTCAGAAAAATCTTTCTCACCAAAACTAATTCCAGCCTTTTTTCCTTCCTTTTTTTGAGTGCTACACATTTCCTTGGAAAAGACGTATTGTTATCTGTGATTAGAAAAGAAGCTTTCCTGTTGTCCTCAAAACTGCCATCCCCATGATGAATAAGTTGACCCTTTAGCAGTTCTTATTATCCTCTGGGATTACTTTTGAAGGCCACTTTGGAATTCCAGTTATGGAGCATCAAGGTGTTGCCAAGAAGAAGGAGGTATGAGTAGGCAAACTCTGAGATGTTACATTCAAGTCTTCACTTTTTCAAAGGTGAAAACTTCACTTTTTAAAAGGTGTCACTTCAAGGTGGTGATTATGGTTTTTAAAAGAGGAATAGTTCTAAAAACTAGTTATTTTAGAGTTATTCTGTCATGTCAGCTAACCTTAGCAAAGAGCAGTCTGCTGTCTCCAGAACAGCTTGAAAGGCTCTCTCAGGAGTAGTCAGAATTGTGTTCCCTGTCAAACACTAGGCCTGATACAGGAAGATATGTTTAATCATCTTCTTTTTTTTCATTTGATCATTGCTTCTTCTTTCTTTTTTTTTTTTTTTTTTTTTTTTCCCCTTTGCTTTTATAGCCCTGAAATACTCACTTGAGAAACTCTGACAGGTCTGGAATAAAATTAAGAAATTCTGCCTCTTCAATTCTCATCCTAAAAAACACCTGTTAAAGGAAAATAAATCGAGTTATATGCCAGCATTCTCCATTTGTTTCTCATGTTCTGTGTCAGGTAATCCATGTAGATATTTTCTTCCACCTGCTTCAAGACCTCATCTTTCTGCATTTTAGCATTTCCCACATTTCCCATTCTTGAATCATCTCCTCCCTCCTTCACCATAGAAAATGAAAACAAGAAACTGTTGAGTAGAATTGAAATAGTGGAAAAAAATAACCCATGCTTTCATTCTCTTGTTGAAATATTTTCCATTTCCTAAAGACTCTCTAGATTTCCTTTGGCATGAGAGCTTTCAGGATTTCTTTTCACTCAGTGTATTAACTTTGTTTTTTGCACCTTATCATTATTTTTACCAGCATGTGAAACACACATATCCCACTTTACGATGGCAGTAAATACAAATGCAGAAATTATACACTCAGACAAATTAAGAGAAATAAACCCTAGCAGGTCCTGAACCAGGCAGTAATCATTCCTACATATCCTCTATTATATCCCTGTGTACCCCCAGTACATTTCCACATCACACAGGTGGAAGTGTGAAGCTGAGGCTCATTTAACAGTATGAATTTTCCCAATGTATCACAATTACAAGAACACCTGTGCTTCATAACTTTCTGCTGATCCACTGTGAAAATTCACAGTGTGTTTAGTAACCAAACCATCAATATGTTTTGTCTCCTGCAGCGGGTGGATTGGGATGACGGCTTTAGTTCCTCCTTCAAAAAAACCAAAACAACCAAAACCAAAAATCCAACAAACCAAACACTGACAGAAAATATAGCTGATGCTCGTGGGTTGTGCTTACTCTTTCCCACTGTGACAGATCTTTATTGTGGAAGATCTTCAGTCTGTCCTCACTGAAGGTTGTCAAACCTCAGACTGGAGAACTCAGTATCTTTCTTTTTTTGACTTTCATGCATTGCTTGAGTATGGCATGAAGACCAGTTTGTTTTCATGACTCATTGCTTTCTTGAAAGTGTGTCAAATTCTTTGTCAGGCACCTTCCACACACTCCATGTGGCTCTGCTAGACTGTCCTGTGGAGCCAACCCAGCCTGGTGCCAAGGGATGGTCTTGGCCCATTCTTGGCATGGTTTGGGCCCACTCATTCTGCCTAGCTTAGTTTGGCTTGGCTAGGCTAGGCTAATTTCTACAAGGCTACCTAAGTTTCTTCAACTGATGGAAAAAATTAATAAACAGCAATGTGAGACTAAGCTATGGTTTAATGCAAATAACCGAGTAATATCATGGAATGACAATGCTCGAGGCACTGCTTGAATAGCAGGGGTCTTGGTGAAAGGTTTTACTGGGGTCTCTACTGAAAATACCCCAGATACTTTTCTGATTTTTTTTTTTTTTTTTTTTTTTTTTTTTTTTTTTTTACCTTGTTCTATAAAAGATAATTTGCTTTGTATGTGGTGCTGTGGCCCAAATAGGACTCTGAGGCTTGGGAAGCAGGCTTCCACCATGATATGACCCAACACTGGAGGAAAGTGTTTTTTGGTGATGCAGGGATGCTGCTGAATGATTTAAACTGTTGTGATGAGCAGAAACTGGCTATGATTCATTAAAATTTTTAACTGGGGAGATGGAGGTGAAAAGGTTCTGCTCCCTGCTTTGAGTTGAGGTGAAAAATGGACTGTGTGATCTCATTTGACTGATATTTGCATCATCTGGGCAACGTGATCCAAGTCCTTGTCCTTCAGTTCCCACACCAAGAGGTTGGCTGAAGATGGCAGATTTCCCATCCATGGAAAACAGACTGTCTGGAGGGGGAAGAAGATAAAATCATATCTGCTGCTGTCCCAGAGTGGAGCTGGGATGTTTCTAGGAGACTGCAGTCTTGGGCATGCTCTCAAGCCACTCAGTTTAAAGATAACCTAGGTTAATCTCATCAGCTTTTAAAGAGAATTGAGGATTTGTGTCTTCTGTCATGTGTCACTGTTGAAAACAAATCTTAGTTTTATGAGTCACTTGAAATTCTGTGATATTGGGTCAAAAAAATCCAACTCTTGATAGCTATCACATATTTCTTTGGGAACTGTTACAAGTCTTTGTGTTGTATCTTCACTTTTGTTGATGTTTTTTTCAGATGGAAGCCCATCTTCCATTTACAAGTTCCCATAATACACATTCCAGGTAAACCAGATTCTGCCCTTCCCACCCTAATCTCAGTGAAGCTTCTATCATCAGGAAGACTGTGGCCTCCTGAGCTATTTTCCTGGATCCTTTCTGATACTCCATGTGTGGTTCTGTCCTTGAATGAACTCAGAGAAGGAGGTGCCCCTACTTTCCTTTTTCTATGAGGCAGAATAATGCATATGGTGTGACACAGGTGTGTAGAGGGGCCTGCAAATTAATGTGCTTGGGGTCCTTGGATTAAATTCATATACGTGAAAAATAGTTGAAAGTCATTTTAGTGTCCCAGTGGGTCAGACAGACATCCTTTTCTGCTCCCAGAAAGAGATTTTCTGTCCCCAAATCTCATGTTTCCAAAATTAGATTAGGAGTGTCAGATGTGCATTCTTGGGGCCTTCTGACCCAGATTAACCCTGGAGCAGAAAAATTTGATTGTGTAGTTGTGAGATGAGAACAAAAATATATCCACAGTGGTCTATCACTGAATATAGGAGGCTTATATAAAGCACATTCAAGGGAGGGTGTTGAAGGTACCTGTAAGGTAAACTAGAGAGATTGTGAGCCACAAGGATAGACACTGTGGTCAGGATCAGGAAAAATAATCTGAATTCAGAGCAAATTCATTGATTTGAAGATCAGGGAGATTGATAAGATTTTTTTTCTAATATAAAACCTCCACCTTTCTATGATGGTACAAGATAATAACAGAAACTTTATTAAGAAAGAGAGGTACCAAACATGTAAAAAGTATTTTATGGCATGACTTTCCACTTCCTAAATAGCTAGTGGAAGAAGATGAGGAAGTCCAAAAATGAGGATGAAGAGATATCCCATGCCTGAGCCACAATCAGACCTGCCAGAGTTAAAAGCCACGACCAATTCTTCTGCTTCTTGTCTGTGCTTGGACCTGTGGTTATAAAGAAGCCAAGGCAGTGGTGGAAGGCAGACTGCAAAACCTGAAGGAAACAATTTCTTATGAGTGTTCAAGAGCAAACATAGTATAAAACAGTGTCTCATAGGTATACTTGTTATGTTATTGCCATCTGGAAATAATAATATGCATCTTCACAGGAGAGTTTTGGAGATACAGCTTTGTTGATTTCTTGCTTAACAAGGGTGGAGCTGTTTCTGAGATCAGGGACCATTTCACTGCTGTGAAATATCTCTTAATATGTTTACTATGCTAAGTAATCAGAACTGGATTCCATCAATAAATCACTGCTCTAATTTAGTATTGGCATTAAAATTCAGTTTATAAAGTCTTGCAGTTGAAGCTGCAGCTCAGTGCTCAGTCAGGACAGTGAACAGTTGGATCCAGCAGTGATTTAATTTGTGTCAAAGGAAGTTGAACCTGAGTGTGATGTGGAAACTGGCTGCTGTTTGGGCTGGTTGCTTGTTCATGAATGCACTCATGTTATTACATGTTCAGAAAAAAAGAAGGAAATAAAGCAAAACAGAACACTTAACGTTCCTAAAGTAGTTTCCTCAAATTTCTCTGCAAACAATGTAAAATAACAACCTAATAATTTTGTATCTTAATCATGTTCAGTAAAGAAGTCCTTTAGATAATTGGCACTGCCTCTGTACTAGGCCAAACTTTCTTTTAAGTTACAAATACTCACAAAAGGTTTACATTATAAGGAGCTGCTTTGGAGATGTGCAGATTTAGTTTGTAAGTACAAAGTGAACATGCAAATTGCCTTATCTTGTGGGATTCACAAACAACCATCATTCAGATTGATTTAATACATAGCTTTTTATCTTTAAAAGTGTTAATTAGAAAATAGGGACAGTTCTCTGAGCACTTAAGAGTAATAAATAGATCAAAACAGCATCCATGCTTCTGTGATGGAACTTCTGAAGACTTTATAAAGGGATTAAACCAATTGTCAAAAAGACCACAGTATACATATTTAATAGTGCTACCAAGCTACAATTACATTTTTAGGACTCTATTTGCTAAGCTTTTAAATACTCATTATAAAGAAAAAAAAAAAAAAAAAAAGATGGGGGAAAAAAGGGATTTTCAGAACTTTGCCACATAACTCAGGATTGCTATGCCAGTAAGCTCTGCTCCAGGTCTGGAGTGACACAGCTGTGTACAAGACATCCTGGTTTTCATTTAGCATGAGAAGTTGTTCAACCATGTGAGAAAAAGACCTTGTGTAGTCTGGTGGTCTGATTTTGCTCCACTGCAGCACTCAGGGGCAGAGGGGAAGTGCTGCTAATGGATATCCTTGACCTACCACGAGTTAAAACTCACTCTTTTAAAGACTTAGAGATCTCTGTGCATTTAGTCACATCAGTAATGCTCATGTAGCTAATATTTTCCTTTTATTCCAATCATATGTATATTTATTTCTGTATATTCCTGTCCTTGCCCAACAAGCTCACAATGAATGAAATCAAACCTACCAGCAATAATGAGTTTCAGTCTGACTATTTATCAAGTACAACAGAGGGAACTGCACCTTGTCAAGCAAACAATATATAAGGCAGATCTCATAAAAAATGAGAGAAACAGGTAAGGTCTTGAAATGTACTCAGGAAGTAAATAGTGTGAAGGACTAGAGGAAGAATTAACTTCAGCACTTGAGGTCATCTACTTCTAAAAGTCTCATCTAAAATATGGGCCTTAAGGGGCTTTCAGAGATTCAGTGGGACCAGTTCCACCCCACGAGAGAACAGCTGTAATACTCCTTTTCCTGCTGCCATTTCCAAGTCATACCTATCAGCAGCATATAAAATGCATTACAGCAATGAGAGTAAAACTCCTCTTTTGTCTCTCCAGCCTGAGTAATGGTTTTGAATATCCAGGATTTCTTATTGCTGCTTATTTCCACATATCTGCACGCAGGTACTCATGCACAGAGGTTTCACAAAGTTGCTTTTATTTGCATAAATCACATAATAGTGTTTATAAGAACTATATGTTGATGTGGACAACTTCAGAGGGGGAAAAGTCTTGTGAATAATTTCTGTGATGCAGATGGAGGGAGAGGTTTTCTGTCTACTATTTGCCATTTCAAAACTTACAGCACCTCAAGAAAATGGATATGACCCTTTATATTTTAATGCAAATATCTAGATATCTAGAATTTGGAAAGAAGTTGCTAATATATTCTGAGAACAATTATTTATTTCCCAGATTGTAAAGGACATCTATCATTTCTCATGGAAAGTTGCACGTGTTTGAAGGGTCTCATTGCATTTAAAGCATTTAATATTTTATCAGGATGAAATATGCATTTAACTTTTATTGCTTGGGAAGTGGCAGAAAGGGAAATGGTGGTTAGGGGTGTTTAGCAGAGCTTTGGAAATGCTCTGGGAGGGAAACCTCAGAACCTCTTTGGGCTGCTGTTCCAGCACTGGATCACCCTCCTCATGAATAAGCATTTCCTAAGGTCTGATCTGAACCTCCCAAGCTGCACTTTGTGACCTGCTCCTTGTCCTGCTTGCTGCTTCCACAGAAAAGAGTTTGTTTCACTTGGGAGCAGTGGTTTGAGCTGCAGTTGGATTTTCCTCTGGTGCCCTCTTCCACATTTGAAACATGTCCATTATCACCAAGATGTCCTTTCTGGTCCTGTTCTCCAGGTGTCTGATGGACTCAGTCACCTCCTCTGGACCTTATTTTTTTGTGGCACATCCCCATCCTGAGCAGAGAGGGGAGGAAAACCTCCCTCTTCCTCTGGCCATGCTCCTCCCCATGTGGATCACTGTGTGGCTTGTCCAGGGGCTCCCTACTAAAGGATGAGGAAGGGGGAGGAGGTGGGATGGGTTTTTCTCATTACCTTGGTGGATTTTCTGCATTATTCTGGCCTTGGGGGGCTGTGCAGTGGGTGAGCACTGGTGGAGCTGAGTGCAAGCACAGAAGAAGGCATTTGCTGCTGTGAAGAGCTCAGTCTGCACATGTCACAGGAGGCAGCAGATGGCACAGGCTGACGAGATGGTATGAGAAGAGATGAGACAATATTTATAAACATGATAGACAGCAGTCTCAGTACATGAGTAGCCAAGACATTGTCAAGGTTTTTTTTCAGACATCACAGGAGGGGTTTTGGAGCTGAGCTGAGCAGAGAAGTGGTTTTGCAGCTGCTTGCAGAAGGATGGTCCCAGGTATGAGAGAGAGAATGGAGTTGCTCAAGATAAAGGAGAAATTTCATTCAAATTCGAGTAATAAAGTATATTTATCAAGGTGGAGCTTGATAAAGTTCTGACTTGGATTAGAGGATTGCTGGGGATAGCAGAAGGTTGGGTTCAGGAAACCAACAGGTCCAGTTTTGGAGTATCTCAAGGGACCTTTGGGGTGTGGGTGTGTTTGAGAGTGTGGAGAAATGTTGAGCAGGAAAGAGAAAGCACCATGGAGCAATAGTTCCTCATTCAGAATCAGCCACAGTAGAGTAACAGTCATGCCCTGGGATCTCTTACTTCTGCAGGGTCCAGCCCTTCTGGACAGAGTTTTTATCACCATTTCTGTCTTGTCAACTGCACAGCCTCTGGTACTTTCTCCCATGTAAAAATGCAGTGTCTGTTGTACAGTGTTTTGTGTGCTCGTGTTCAGTGGAGTGGATTAGCTTGTGAAAACCTGCAGCCTAATTCTGATGTAAATGTAAATGTGTACTGGGTATTATGTAGCTCTGGCTTTGAAGCTCTCTAATGTTTATTTCAAAGTAATAATAGCCTCAATAATGTTCAAAGAGCTGTTTGGTTTGGATATAAAATATATATTACATAAACTAGTTTTGTAGTCATCAGTATATCTAACTTTTTTCAACTGTTATGTCTGGAGTTCATTTTCTTGAGCTTTCTTTATCTCAGTTCCTGATCATTGCTTTCTTTGCCAACCTGAAGCTTTGTTTTCTTTCACATTTGTGGCCTCCATTCATTGCATAGAAATAGTGGAAGTAAAGTGTCAGTATTTTTTTTTCTTGGAGAAAGAAAAATG
Organism: Muscicapa striata striata; assembly: GCA_030060385.1. Lineage (NCBI taxonomy): Eukaryota > Metazoa > Chordata > Aves > Passeriformes > Muscicapidae > Muscicapa > Muscicapa striata. Next base: position 1,228,099 of record JAREIS010000131.1, read on the forward strand.
AGAAAATGCAGACAGTAGCAGAAAGATGATGGGGGGGAAAAAGGCTCTTTTACAGGTGACATAGTTTTCCTGACTTAGCATGTCATGTTTCTATCACATCAACATGAAGCAGTGTGACCTAAGATGATGTATCAGAGGCTGAAAATGACTCATGAAAATAGAAATGTTAGGATATCCTGGAAAACGAGCTATCTTAACATTCATAGCATCAACATTTGTAGCACAAATTCCAGCTTCCACAAGGTCTGTTTTTAATAAGATGAATCAATTCCGTCCCACTTCTAAGGGCAGAAGTTGCTTGTTCCTATTACTAGTCAACAACTCAACACCATTTTCACTAACACTGCAGAAGGAGAGAAACCTAGCACATTCTAATGAAAAGTGAACAATTGTTTGGAAACTTGATAATGTGCTATAATGCATTAGCTGAAGAGTGGGCAGAAGCTGTGTTAAGAGAATTGACCTTTACATGCAACACGTTTGGAGAGATAGGGAGGAAGGAATACATCACTCACTAAGTAGAACAAGAAGCAGAACAGAAAAAGGTGGGATAGGAATTTTGACAAAAAGGACAAGATTAAATTATTTTTGGTAAGTTTTCAGATAAGAAACAGCTACCTCTGGAAACATTTTATAACCAGATCATTAAGCAATCCTCCCATGATAGCTACTTCATATAGTAGTGTTTTATTGTCTGCATTTGACTAAGTATCAGAATACCAGTAATGTTTCACAGTTACGTAATGATTTTTTGCTTTTAAACTCACAATAAATAAGAGGTGGGTGAATACTACAGTACTCTTCACTGACTTCAGAGGGCTTTGAGTTTCCTATCACTCCTTTTCACAAATTTCCTTTATTCCTTTGCCCTTGTCTTCAGATGCTTTGTCCACCTTTAAACCAGTCAGAACAAATGACATCATAGACAGGAAAGATCAGTGAATAACACTAAGTGATAGCTAAAATTATCAATAAACCTTTCTAAGCTCCTCGGTCACCCAGGAGATTGAAAAATGCAGTAGAGGTGACCCAGGTAATTTCAGAGCTAGAATTTTGTTTAATTGATGCAACTGCAGAAATTAGTAATACAACCATTAGCTATGACTTGTTAACTTCCATATCAAATGCAGTTAAATATAACATATATCTTCTTATTTTCAGTTTCCAGTTTATCACGTGTTCTTGTGCTAGAAATGCATTTCCTGCATGGTAGCTGTGGCTGGGGAAGCTGATGGTGCTGATGGTCAGGTGCTTTCCACGGGGAATGGAGGGTCTGACCCTGGCTTGTTCTTCCTTCCCTGATGTCCCATACAGGGTCATGAATGGCTCTGCTTTATCCAGAACTGGAGCTGAGAGAGCTCATGGGGAACCAGTTGAATCAAGAGCTGAGAGCTGGGATGTGATCAGGAGCAGCTCCACAAGCTTGCTGGAATAGCAGGATGGCTTTCTGCTCATTCCTAAATCCACTGGGATTTGGAGATGCAACTGGGATGTATCATTGCCTTGGTCGAGGGTTTGGAAAAGTCAGCATTCAGCCAAGCATTTCAACCAGCAAGCAAATAGTTGGGAATGTTGGTATCCACTTTATTGTTTCTTTGTTTCAGAGTCAATATCAAGAAAGATAAATGTGCCATTTCCCCCTGCAATCTGCCAGGCCATCCCTTTTTTGCAAGCCAATGAGGACAGCCCTTTTTCATATCTAGACCACTAGCAGGGTCTGCAGTTCAATGCTTTTAGGAGAAGTGAAGTTTCTAATTTATAATCCTCCTGCAAGCTTCCACAGCAAATTCCAGGGTTACAGAACTGCAGAATTCACAGGGGCCCACACAGTTTTAGGTCACTTAGTTCAGGAAGCATCTAAATCTCCACAGAGTGTGGCTAGCCATAGGGCCATATCCAATTACATTTCATGATGCCTCCGTGACTGATTTTTGGTTACATGAGTTCTTCCTGCACGGGTGAATATGACTTTTTTGGGTCTATTCAAACCTGAAACCCAGGGAAAGTGAACAAAAAAGCTAAAGAAATTGTGCAATCCTCCCTAAAATGAAACTGCTGCTGAGTGCCTGTGGCCAAAACAGCCTTCTCCTTCCAGTTCATCAAGGACAACCTGTCCAAGTGCCATGCCAACATTTCTTGCTTCCCATCACATCTCTTGGGAAAGCCCCATAAGCAGTGACCTTGTGACTAAATGCCTGCCAGATCTGCTTTCTGGCAAAAACAGCTGCTACTCTTGGCACATTCAAATGCCTGTTCAAATTTTAGGAACTCCTCTATGAGGTGCTCATTTTATTTCCCTTCAACAGGAAAGCATTTCTCCAATACAGAGAAAGACTATGGACCATGGAATTGTGAAATATAACTGGAGACACTGGTGGGAATAAGATGCTTTTTCAGAATGGGCTGCCATTCTGCATGCCGTCCTGATCAGTGAAATTTTCTTTTAAAAGAAAAATGTCATTATTCATGTCACCAGGAATTAATTCACTGCAGTTAAAAATGTATTTGGAAATTAAAGGCCGTATATCTGTAAAGCTCTGCATTTACTCCATCCTTTGGCTACTGGCTTATGTCCTCAAGGTCTGGAAGTATTAGGGGCCAAATATGAAAATCCTGTATTTAGAATATTTAATATTTTATTTGGACAATTAATGGGATTTTCAACACTGTTAATGCAGGTGTAATATTCTGTACTGGTGTGATTCTCACATTAGGAGTGTTTTAATGTAGTTTGTGGGGTTTTTGGACAGTTCACAACACCAGAAAAAGCTTGTTAGCCCCTGCCCAGAACATCCTGTTTAGATTTATATTATTTGCTTCCTGGCAGTGAGGGATTTGAAAACCACTGTTAGTGCCATACTGGCATATAATTGCACTGGAAAACATGGCTCCAGTTTCTTGAAATTTAATTTGGGAATTGTCATCAAGTTGCTTTTATAAGAGATAACTTTGAGTGTGTGTAAACACAGCTCACACCCTGCCTTGCACCTGACTGGCTGGAACTTGGGGAGGAGCAAAATTAGAGGTGGGCTTTAAAGATGGATGAATGTCCCACATCCAGATACAGATGCTTGGAGCTGACAGGTTTTTATCCCTGTGTCACAGAGATTTTCTATACAGAGCATGGGCAACTCCTTTCTTACATCTGCAGATGTAAAAATCCGATTTGTCTTTCCGTAACATGATCTATAAACTGATTTAAAACTAAAGAAATGATGAAACAACAATTCCACAGAAAAAAAAAAAAAAAAAATTGGGACCAGAAAGTTAATCTGAGAACTAATGTCCAACATTACTTTTTTTTTTTTTTTTTTTTTTAAATATCATTAAATGTTTGAGTTTTCTGTTCTGAGCAAATGTTTAAACAGTAGAGACAGTTGTTGAGGAATGTTATGACTTTGGTGTGGGCCAGCAATGGATATGCCTTTGGTATTAATATTATTTAACATAATGTAATTGCATTAATGCTGGCTAAGTGTATTCCTGTTGAAAACTTGTATTGATTGTTAATAGTGAAGCTGCAGCCTTTTAACACCAACTGTTGATGCATTGTCTGTGGAAGCTCAGAGTCTTAAGGGCAAGGGTAATTTATACTTGCCAAATCACTTAGAGAAAATTCCAAGTACATTCAAATTTGCATATTCAGAAATATAGAGGGTAATTAGGGAAAGGCTCAATATTTTCCCATTTCTCTCTTTTAAATCACAAACTTGGAATGAACTGTCTGACTCAAGGTTTTCTGATTGGAAGCAAATAATGAAGAGAAGCTCAGTCCCCCTCAAGCCATGATAAAACACTTTATGGTCTCATAATATCTCAAGTTTGAGGAGGAAAAAAAAACCCCAAACCCTTAAGTCTCATACTGGTTCACAACCTCGCTAAAGGTTCCTCAAATCTGTTTCTAAGTTAATAAAGGGAAAGTTGCCTCTGAGGAAGCCCGGCCAAATTTAGCAGAATGAAACCTATAGGATGGTGTTGATATTAATGAGGTTCTGTTGCTCTAAAAGGATGCAGAGATCTTACAGTATAAAAGTTAACTGAGTTTACATTTAACAGATTTTTAAATAAGAGTTTAGAAAAAATAAACAATAAAATATGCATGCCATGTCAGTGAACAAAAATTAATACAAGAAACTTTATGTAAATATTTGATACTTAATGTCAAAGCTTATAAACTATTTTTTTACATATATGAATATTTGAGTGTTTTTTTGCAGAACAATTCGAATTCTTCATCACTTGAGAAACTTTACATACCTGCATTGCTTTAGTGAAATAATGTTAAAGCACAGTTTATCAGTGCCTTGCATTGAATCCTGTAACCTGTAAGATTTTCCAGTAAAAGCAGTGAATGAAAAAGTAGAACTGCTGTAATGTCCTTGTGCTCTATGCTCTGGCACTGCTTTTTCTCTCCCTCTTATCTGCCTTTATTCTGAAAGACCCATAAGATTCACCTCTGAACGTGTAGAATAATGGTTTATTTTTTATGCTTGCTCTGGTTTCATTAATTTGTGGATTAACCGAGGAGGAGAAGCAATTGCACTCATACCCCCTTCGAGTGACATTTGGTTCCTTCTATTTTTCCTCATTTCTCTAATATTTGCTGTTCTTTATACATTCCTCCTCTTGCCTTTTCTTTTCTCATTTCTCAGCCTCTTTTTCTCTCCCAGGACTGCATTTTGACACCCTTAAGCAGTGAATTGGTCTTTGCTTACTGTAGTATTCACATCAATCTTGTGCTCGTGGCTCTGGCCCTTATTCCTCATTCCATAATAGTTTCCCTTCACCCCCCACCTCTTCTCTCTTATCTGTCTTGTAGGAGAATAATGTCTTTCAAAACTTTAGTGAGTGGGAATAGCAGTGTCTGTGAATATTTATTTGCTGTATAAATACTCCAAAGCTTATTCTTCATTGTGGCCACCCACATTGCTGCATGTTCCCAGAGCATCTCATGTTATTTTTCTGTGCAATGAAATCTCACATGTTTTGCTAATTTGGGAAAGATATGCTCAGGTTGTTGACATTTTCATCTGTCTTTGGTAAAAAGTGAAAAAAATAGTGGCCTCCTATGCCACTTAAAAGTAGGAGGAGAGAAATTCTCTCCTTGAGAGAATTGAATGTTGGATTCTAATTTCTCTTGACCAAGTTGCACAAATCTTGCATGACCTCTGTCTTGGCTACACTTTGCACCAGGATACAAGATGTTTGTTCCCTGGACTGGCTTTGCTTTGACACATATTTTAAGTGAATATCTGAGAGGTCCTCCTTCTAGGGGATTTCCAGGAAGCAGCCTTGCTGATGGACTGCACCCCTCACTTAGGGACGAGAGTTTTTTTAGCTCTCCCACTTTGTAGCCTTTGCATGTTGTATAAGGGTCTGCAGTGAGACTGAGAAATATGCCAGTAACTTTATCTGCCTTGGCCTTGCTCCACAGAAGTGCATGTGCACAAACTCCTCTTTAAGCACGTGAGGATTGGGAAATTTGGTGGGGCTATTCCTAGGCTTAAAATTAAGCTTGCTATACTTAAGGGCTACAGTGATGCTTTACATCTGGCTTTCAGCCAGCATCCTGAATATTGCTCATTGATCCTATTGCTGGAAACCAGCCACAAAAATGATTATTTTTATTTTTTTAAATGGATTTCCTAAAAAGACACTGGGAAACCCATTCAAAATAACATTCAGTCATTTGACATGTTTGTGTCTGCTTTGCACTAACGAACTCCTACGTTTAATTCGGTCTTGTCAGGACACAGTGTCTCCAGAAACCTGAAGTTTAATAGAGATGAAGCAATTTTGTTGGTGTAACTGTGAGTAGGAAGTTATCATCAATCTCATCTTCTTCGAGCATAACTTACAAGGTCTTTCTAATCTGATCAGCTTTCTTGAACACAGTCTGTTGATGACTTGCTTCAAGTCATTCATGTGGAGATATTATACCTACTACATATGATAGAACAATATAAGGCAGATCAACTGCTTATAATCTAATTAGTTTGGTCTTTTCATTTACAGTTATGCCCTGAGTACAGCTGTGCAAAATTCACATAATTTGTTTCACAGAATTTTACACATTTTTCTTTTTGTTTTGTTTAGCTTTATAACTCCGAGATTTCAGCTTCATTTGCAGCTTCAGTGAAATTGCCAGTCCCACCTCCAAAGCATATGAAATCAGATATAAGGTGTTTTTTTCTGAACTATTTTCAGGGAATAAATGGAACCATTTAAAGTCAAAACTTACAGTAAATTCTTTGCTGCCAGTTTTCATGAGAAAATACCAAGTGGCTCCAGTTTCACTCCAGATGTTACAGGTACTTTTATTTGGGAATGGAACTGATTCAAAACTCTGGGACCAGGGTTTTTCATGAAATGTCACTAGTTCAGTACTACCAATACATTGAAAATTAAGAGACCTTTCTTGATTTAAGTATTCCAACCTCTGCTCAGTTAATCTATGGAACCTCAGTGTAAGAGTAGTTTGTGTCCTTATATTTTCCTTTGGATTTAAGGATTTGAAAATATTAAAAATATTTATATATATATTGTAGTTATTACTACTTGGAAAGATCTTAGTATAAAGTCACATCAATGCATGACCATGTCTTCAGCTTGAAATATGCAGGATACCTGCAGACTCTAGGAAGAGTCATACATTTCTGTATGAATGTCCTTGGGAAAACACTTTGGATAAATAATAAAAAAAAAATCCTTTACAAAGATATTCCGTTTTGGAAGACTCCAAATGCACAAAGTCTTTACAGTTGCCTTGTTTTTTCTCAAGCAAGTGGGTCCAGAAGAGAGAAGTACCAAATTCTCTCTGCACACAAGAAAATGTCAGAGTGCACTTCTGCATCATTTCTGAGCTAAATCTAATCCACTACAGTTGATTTATTTTAGTTTTACAAAGATAAAAATAGAAAATACTATTAATTTTTAGCAAATCTCTTTATATGTAAATGAGTGACTGGAAGATAGGGCCTAAATTTCTTGCTGGAGTACATGAAGGATGGATTTGTTCATCATGTTTCCATCTATCTTTGGCAGGGAATACTTCGGCTAAATTTAAAGGGTAATAAGAGGGTTGTAGCAGAATAAATTGTTTTACTTAGATTTCAGATCTGAAAGTGGGTATTTTACAATCCATGTATTTATAACTGATGCTTGAATAACATAGCTTGTATTACTCTTACCCTTCCCTGAAGTGCATGCTTTGAAAATAATATGCTGGCAAATAGTTCCTTTTTTCTCCCCCTTCCTTTTTACCTTGTCCTCTCTGTAGCTGCATCATGTGTAACAAGCAGAACTAGAAAACTGCCAAGGCTTCCATAAACCATGTTTATTGCTTTTTGGTTTAATTTCTTAGGAAAGCAGGAAATAATTTTAAAAATAGATATTACGGTCAGTGGATGTGTTTTATTGGATAACACCAAAAGAGATTTGAGACTCTCAAATTACAATGCCTTTACTATTTTTTAAAGTATTGGTACTGGTGGTGGATTGCATTAATATTGTCAACATAATTTATTTAGGATTTGTCAAACGTTTGCTTTAGCTGTTAACATAAGAATAGGAATGTGTAAATTTTATTTGCACTAACAATACATACACCCTTGTTGCTATTGCAATGTATTGATTTGATTTCTGGAGTTTACCTGGATTGCTAGAAGGACTCAGTTTTCCTTCTTCCATGGCCTCAGTTATGTTCATAGGCTTTATGGTGACTCCTAATCCAGCAGTGGGCTGGACAACTTATTCTTTTATTCAAGTTCTATATTCTACTTGTTGTCTTTTCTGGCAGTAATTTGTTGAGATCTTGCAGTTAGGTTGTATGTAACCTTTAATTCAGCCTTTTATAGCACTTTTCTTTGCCAATAAGGAGTTCTAATATTTTCTGTATGACTCATACCCCAATAGAAAAACAAAATTATTTCCCCAGTATTTCAGAGCTCTCATTGACACCTGAGTTACATACACTGTGTAAACTTTAACTCTCACTTCACAGGCTAGGAAAAAAAATGGTTTTTGGGTATTATTTGCATTATTATGGTGACAAGGACATATATAAGTGAATCCATACAGGCTAAACTTGCTCTTCTCCCTCTCTTTCCCTTTGGCTCCTTCTTGGTGTTTCACTGCCTGTTTTATCCCTGTCATGGAATCCTGTCAGGGTAAATTAATCATGTCACTTTTAGTTTAAATAATAAAGGGCATCTCCTTATCCTCTCCTAGTACATTTGGTAGTGAACTAATTAAATACTGTGATTGCATTCAGTAAGCAATTTTGTTTTCATATTGAGGTGCAGTGTGTGTGTGTGTAAGAATATAATTCCAGAAGTTTTGGCCTGCCTGATCAGGACAGCTGAATAATGGAAAGGTATCTGCTGTACAACATGCTCCCAAAAATCAGTGTGTAGTGCTCTGTTGGCAAACGTGTTCTGCAGTTTTGGGGAGGACTTTCCAGCCTGCATGGTTCCCTGTTTGAAAAGGGGAGGCTCAGGCTGCAGGTTTGGGTTATCTGACCCTTTTTCAGATGCCTTTTGTTTCATTTTGCAAGCAGCTGCTCCAAATTCCTTTGAACTTCAGTACTGCCATAGGCTGGGACGGGCCAAGGCTGGAACAACATTCAGCAATTGAAAAATTGCAAACTAATACAAAGTTTTTTTGGAAAAAAATACATATGCAGGCAGCCAGTGGGATTTTGCTGCACACATTGGGACCTCTTTATTTGGCCTGAAGCGCAGTATGAGTTGAAAACAAAACTATTGTCCTTTTGATTAACTGCAGTACAGACCCTCTCATTTTGAAACCAAACTGCTGCAGAGATGAGCCCTTAGACAAATGTTGACCCATTGTGTGGCTGTTTAACCCCCTCCCAAGTTCACTGTCGATTCATAGCTTCAATTCAGCAAATGGCTAATGGGATTGATAAAGCATGGAAGCAGAGCTGTGGTGTTTTAATCAGTCTCCAAAGCTGTTTATTGGGAGCATGCTCCAGAGCTGGAGAGACTATTGATATTTTTAGAGCCAGTCAAAAACTGCAAGAAAAATGTCATGTCTATTTGCTCAGATTTTTAAATGAATTTATTTTGGCTGTACTTTCACTTCTTTTATATGCCATGGAGAGTCACAGATCCTGGCTGGCTCTGCAGTAAGTTAACCTATTCTGTAATTGTCATCTTGCCATGGGAACCTGCAAGCCAAGTCACGAGCCTCCACGTCTGCCTGGAAGGTGTAGAGCACTAAAATAAACTCCCATGCTGAAGTTCACAGACTGCAACACTTGCTGTGCACTGCCCACGTACCTGTACCTGTGTGAACAGAATCCCTTTGCTTTTCCAACTGGAAATCCAGTACTGGAAATCCAACATCCCACCCATCAACTTGGGTGAAAGATTACAGCCA
>JAREIS010000131.1:1242500-1285000 GCA_030060385.1 Muscicapa striata striata
TGAACTCTGTGAACTCACTAATTACTTTTCCCCCTCTTGTCACCTTTTTGATATGACATGTATTTTATAAAGGAGATAGAAGTTTGGGATTTTTTTTTTCTATCATGCATATGATTGAGGATAACAAAATTAAACCGGAGAAAAAAGGAAATGTATTTTTCAGAAATACATTTTTAGAAATATCTGAGCATTACTGCTTCAATTACAAAGGGACTGGAGGATCAAATTCAAGGAAATAACTATTAATCTGCTTAACTAGGGCAGGTAGAAGCGTAATAGCAGACCAGGGATTTTAGCAAGGCCAATCACACAGACTGGAGTTTATTCTCTTGAGTGGGGTGACAGGGGAAGGGTAAAGGGACTTTAATGTGGTGGGCCATGAGAAGCACTAAAAGCTGGTATCTGTGCAGCCTCTTTACAGCTTTAGCCCAGTTGTTGCATCGTAGTGATCAGTAAATTGCATGGACCCTTATTAACCTTATTGATAAGGAGCTTAGGGAAGTCCCATTCAGTCCAGAATATATTCTTCTTTTTGTTCTCCTGTCTGTCTCGGTTTGCAATCCCAGTCTCTTTGTACAGAATCCTTTATGTTGCACCTCAAAATTCTGTGCAAGTGCTCTGCTCATTTAACTTGGAGCAAGGGAACTGTAGAGCAGAAAGGGTTGGAGTATGCATGGGGCCATGGGCCTATTTAAATATAGCTGGGACACCTGGAGAATGTTTGAAAAATTTCTTTTAAAGAATCTTTTATATTGTTCTTCTTTCAGTGCAGCTGGGGTCTGTGGGGATCAGGGGATTATTTTTGATACCTGTCTAAAAGAGTTATGTCTACACTGATTTCCATCCCTTGCTACTAATTAACCTTATTGTATACAGGAAACAGTCTATTTAATACCTGCATTCTTTCTGTAATGCCAAGTAAAATGAAATCTAGTGTGAAATCTAGTTAGCATTTGCCTTTTTGAAGTCATTTTTGAGTTTCCAGTCTGGGTGACTGTGACCTCAAAACTGAAAGCTATAAAAATGGTCCTGATTTTGGCTCAATGGGAGTTTCTTGAAGATCCCCTCTTCACCTGGACTTGCACGTGTAGTAAATTGCCCATCTTGGTGCTTAGCTGTGTTTTCCCAGGAACCACCTCTTTTTTTGGGTCACTCAGAGCTCTGCAAAGTACATATGTTCTTCCTGAGCAAAGGAGTCTCCTCCTTCCTGCTGGAAAGATCACACTTCGACTGTTTCAATGTACAGAGACTTATAAAAAATTTAAATAGCAATGGTAAAACCAGATCCATTAAGGAGAACAGGGAATGATTTCAAAATGTCACCAACAAAGGCATGGGTGGTGAGGGGTAGCAAGAGGAACTTAAATATTAAATGGAAGGAAAAAATTGGATGTCCCATATTTTAAAGGAGCTTTAAATCCTGCTAAACAACACTGGAACTAACCCTGTCTGCTCCAACATGAAGATAAAGGAGCTGTTACTGTACAGTGTGATTTCTGAAAAGAATATTCACTAAAATTGATTATTTTTCATGTATTTGATGAGGAAATTTTCCCCTGGATGTTGAAAGGTTGAGCCAAGCCCTGTGGTCCTGCTTTCTCTGCAGGTCTCTGAGTGCATCCCAGATGTCCCAAAAACAGAGTTGGATTTTTACAGGAGATTGGTTCAATTCCTTGAAGAGGACTTGGGTCAGGTGGCTGGGTCACTCTCTTGGGGACAGGCCAGCTGCATGAGCTTGGCAGTCTTTAACAACAAAATCCTGAAGAAAGAGCCATAATTCAGTGCTAAATTTTCTTCATTTAATACTGAATTATGATATCAAGAACAAAGCTAATCAAAACAAAGGACAAGAAGAAAAATAAAAATAACATTTTAATACGGACTGTGCATCAGTACTGACAGCATAGATACTAAACAAAGGTTGGAAGTGCTGGTTTGATTTATTTGTTAGTATTAAAGCTCAGTGGAAGCACCAGAGGAATAGGACATTGATATCATTAGTTATAATCTATTTGGAAAGCAGAAGAAGCATTGTTTTCATTCCTGCTGGGGCTTGTCAGGCAGCTTGGCTGTGGGAAATTGGGCTTGATGGCAGAAATACAGGCTTATGGGATTGAAGTACTGGGTGTATGTGGGTGTCCATTCCTTTGGCTAAGTGACCACTGTGGGGATCCAAGATTTGGTTAAAGGAGCCTGAAAGGTGCTCCTGGATCCCTCTGTAACACTACTCCTTAAGGAATGGGACAGAATTTTTCTCATTTGCTGTTTTCCTTCAATTTCCTATATTTTATACTTATTTTGGCTAATAAAGCAATGTTCATTTACGCTTTACACCATTCTCCAGAAAACACTTTCCTTTGTGCAGCCTTTCCAAAAACAACAGAAATAATCTGACTTAACGATAAAATTTTTTTTTTTCCCTTCTGCCTTTCCTACTAAGCTCCTCTGCAAAACAGCTAGGAATTTTCATTTTCAAAACATTAGTACAGCAAATTGCCATCTTTCTGTGCACGGCATTCTCTATGTACTCATCATCTGAATGATTCCAGATCACTCTCCGGCAGTGTGAATCACAGCATGCCCTCATGCCTGCCTCTTTTTCAATTATATCTAAGAGGAAGACTGCTGGAGACCCATTTTTTCATCTTGCACAGGACCCCAAAAGTGCCAGATCTCATTTCAATATAATATTATGACAGTATGATAGAATGGATGTTAACAGGACACTGACTAATATGATCCGTAGAGAAATGATAGAACAATACAATATTGGGCAGATTGTATTACTAATGTGCATTTTATGGACGAAAAAATTGCCTTTACAAACAGGGTTCTAAGATTTAATCCTTACATCCTATCATCCTACTTAGTGTTCTAAGACATTCTGCAGCACTGCTGAAATTTTTTGCATTCTTAAATGAAATATACATTTTTACTTTAGTACAGAGCTGCCTATATCACTCCCAATTTACTAATGAAACTTGGCATTCAAATGACTCATCAGCACGTACTGCAAGGCATAAAAATAGATTAATGTGGCATACGTTTCTTTACCCATAAAAACGCACCTTCATATAATCTCGGTGCTGTCTTATTCAACAGAGTGTATGTCATTTCCTTCCCCTAGCAGGTCGAGTTAAAAATGAGCTAAATGTGTGAGAAAGCCATTACTGCACTAATGAAAAGCTCGATACCGTTTGAATTTTTCATCACGGGGTATTTGTTCTGTAGCACACAGCACTAATATTTACTGTCACTGGTACAGTATGCACGGTAATTAAGTTACAGTCATCAACGGGGTGGATGTTAAGCAAAGATGTTTCTGTGTGAGCTTGGATCTCTTTCACATGTGTTTCACTGCGTTGTAGGATCACAGGTTGGTTTGGGGTGGAAAGGATCTTAAAACTTGTCCATGGGCAGGGACATCTTCACTATCCCAGGTTTCTCCAAGCCATGTCCAACCTGGCCTTGGACACTTCCAGGGATCCAGGGGCAGCCACAGCTTCTCTGGGAAACCTGTGCCAGGGCCTCACCACCCTCACAGGGAAAATTTTCTTCCCAATATTTAACCTGAGATAGTGCTTGAAGTATTTGGAGGTTTGGTTGATGAAGAGGAGAGAAAAAGTGTTAAAAAGGATTTTGACATCTGATCTACACTCTGTATCAGTCTCTCTACATGCTCCTCACGCCAGAAGGATGGTAAAAGCCACCTCAGGTCCTTACTGACTGGGACTGTGTAAGAGAAATCAGTACCACAGTGACTGGGGTTTTTTCTAAAAGGTGGATCAAGAAGAGTTATGTACTTGCCAAAATCATTATCCTCATTCAGGTCATGGACACTGATCTCACCTGCATCATCTGTGGTGGCAGGATGGTGCTTAGGGGTCCTTTGTTTGTTCATGAGGTGTCTGGCTACCTCCCTTTCTCCCTCATCTCTTCCCTTATTAGCTTCAGAAGGATATCAAGTGAAATTAATAAAATCATTGTAGGAACAGATGGAATTTTGCCGATAGTAACAACACAGCATGCACTTCAAGAGCAGGAATGGCTTTTTCATCAAGCTCCAGTCTAAGGTTTTCAGGAGACTTCTCTCCGTAAGCAGAGTCTCTTTGGAGGGTATCAGAAAATATAGAATGTTCCAAATTTCCCAAGTGATCCAGCTTTTTCCTGCCAAACTGTCTATCCATTTTGACAGAGATCTCCCATGCTCCTGTTCCTCCCACCACCTGGTGACACCTGCCACATCTGGGCTCATTTTGTCACAGTCTGGCCACGAGTTCCTGGAGATAATTGTGAGACACATCTGCTACTGTGCACATGCACCTCTGATTTCACAGCACTGCAAGGTGTAGCTTTAAACAAGTAAATCAGAGTGGCATTCAGAGCTGTCTAAACTTCAGGAATCTCTGACATGTTTTTTTTTTTTTTTTTTTTAGATGAATTTCTGACATATCCCACAAATCCCACAAATTCCTCACCATTAGGTGGGCACAGAAAGTCCTGAACCTGGCTGAGAGGCGTCTGTCCCCTGCACTTCTGGAGTCAGCCAGTCCAAAGGGAGCAGTTTCCAGCAGCACAATGATTTGCCTCCCCACCACATTATGCTTGGCAAGTGGCCTGAGACAGATGTACACTTGCTTCTTAATTAGACAGCTTTTTCCTTTCTATCCAGTGAGTTTTCCTGGTTTCTTTCACTGGAGAGTGTCCATAGGAAAGGCAAGAAGCACAGCTTGTGACCTTACAAAGTGCACTTGAATAAGGCAGAAAAAGGCATCCCAAGCTGATATGCAAGTGATGGATTCCTTCTGCACTTGGGCATGTTTGGGGTCAAATGTTACAACTCTTCAATGAATGAATCCCCAACCATATAGGTAAGAAAAGAATTAGAAAAGGTTTTGGCCTTCACAGGGTAATATCTAATCTGCATAGAAACTATTTGGGATATGAAGCAATTAAAGCCTTATGTGAGTAAATAGGAATTTCTGCATACTGGAAAGGTTTTTCAGTGCCTGAGAAGAGCCTGCAGACCCTTTGGCCTTGGATCTCAAGGTTCACCTCTCTTCACGACTTGCTCCAAAGCAATGTTTTTCTAGCAAGTACCTACTGATGATCTTAGGGATAAATGGCATTGCTTCCAGGATGGAGCCCTCCTCTTTCTAGGCCTCTAAGAACATCACAGATTTCTCTAGCAGCATCTATTTCCATAATATTTTTCATCTATTTGTACAGGTAGGCTATCCAAAAAACAAAATATAAGTGTTGTTCTATAATAGGCCAGGTCATGTACATTGGCAGAAAATGGAAGAGGAAAATTACTTTAGGTGCTCTTTCCCCTCATAGAATAGAATCATAGGATGGTTTGGGTTGGAAGGGATCTTAGAGATCACATTGTCCTAATACCCCAAGCCTTAATTCATCCCATGTTCCTCTTTCCCCCTGCCATATTTGCCTAGCTTTATGAAAGCCATTTGGGATGAAAAATGAGTTTACTGAGGGCCTGTAGTGTAGGAACAGCATTTCCAAAGAGGTCTCAATTATCTGAAACACAGGCTCTGTGTGAGGGAAAAATATATCATGGTAAAGAGAGTAAACATAGAGGGTAAAATGCCTCTGGAGGGTGACCATTCCCTGGACCTAATCACTCGGTATGGGCCAAAACTGAGGGACTGGACACACACTTGTGTTGAAGGTACCTAGAGGAGCAAAGACTCATTTGTTTCTTTTATCCATTTCTGAGGCATCCCCTTCACAAAACTAGGCTGACTTAAATCAGGAAAAATATTAGTTTGCTGATTCAGGCTTTCTCTGTTTCTTCCAGAATGTGAAAAAAGTGCCCCCTGTCCTCCCTCTCCTTTCTTACAGCAAGTCTAGTAGTCTCAGACAATGAGTAACATCTTTTTCAGCTTGTGCTGAGTCTGCTGAAGCCACTTAAAAGACCCAGCTTTTCAATCTATTAGCTGGAGCTGATGTAGTCCATGATAAACTCTGGAGAACCAGGGGGGCAGTTTCCCCATGCCATCAGTGTCCTGATAAAGAAATACACCCAGGACAGGAGAACACAGACCAGAAAATGCACCAGGTCTCAATTCATCCTCTGGTGTTTCAGGGAGGGTGTTGAATTGTCCAGTCAAGGAAATGTTTTGATTTTCAAACTCATTCCTTTTTTTTTTTTTTTTTTTTTTTTCCCTCCTCCCTTTGTTTTGGGAAATGAGAAAAATATATAAAAGCAAGTTATTAATAAAACATCTATTATGCCCATGGGACAGAGGTCCTTCCGTATTGTTCAGATGGCATGTTTATTGTTGACATCTCTCTTTTCTCTGAGTATGCACAGAACCCTGAAATCCTTTTACAT
This sequence comes from Muscicapa striata striata, assembly GCA_030060385.1. NCBI lineage: Eukaryota > Metazoa > Chordata > Aves > Passeriformes > Muscicapidae > Muscicapa > Muscicapa striata. The sequence continues at coordinate 1,248,856 of JAREIS010000131.1, forward strand.
TTTTAATAAGATTATTTCTTTTTTTCAATCTAGTGCAAGAAAACCGCATCTGCAATATGCATAATACTCTCAAAAACTGCAGCATCAGAGGGAAAGCACTGCCAGTGTTTTTGGCTGTGTGCACTTCAAAGAGACACGATGTGAAAAAGAATAGTACCAGAGGTCTCAGGAAGGTGCTTGTATTTTGCATCTTAGGGCGTGTTTGTTTAAGGTAGTTGCCTTATTTTTCAGTTCTCACATTTGAGGTAAAGCACATCAAAAACACCAGAGGGAATTTTATTTGTTTTCCAACCAACAGCACTCCATAAATCTGGAATAACCAAATTTATTGTGTTGATTTTCTGAATTCGGTGTCTTACAGGGCAAGGTGATCAGCAGCCCCACGTTCCTGCAGCTCTGGGTGGTCTGGGGGTGTGTGGGGGCTGTGATGCTGTGAAAATGTGGGTCCCCAGCTGGAAAACAAGAGTCTGCACAGCATCACCCATGTGCTTCAGCACCAGAGTGTGAGGATGCAGCTGTGCTGAGGGAGCTGGTTCACTGGGCAGGATCCTGCTCCTCCTTGTAGCACATTCCAAGTCCCTGTCCTTGAAATGGTATTTTAAATTTGCAACCACAAAGGGCGTGTCCTGTGGGTAAAAGGCTGCAAAGAGCCCAGGAACCAAGATATGAGTGGTTCAGGCAGGTACCAGATAGCCAGGGTTATGTGGCTGAAGATGCTGATAGAAATTTGGAGAGCTACAAGGTGAAGTAGCCACAAGGGAGAAACCAGCAGCACTGGCATGTTCTCTGTAAAGACAAAAATAGCATTTAATTCCCTAAATTCCCTTGTGAACCTGGTCCAGGCAATAAGGACAGTTCAGTTCTTCAGTGCAGAGCAAAAATCAGATACAAACAAGCAGCTTGATTCTTTTAAGAGCTGTAAAGAGCTCAATAATGAAAATATTAAGGATCCTTCCCCCTCTGGATGCTTAAGAGCTTTGTTCTAAAAGGCAGAATAGATACACAGAGCATCCAGTGAAAGCTAGAGCAAGTTATAAGAGGTGTGGCAGATCTTCCATTTGAGGGAAGGTTAAATTGATTAAGAGACAAATGAGAGGTGATGTGTTAGTGGTATATAGGAGAGTGAATTGCCAGGAGAGGTCAGTCAGATGATCCTATTTAGCCTTTCCCATAAATCAAGAGCAAGCAGAGTGCTATACAATGGTACTAAAAGCTAATGAATTTAAAAGTGATACAAGTAAAATATTTTCTTACATGGTGCATAATTAACCTGGGAAATTCATCAGATACCATTAAGACAAAGAGCCTAGCAGGATTAAAAATGGATAATAAGTGACAGAAACTACATAAAGATGGAAATGTATACAGGCTGTTCAGCCATTTATTTAAAACCATTTACTGCCTGGGGCTGCAAAGAAACATCCCCTGTGGGAAAGCTTGACTTAGCATTGGACTTTTTCTACCTTTTTTTACTGCAATGGGCAGGCTGGAGCCTGAGCAATGGACTGGTCAAGCCACCTTCAGTATGGCCACTTTAATTCTCCAGAGCAGAGGCCACACCACCACCTACCCAAAACAACAATTGCCCAGGGCTCCATTTCTGCATGCCACAGACTCCAGGACTTGTGATTGAGACCCATGGCTCTGATTGTGCTCAGCTTCCCTGTGTTCCATGTTTCCTGTCTGAAGCAGGAATGCCATGCAGGGGAACCTGCTGTGCCCTGATAATATGTGCATTCCCTGAGGCTCTCCTGCCAGCCCCTTCTGAGAATTAGCCATGTAAAATCTACACACTGCCTGATTACAGTGCTGATGGTGGGCCCAACTTGCTTCCCAGCTTTCTTCCCAGCTCTGCCCATGGTCTGTATCCTTTGTGGAAATTGATTTAGCTGAACTTCTTGAGTGCCTTGGGGTGAATTGCAGCCTAAGGGTCTGTTGCAGCATGGGGTACTTGCAAAAAAATAAAAAACAACAACAAAAAAACCCGTGTTTACCTGCACTGTTCTGGCAGAGAATTAAAGAACTGTTAAAATGCATGCTGCAAAAAAAAAAAAAAACCCAAAAACAAAAAAAAAAAAAACAAAAAAACCAACCAAAAAAAAAAAAAACCCAAAAAAACAAACAAAAAAAAAAAAACCAAAACCAAACCAAAAAAACCAAAATAACATCTACATGTACATAAATAAAAAGAGGAATAAAGATTTGTTCAGGGGAGTTTATGACTTCTCTTTTACCTGTAGCTCAGCAAGTCAGTGTGTCTCATCATTTGTTCAGAAATCCTGCTTTGCAGTGAATTTCTATAGTCAAAAACGAGCAATGTTTCTCACTGAATCTTCCCATTCAATACACTGATATTTTACCTTTATTTTAATGATAAAACTTTCTAGCTGGAAATGCCCAGTTTTGGTTCCATTAGAGGTTTATTTCTGATATCTCCTTTTGCTGAATCAATCCCATTTTTGTGCTAACACTTCTCAGATGAGTTTGAGTAGAAGATGCTCTTCACAGGGAGCAGATGCAGAGAAACAGTGATCCTTGGACATATTTGGCTCTGCTGCATTCTCAGCCTTCATATTTCTGATCACTTACCATTAATAGCTCCTTGCTCAAAATATCTGTGGCCCTTCTCAAACTGATGCTGGCTCCTAAAAAAGAAAGGTCTTCTGCAAGTTTAATTTTGACTTGCTAAAATTTAGCAGAGTTTGAGCAAAATTCTTACCAAGTGATAGTGAATATTCTAATAAGTAACAAATGGAAGAGCAGTGTGAATTGCAAAATTTGGGCAATTTTGGAATTTGGAAATGTTTGTCCAGAAACAAGAGTCTGTCAGAGTCTTGGGCTGTGAGCTTGGTTAATAAAGAGCAAACTGCCTGAGCAGGAGGAGAAATAAACCCTGCTGCAGCTGAGGATTGAGCATTTATTTTTATTTTTTCCCCACTCTCACCCTCTTTTATCCTTCTGGTTTCTGCTGATGGCAGGGGCTGAAGGGCTGGCTCTTTGACTAATGGTTGAGTCAGTAATTTTTCCCATTAAATTAATGTATGTATTAAGAGAGACAGGAAGAATTGGTCTCTTGGGGAAGGAAGCAGCTTGGTAGCAAGGCATGGCCATTCCTTTGTGTTGTGAGGATGAGAAAGGAAAGGCATCTGCTACAAGCCCTGGATTTATACACTCCTCTGGTGAGAGCCACTTGTGTCCCCCCAGATTGTCTGCCCACATCCAGGCTGCAATTTAACAGAGCATTTAGCAGAGCAGCCAGCACTTTGCACAGTGTTCATGTAAGGAACCCTTCAAACCCAAAGAAAGGCTTGTGTTTCCAAAAGTTTCCTTGCTTTTTTTTCTTTTTTACCCTTCAAATCAGTCGATTTTAAGAAAGATACGGTGCATTTCATAAGCCTTGTCTTATAAAAACAAGACGAGTGTCCATGCTCTGAAGAAAGAAGATTAATTAATTAATTAAGAATCTTTTCTTCTGAGTGCAACAGGCTCCATGTAACAACTGAACTTTTCATTTCCAGTAATAGCAGAAATTACTTCAATAGCATGATTGTGAGCACCCGTGGGGCCATCCTGTGAATGGTCTTTATTAAGGAATAGACTGAACTTCTGACTATCTTTCTTCCAGTCATTTCCACAGGCTATAAACAGCGCCTGGTTTGTTGCTATTAAAAGAGTCTATAGATGATGATGCTGAAAAGCATCACTGTTTAAGTACTCATGGCTTGACATTAACATGAAAAATATTTTCTTGAACACAAAGTGAATTTGGGTTCTCCAGGAGATTATAGTTTTGCTCAGAAGTTATTGAGCTGGATATTTGTGATACGAGGGAGATTTTGGTTGGTTTTGTGTTCTTAATTTTAATTACTGGTCACTACCCCTCTGTTTTGCTTGATTTTTTAGACATGTGAGAAGTCAGAAAAAACATGTCAGAGCTGGTTTTTATGTTTTCTTGGTGTTATTTTCTGCCTGTGTTAGTAGCTGATGAAAGAGCCTGGTCTTAGTTAACGATCAGGCCTCATTATATATTTGTTCCCATAAATGACTGCTCCAAGGAGTGACCTTTCCTGAATAACATGGAATTTTGAACAACACTGCTGAGTAAAAACTGAAGCAGCCCATGATCTGCTGAGGTGATATTGAAGACATATCTCTCATGCACAGCAGACCTATGCATTAATCCTATGTTTTGGGGTCTTTAATTGCTTTAAATATTTGCTTCTGGATCTGTGTTTCACACATCTTATTTACATGGTTTATTTTTCATTTTATGAACAAATCGATAACCAGACAGACTCTTTACCACACTGGATTAGTTTTATTTATTCTCTTTGAACTTGATTAAAAAGCTGTCAAACATAAGTCTACATTTTATCAGCAGAATACTTTTACAAAACAGGGTAGGAGATGTGTATAGCTGGAAACATACATTTCAAAATGAAACAATATTTGATATATTCTAGACAGTTACCCTTTTGTTTATCCATGACAACTGAAACTAACCATCAAATGCATAAATTGATTCAAGTCTAGCCAAGTAATCCTAAGGGCATATGAAAAGGCTTTTTTTTAAAGTTCTTTCTAGATGAATTTAATGTAGTTCACCAATAAAGCATCCTCAGGAGCACAATACAAATGCTAGAGAACATGAGATAGCTGGGGAAAGCGGGCAGATGTACAGTATGATGAAGAATCAAAATGGATGTTACATTAAAATGAGCAGTCATGCAATGTCTTCATTTCATGTACTGCATTTAAGTAAAAATGCCAAAGTTCCAATTCCATTTTTAATTTGTTTTAGGCACTGTTATGCAAATAGTGACATTCTCATTTTGTTTGTGGTTTTTTTATTTTTTTATTTTATTTGTTTAAAAGCATTAAATGCAAAATTTTTCCAGCTCTTGGGGTAGACAAATGATTATTCATCATGTCTTTAATTTTCAATGTATATCAAAGGGAAAGGTAAATTATACACAGATTAGCTATGAATGATCTCATATCGCTGCTTTAATTCATTGCTTTTAATGTACATACTTTAATCTGTTTTCCTAAAACCTCCTCAATTATTATCTCTCTTTCTGTGCCATTGCATATGTTGGTAAACAGCATTTTCTATGGTCTAGGGCCATATGCTGTATGCTCAGCTTGCAGAAAAAGTGACACTTGGAGTGCTAGCATAATGAAACTCTCAAAGGGTTAATGCAGAATACATATAGGCAAATGTTGACAATATTTTTTATTCCAATGTTTGAAAATTAGACACAAAATCATCATTAAGTTTGCACAAAATGAGGCATCTGTCACTTGAAAGAAAAAGAAATATTTCAGAAATATGTTTACAGAAATGTAAAAATATTAGACATCAAGACAGATGTGAACGTTTTCAATAACAGGCCCTGTCTGTCAGTCTTCCTCCGAGCCGAAGATCTTGCTGTACTCACTCAGCATGAGTTCAACTATCTGATTTTGGTACAGCATGTGGACTGCCATGTTCCCCGTCTCCTTTTCAGGTCTAAGCAGTGTTGGTCCAAACACAATTCCTAAGCTTTGTGTTGACATAAGATTCACGGATTCCTTGGCTGCTATCCTGTTGACAAAAGGAAAGAACTGGTTAAAAAAGAAGAGTGTCAGAGGAGTCACTGCTGCTCTTGAAGCACATAGAGGCACTTTTTAGCTGTTTCTCCTGATAGGGGTGTTTGTTTGGTTAACTCATCAAAAAGAAAGAAAACAGGGAGGCAAGAGAAATTTCTGCCAGTGTGACAAACAAGGAAAGGAGTGTTTTTGTAGTGCCAGGGAGAAGATTCCCCGCTTCCCTTAACATGGGCTCCAGCACTGAAAGAGTTGTGAAAACCTAAAAAAAGCCCCTTAATATAGAGCTCATATGAAACACATTCCTTCTGCTAATTTAAATCCAATAAAGTGAGTATAGTCTGAAATGGATTGTGAAATTTATGCAACTAAAGACTTTTGCATGCCTTATCCTGACACAAAGTTTCTTGAAAGACACAGAGACCACATACCTTAATGAGATGACTTAGAAAATAATGGTAAGGATTATAACCTTTGATATCTTTATTACCCACAAAATTACAAGAGAAGGACTATTATTATTAAAAGTTGATCTTGTGTCTGTATTAAACTTAATATTCCTGTGGAAGGGGCATTAAGGATGGAGAAGTCTGGTCTAAAAACAGTACAGGTTTAATGGATGGAGTTTAGGTAGGAAGTTTGGCATAAATCTCCACGGTGGTGAGTGCAGACTAAGTAGAAATCCATTTCCCTCAACCCTCCAGAATATATTATGTATCCTAGGGTTGGAAAGACTAGTAAATGAAGATACATATTTTATAAATAAATTGCATAGCTCCACCAAGGAATGCAACTAAATGCAGCTTTATTATGTAAATGTTTGAATTTATGGATGCCTCCTTAACCTGCTAGTTATAACTTAAGTATTCCAAGTGAATTGTTGAAGCCAAGTTCTGCTTTTCCCCCTCCTCTGCCATTGTCACTCATTTACCTTTTTAAAATCCAGACAGCCATTTAAAAGCCATCACAGTTGTCTCATTTTTCCCATACCTGTTGCTGAACTTACAGCAAACCACACTATAAGGGGAAAAAACTTTGTGAGACCTAATGGCTCCAGTCACTTAAAAAAGTGTTTCTTTCATGTTAGTGGGTGGGTCACACAGCAAAAAGCATCTCTTGTGGATTTGTGCCAATCTCATCGTTTACCACATTCCTGGAGCATCAACACTCATGGTTTTTTTTTCCCCATATATAAATAGGAAGAATTACTTCGTTCTGCCTCATGCTAGTAACCGTGGTGTCCATTGCACAAAACACTCTCCATATGGCACTAATCAGATTGGCTTAACTATTAGTTTCTTAAAATACAGCATCTTCATTAATTTTTTAAAAAATTAATTATCTTTCCTCTGTGGAAGTATTAATATATCATCTCTTCTCTTAGGAGTTCAGAAAGTCTCAAAAGTTAGTAGTTTTGTTGCCAGGCGACTGCGTGGGCTTCTGATGGATGTCACACATCTTTATCACAATTAAAAATGTTACAGAGGTGACAAGATTGTTTTGCTTAATGCCACTTATGCAGAGGCATGTACAGCAAGTCTCTCTCTCCAGGAGAGAGATTTGGTTTCTGTTGAGCTTGTTATGTGGTAAAAGTTGGAAACTTCATAAAGTATTTGAGATGACATCAGCAGGAGTAGAGATGCACGTTCACTGTAGGGGGGGAATTCAGCAGCTTTGTCTTGGGTAACTTTAGAAATAATCAATTTAGCAGCATCAGCCATGGCTTTGAGACAGGAGGGGGTTGATAATGGACAGCATTGATGGAGCTGGAAGAGAAGCCCCTTGCAGGGAGAAGGAGGCAGTGGAGCATGGATGAGCAGAATCAGGGTGAAGAAATGTGGCAACAGAGCCCAATTTACTGAAGGGATGGGGGGGGCATCCTTCCTTTGTCTGTAAAATGTGGAGCAAGATGTTGAGACCCCATGTTCCTGATTGAAAATGGAGGATGCATGGCCAACCCAGCTGTTTTTTCTTGCCATCTTTCTGAAGGACAATAATTTCTCTGGTTTGTCTGGGAGATTCCATCTTTCTCATGATATCCTGGCAAAGTCCAGGCATGATAACATTTCCCAGCAATCAGGAGGTGGGGGTATGGCATGAGGCAATGGAGGCTGTGCATGGTGTGTGCTGGTGATGGAGAGGAACTGACCATTCATCAATATGTAATAACATTAAGAACATTTGTGTAAATTTGGGTTCTCTGAGCTTAATGCTAGAATAAGCAGTACTGCATTGAGAAATTATCTTGAAAATCCTTGATATATTCATGCAATTTCACTTGATATCACCCATAATAACAAAAGAACCCCAACAACAAACAAGCCATGAACTAAGCAAACTTGGAAACGTGGAAAGTCAAAATAGTTAAATAATATGTGGTAAAACACCGCTACTGAAGAAAGAAGGAATTCAGTCCACCATGAATAGAATAATTATAAGCTTTGGACTTTACGTCTTTCTAGATTACAAACATTTGCCAAAGAAATTCTATAACTGATATTTTTATTATCTCTCCACAAAAGAAGAAGTCAAAGCAAATCAAAATAAAATATGCACTCTTAATGCTATTGCTATAGCTACTAGGTGAAATTGAGTTGTTGAAAGAGAAAATATTGAAAAAACGGGCAAGAATTCTTTTTTTTTTTTTTGGCAAGAAAAGGAGCAGAAAGAGTGACACACCATTTTCAACATAAAGAGTGAAAGGAAATGCCAGAGGTACTTTTTGTCAAGCCCAAATGAAAGGAGCAATGATCCATCAATTTAAGGTTATTTTAGAAACAATCTATAATCTGGTGCCACAGATGTTGGAACCATATCAAGAAATTGTTGGGTGCTCTGCTGCACAAGATTTTTTTTTATTTTCTCCAAAATAACCAGTTTCAAGAATGTCTTCAGTCCTTGAAATCACAAAACAATGCAGAAAACACAGTTCTCATTATTACTAGTAATGAAATTAATGATGAATTAAAACAGCAGAAGTGTCTGATAGGAGGGCTGTAGTGTCAATGGCAGATATATAAGGAAAAATACTTGGAATTTATGCTTTGGCTGTTGCCAAGGCAACTGCAAGCTGGAAAATGTGTGACGGAGAGCAGGGCAAGTCTACAGCTAAGAGGGTCATTGTATGGGGAGTTGGCTCTCTGGTTCCATTAAACCTACACTTTTCAAACTCTCTAAATAAAATCATTATTAATTTTGACGTTTGGAAAGCACACTGGATTATTGCTCCAAACACAGTTGGTGTTAGGAAATGTTCTTCATCCATTTTTACTTTGTCGTAACTGCTGAGGAGGAGAAAGGGTATCTACAGTGATGACTCTAACTCCTCAACACCTTAATATTCCTATTGAACATAAAAATTGGGGAATTCAGTGTACTTAGGGAGGAAAATCCCATTGGAAAGGACACTGTTTTACTGTAGGCTGCAGAGTGTGGGAGGGTAGAGCCAGCTGCTTTAAGAACTGCTAACTTTTGTTTTCTTATCCTTTTCCAGCCAATGAGGACTTAATTTTGCTCAATGTCAGAGGCATTTCTACCCTGAGCAGAACTGGGTTTAGCCATGCCTGGTCATTCACACTTTTAAATTATATTTAAGGGTCACTTTTCAATAGGGCAATCCTGTTATTCTTCCATGAACTGGTAATATAGACTGACTAAAGGACAACACATTACAAAATGAGGGGGTCAGAAGACTAAGAAGGGGTCACTTGGCATGAGGTTATGGGCTAGAGTGGAAGGCGTTGGAAATGCTATCCCCTGAATTCAGTGAAAGACTGAGGGATAAAAGTAGGTTTTGATATTTGTGTTCACCAGGGAAGTCTCTGCCACTAGAGACAGAAACCAAGAGCAAAACAGAGGCCAAGAGAGATTAAAGATAAATAAGAATAAATGAAACTCCACCAAAAGGATTTAAAATGCTGTATTTGTGCCATCTCTCCTCTTGGTATAGGAACTAACCTTATGGAATGAGGACCCAGTTCCTCTCTGAGTGGGGTATTCCATGACAGCCCATTTGGGTGGGATTTTTACCTTTGCTGAGCTGTGCTGGCAGCCACTGTTGTAGCCAGAGGTGCTCACCCTGACAGATGACAGGACTGATTTGAAATATAAGTTCCTGTGAACTGCCTTAATAGGTCAAAGTGTGTGCCTCCCATTGATTCACTTTGCCAATAATTATCCTCAAATTAGCCAATATCTCTTTCCTATCTATTCTCAGGCATATGCAAATGTAATGTTTAGCTTAAGGACTTGGCCCTGGTAAGGGCTCAGCTGCCTTCAGCTTTCCCCAGCAATAATTCTGTTAACAGGCCTCTTCACTGCACTGGTACAGGCCAGTTTTTATGCAGCAGCTTTCTGACTTCTGGTATTGCAGAGCTCCCAATCAATTTGTTAAATTTGTCTCTTATGATGAACAGCTTCCAGCTCAACATTTTACGCTCCTCTCCTTCCCAAATGCTGGTTCACAGGAGTTAAAAAATAACAGGTATTACATACTTTGCTTTAGTGACAAGACATTTGGGAAGGAATCATCCAACCTTGAAATAAAATCTTTATTGAAAGCAATTCTACATCCATGCCAGTCAGATACATTGTATGATCAGAGGAGGTGTCCCAGGGGAAAGCTCAGTGCTGTAGACAGGGTTGATTACTTGGACCTCCTGTCAGTTCTTAACTCATTGACAGTGGCTGAGACATTCAGTACAACTTTGTTTTCTTTATTTGGAAGTAAAGTTAATATACTTACCTTAACTGTGCCAAATGTACTGGAAAATAACCTGATAATAAAACGTACCGTCCTAGGAAGTGATAATGTCTGTGTGTGTATAAGCACATTTTCGCAGGGCTTTTGCAGCTGAGTTTTTCAGTGTTAGGAAGGAACCACAGCTACAACATGATGCACAGATAACCTAAACTATCAGGTTTTTTCTCAGCATATTTCCTTTTCATTTAAGACCTGTTACACACTTTCCTGAGATACAGCATATCACAGCCACATCATTTTCTGTCATCAATTTATTCCAGTTCAGCTGCAGTTGTTGTTTTTTGGGAAGAACTTGAGTGGATTTTGGTACTAAAATAGACAAGTTAACGTCAGCTTTGAGAGTCCTCTTAAAGTACAAACAATAGGGGTCCTATAACTGATCAAAATCTTGCAGAGATATCCATGCACCAGCTGAGGAGAGAAACCAAAATACACACACTGTGGAGAAAGAGTGCAGGGCCTGTGCATTGCTTAACTTCATCTTGGGAAACTTGTGGAAGTAACTGGTGGTAAGGGAGCCCCTGATGACACAAACTCTATTTCTGTAAACTGTTTGATTCCTTGCACTGCTGCATAGACAAATTTCAAATTTAGCATTAAGTTCAGATTCTTGATATTTTAAGAATGCAGACTAAGCCTCATTATTATCTATGTCCTGGCTGTATGGGTGATTCACTGAGGTGCATTACAGTGGTATTCACCAGCTGATGAGGCTAAGCAGATGCAAACATCATCAGTGGATCCTCAGCTTGTGAGATCTGTTCACTGTGATGGGAACAGGGAGATTGGTGTGTATGGAACTGAGACCTGAGGCTTCTGCTTATAGAGCAGCTCCAAAACACTACAAATTTCCAAATGTGCCATGTGGTTTCCTCTGCAACAAATAAGCACAATTCAGGGGTCACAGTGCCCTAATAGAGTTTTAATCTACTTGCATCTAGCTGTGTAATACATGAAGGCATTTTAAATCCCTGTTTGTTCCATAGGTAGAATTTGAAACAATAGTTAGGCTGGTAATAGAGAAACCAGGTCATGGTGTAAGATATGTTACAAGAGGGGTCAGAAATAGTTCAGACATACTTAAGAGCTTGCTTTTGCTGAAAATAGCCTCCATGGCTCCTGGCCTACAGAAACTCCATAGGCTTCCTGTGCTCTGCAGCTGTGGGTTCGTGTTACAGCTCTTTGGGAAAAATCCCTTCTCTTCAGTTGCTCTGGGATACAAGAACTGAGCACTTGATGCTGTCTTCCTGCACAGACTAGGCTCTAAGTGTGACCATTGGGTGGCTATATATAGGACCTGGACAGCTGACAGGGACCTGGTGGAGATTGGGCTTCCTCAGGGGATCCCCCACATATCTCACAGCACGAGCCCTTCCCTGGATGAACTGCCTTGGAGCCTGGCCCTAAGTGAGAATAATAACTAAACTAACTCCCAACATTGCTTCACAGTTGGCTGAATAGACTGTGAAAAGCTGAGGAAAGGCATTTATTCTGGCTTAGCCTGGTTTAATAAGAGAACTGTTAAAAATAAAGTCTGCTCAGCGCTGGGTGAACTTTGCTTCCCATGCGGTGTTCCTGCAGAAGAGCATGTGGGCTCTTGCCTTTGCACACACCTCACAGAATGCCTGTCTGTGGAGAAAGACTTCATCTTCTGGCTGCCTGAGCATGTAAAAACACATTTAGGTATCTAAAGGTACTGCAGCCTCTAGAGGGGCTTCATTCAGGGAAGTGCTTTGGAGAAGCCCTGCTTGTTCTGCAAAAGGGGAGCTGCTCCTGCTCCACTCAGGAGATGTGAGGGGGGAACAGTTTATCTGCACCTCAGCCTTGGGATTATTTGTTTTTCTGCACATCTGAGCCACAGAATCTCCAAAGGCAGGAGGGCACACTGGTGCACAGACAGCAAGGACAGGAACTTATCACCACATCGTGGCTCCACCAAAGACCTTGGCATGGGCAAAGGATCCCCCAAACCAAATTGTATCAAAGAGATGGGTTCAATATCTTTCCACAAAATCTTCCCTATTACAAAAATTCCAGCTCTCCCTTTTGGAAAACTGATCCAACTGGGTGACCTGCAGAGTTCTTTCATTTACTGACAGCCAGCACTCCCGGTGTGGCTTGGGTTTTAATTTTTTGTGTGTGAATGCAAACTGGTTCTGACTGGTGCTCTCAAGAGGACAGATCTGGCTAGTCCGTGCTGCTGCTGTGCCTGCAGTTTGCCTATTTGGGCACAGCCTTTGGGTAGGAGTCAGCTGAAGGCCATGAACTTCCTCAAGGAGCATCCTGGACTCCTCTGTGCACTGCAGCTCTGCCATTTTTGCCTTTTTTAGGGGCCCTGTAGCAGCAAATTTAGCTCAAACAAGAGCAAACTCCTGCTCCAAAGCCACACAGGCACTGTGAGCACAAGCCTGTCTTTGAGGAGGGGATGGGAGAGAGCAAAACCCCCATGACAGATGTTGGGCAGATGCTGATGCACTTCTTAGAGGTGTTTGGATAGTAGAGTGATAAAGGCAGTATGACTCTACATAGAATAATATGTGTTCAGACAGAAGTACACCACCTTAATGGCTACAATGTATTTTTGGCTGGTGGTGTGACTTCTGCTGTGCTTGATTTTTTTTTTAAATTTATTTTTAATTCTACTTCAGTTTTTTTTTTTTTCCTCCAGAACAATTAGCTTATTGTAAAGGCCAACCTGTCATAGGTCCTGGATTTGTATGCTTTTGTGGACTGTGTGGTTCAGAAGGCAACAGATAGTTTTAAATAAATAAAGCTTTAACTTTTTAAATTGCTTAAATATTTTTGTTCAAGAATGCCCGAAGCTACATTATTGTAACATTAAAAATAAAAAGCAGTTAGCAACAATCTCGCTTAAATCATGAATTGTAAATATAGAACCTTTATCATCAGCACAGCACATCCAAAAATGTCTTTGTAAAATAAATCAAATTATATGAGTTAATTGATTCCAGGCAACATCAGCAACTGCAGGTGGAAACTGAATAACAGGATGTTTATTAATGAGGGACTATTAATCAAAATTGACAATATCAATTCCTGTTTCTTTTATTCGAATTCTACCTGCAAAATCCATGAACATGCTCACTGGATTTTAAAATAAAAATTTAAAAGTGAAGAAAATGCTGACACTTGGGATTTTAGCTTTAGATGTAGGGCTATTTGTTTAAACAGCGAAAGGATATCCTAAATCCAATTTGACAGGCAATGCCAAAGATGCCAGTGGTAATTAATTAGCACTTAATTTAGACCACAGAACAACAGGATATGGAATTGGTGCTCAGTGCCATTTCCCCTTAGGCTTCATCTCACGAGGGTCAGGAGTATGGCTGTTGCATTGAAGGTCAGTAAATAAATTGGGGGAACACATTGACACTGGACTTTTCATGATAGATATCCTTCACCCTTATTGCTGCCTCTGGCTATGGCTGATGAGAAAAGGACTGCAATTGTTCTGTGAAGAATGCTGTAGTGCCCAGGCTAGAGTGCAGCAAGGTGGTGCCTGAGCTCAGGAGCCCAGCAGACACTGTGCTGGCAGAGAAATGCCCCAACTCTGTGTCTGGGCTGGAAATAAACTCCTGACTGTAGCACAGAAAGCTTGAGGAACTCTGACAGGCGAGAAAATTCACTTAAAAGCAGCCCTTAAGTTTGCTAGATTTGTGAGCTTAGCTTTAGATTAAGCATAATTAAAATCAAGGGAAGATTTTAAAGTGAGGTAAGAAACTAGGTCAGCAAGGGAAAAAACACATTTCCTCATTATCCTCTTGTCTTTGTCTTAATAATATTTGGTGCTCCTCCATAGAGCTAAAGGCTCTTAATAAAGGTGGATTACTGTTATTAACAGCATTGTTTTCTGATGGGGACACTGAGGCTTTGATGTGCTTAATGATGGACAAACAGAAAGTACGTGGCAAAAAAGCAGAACCACCAGTTCTGGATTGTACCTCAGTGAGAGAAGCCACCCTGAGCAGAGGGGATATGGAAAACACACAGGAGACCCTATGTCCCTTCTTCCCAGAGGCACATCAACTGCATCCTTTGGTTCAGATTTACTGGTTTGAAAGGTAGAAAGAAGATGAGACTCGGCATTATAGTTTAATCCTCCTGCTCCCAGTAAAATTAGTGCATCTGTCAGACACTTCCAGGCTCTCTCTTTCAATAATCTCTACCTCTCAAAGAGGGGTCTCAGGTGGGAGGTGTCAGCTCTGCCACAGGTATTCAGTGATGCTACAGCTTTCTGAAATCACTTCTCACAAACTGTACCCTACTAGGATAATTAGTCCAGTTCCCTATGTCCCACAGGGTGCTGAACAATGGGAGCTTCAGTATTTACAGCAGGGTAGCTCTGGTTGCACATCCCAGCTGTACTCCACTAGCACAGTTTTATCCCCTTGGTCCCTGAAGGGCTGTCTGCATTGCTACATCACGAAAACACTGAGTTAGACAGCAGCCTCAGCTCAGAAAATATATTTTGGAAGCCCCAGGTTAAGAGTTATTTTAACTTTCACTTCATCACACCCTTTGCAGAATCTCTTTCTGGGCAGTGAGTGAAATTTTGATTACTCTGAAAGCCACTGACAAAAATCCCAGAGACTGGAAGCCACAATGGTGTCAGAATTTCACTTTACACGAGCTTAACTTTTCTCATTTTGGGGTGATATCTATTTTACTAAGTGGAATTACTGCTTTTGACTATGTTCAATCTATAACATCTCTCAGCCTCCAATTACAGCCTTTTTGTGCTATAATCCAGTTGACAGCAAATAACTCAGCCCTGGATATGACAGGTTTACTTTCTGACTTAGAGCCCAGAAGGGGCAATTGAGTGGAATTTCAGCCTGGGATGTTGAGCTGTAGACATCTTGCTCAGAAATTCATCTTTGCTTGTGAGTCTAGAGCAGCCCATGGAAAACACAGTTTCACTAACACCACATTGGTTTTGTCCAGTGTCATGAATTAATTATTCAGTTCTGTGAGAAACCAGTGATTTTTGGCTTTGAAATCAGAGAATGTGGCAAAGAATTCCACGAAAGTCAGGGAACAAATTTTCACCAAAGTTTTCCTTTTCTGTGAATTTTTATATCATAGAATCACTGATCATTTGGTTTGGGGAAGACCTTCAAAAATATCAACTAAAAGCATTGCAATTACTTAATAAATTATTTTCTTCCAAGTCTTTTTTAAATAATGAAAAAATTCAAATGTTGGCCTATTAACTGTCCCCAGTATAAAATCTCCATATTTTTTATCCCATATTATCACCATCTTCTTTAAAATGAAAGTCTTTTTGCAGTGATCTGTGCAACAGAGATGGTTTTCTATGGGATCTGACCTCAACCAGGATTCCTCCTCTTCCAGGTTCAGTTCTGAGCTCTCCACAAGCTAGGATTGCAATATATATGCACTGCATTTGTATCAGATTTGAAAGATGCTTTAACATGCCTCCCAGCACCACGATTGTTTCAGCCCTGATACTGAGCATGAGTAGGATGAATGCAGCTCTTAAATGCACTAGTGAGTATGTGCCACGAGTCTTTGATTTCTTTAAACTTATTTACATTTTACTCGCCCTTGAGCAACAAATTTACTATGTCAGCATTGTCTTTTCTACTTACACTTTGTCTGTCTTGTCTGCTCACCTTAGCTTGATGTTTATTTTTTTGTGCACGTGTTTAGTCCTCTGCACTAAATGCAGGGGCTGCCTGGAGTGGAGGATTTTCCATTTATTGTGTCTTTCTAAGAAGCACCCTTTGTAGTATACTGCAAGTTCTGCAATATTTCCTGGCTTTAAACTAGCTTTGAATTTTCTCATTAGTTACTTTAAAGTCAAATACCCATTCACAGATGTACTGGTCTCAAATGACTCTGGTCTTACTGCCTTAGATACTTTACAAAGTCTTTATTCTCTACACAGTCAGCCCTACCTCTCCTAGTACTTGTATTTCTTTCATCTTTGAAGCTTCAGGTGACCAAATTTGCCAATATCTGCTTCTGTCTGACCCTGATCAAATGCCACAGTTAAACTGCTGAGAAAGCATACACGAGTTCTCTTAGACCTCCTAACCCAAACCATGTTTGACAAAGATTGAAGGATTTAGGAACAGGAGGGACAATCTTGCTGTTGATATAAAGGCCCTGATATCAGTCAGCAGTCTTTGGCTTCCAGGACACCTCTCTGTAGGTGCTGCCTCTCCAGCAGAAAATATCTAGCCTGAAGTGAATGCTTGTAAATAGATTTACAATCTTAGAAAGTGCCTCTTTAGCAAGCCCATACTGCAGTTTCATGATGCAGAGCTGGATAAACATAAGTTAGTATGAGAAGTAATGGAAAGCTCTTACTATATGATTTGGAAAGGTTAAACAGCTCTTCATTATAGAGGCCAGGTGAGATCCAAAATGTGTTCAACAAGACTTGAAATTTTCCCTGTGGCAGAGATCTCAGGGTTGGCTCCGAGTCCAGAGCAGCTGCAATGACTTCCATGGGGTAGATGCTCTGAAGGAATGAAAATTCCTTATTCTGATGACACTTTTATGAGACCCTTATCCAGACATGGAAACAATCTGGGTTGTCTGAGGTGGTTAAAGTTGCCTGCTACTACTACTGCCACAGCCCTGTGGAAATCCTCTCTGGACTGAGAGTTTGAACAAGGCAGACTGATGTTCCCAGTAAACTTCACTTACTGGAAAGCTTCCATATGCTCTAGGGCTGTCCCATATGCCCTATGCTGACTGTATGGTGGCTGCTGGTGGTGTTTGGTGAAGGCTCCACTTGGCAGTGTGGATGGCAATGATCTGGGAGGTGAGAACAGCTTCCAGATGGATGAAGTGCTATCCTGAGGTGGTCTGGGGAGCCTGAGCCTGGTGCTGACACAGAGAACATGGTGCAAAAAAGTTTGTGCTTTTTCCATGAAGGTGCTAGGAGAGCTACAGGAGGAGCTGCAAAAAATTACAGAAATTTTCTGAATTCTTTTTTCTTGGTTTATCTCCATAGCAAGGGGTCTTCTTCTGGAAGACCACAGCAAAGCTCTGGAGAGGATGTGGCACTGCTATCTAATTTCAGGGCTGAGGTGGGTGTAGGATCCTCAGCTTAGAGGAGGTAACTGGTTGCATCTTGTGGACCAGGGGAGGAGGCAAATTGGCTGGAGAGAGCTGCTTCACAGATTTATGATTTTACATAGCACCATAATGCGTAATGTACGAAAAGATAAATATTTTCCATTCAGCAACATCTTGCTGTATTTTCATCTAACTCTATAATTTTAATTATAAAGTGAACATAACCTGTATCAAATTATGATTTTGTTAACATATTGAATGAGGACAAGAAAAATAAATACCAGATTTTATACTGTACAGGCACATGAAGGTATAGTAAAAAAATCTGGTTTCCTTGACCACATTGTCATAATATGCATATATAACTGCTTATTGAATCCAGGCTGTGTAGACAACAGAAAGAACACTGGCTCCATACCATCACAATGCATGCCCACAACAAAGAGGAGGAAAGAACAGGCTCTTTCATTGTGTGTTTCTAAGTATTACCAACACAAGGGCTAAAAACTACCTCTGTCTGAAGTGTATCTATACACCCATGCATAAGTTATTAACTGGGCTCTCTCAGCACAGTTGCTGAAAATATTAATATATTCAAATTATATTCTAGCTACTGCAAAAACAGTAGATCAGAAAAATGTATTAAAATCTCTTCAGACAAAAGGAGTCATGTTATTTATAAAGTTCCTCCCCCCTCCCCTTACTGGAACACAAACCTTCATTGTATAGAGTACACGAGAATGCAAGATGATCCTTAGATGTCAAAATGTGGCTTAAAGTTTGAATGTAATCATAAAACAGTGACTCCAACGCTCCCCATAAACAAATTGTCACTGGCATTATGTAACTTGGACTATTCACAAAGTATAAAAGATGGGAAGAATAAAAGGTTGCTGCCAAACACTATGGGCCAAATCCGAAGGTCGTGCCAAATTGCGCCAGTGGGCTGGGAATAGCAAAACCAGCGTGGAATTCAGATTTACACTCCTTGGTCCTTGGGCTGCTTAGAGTGAGATTAAGGCCATTTTTTATTCAGTTTGTCAGTAAGGCAGCGAAGCAGCAACCAGTGGCTTCTGCAGCCCCCCTGCTTGCTCTTAGTGGGAGATGGGAAAGTGGGATAAAAGTTTCCTAATTGCCACAGGACCCGTTTTTATACAGAGTGGCTTTCTGGGCTGCAAGCAGGCACAGTCAGCCACCAGCAATGCAGCCTGGAAAGGGAGACATCACTCAAATGTGACAGTCTTGAATTTTTCATGTTAGTGTTAGGTAGGGTGCTGCCTCTTTGGGCTGAGACCTTGCCCTCTGCCCAGATTCCTCTGGAAAACTGATTAATGAGGGAAGACCATTCACCAAGGCAGAAGGTCTTGTTTGTGAACAACAACCAATCATTAATTCATATTCTCCTTCAGTCCAGGCTTTAGGTGCAAAGTATATCTGAAAACAGATTTAAATAATATCTGCACAGATTTAAATTGCAGCTAATGGTTGTGTCAATGCCCCACCAAACTCGGTGGTTGCCCACTCCTGCTTTTCACCCTCCCTCCCCTTAAAAAGTAAAATAACCTTTTTTTCCCCAGCCTGAAATAATTGCTGAAGCAGAGATACTGGTTTAACTCATTATGAATTATTAGTGGAAAAGTGGGTCTCAGAAGTATGTTACATCTGAAATATTTTTCGTCACTTGAACATGTGCCGTCCAGAACTGGCCCTGTTCTACCAGGCACTGGGAACAAACACTTTGCATTCACAGATGCTCCTAATTTGGTGTGGTTTGGAGTGTAATTTAGATCAAACGTATCCATGTAAATGAGTCAGGGTTTCTTAATTAGGTGCCTCTAAAGAAAAAACTTGGACCACATCAGTAGGTGTGGGTGTGGTGCCCACAGTACTGGAATCTTTCTATAGATGAAGCTGAGTTTTGTTCAGGCATATTGTAGGTTTTTCTTTCCTTTCTTTTTTTTATTATTTTTTATTTTTTTTTCTAAAGCACAATAATAAATCTGCAGATGGCATAGACATAAAGACGCTACTTCAGAGGAGCTGTCTAAAACACTGTCTCTTTGGCAAATGCCTTAAAGTAGGTCATTCTGCTGTGATTTAGGTTTATATTTCATTGCCAGCTTTTTGTTCCCATTACAAGTAGGGTGCATTCCAGTCCACAGATTTACTCTTCTTTTTTTTTTTTTTTCTTCAGATTGGTTTTTATTTACAAAAAATTTGTACGTCTTCATAAGAAAATGGCCAATACCCTGTCAGAAGTAGTAATCATGCACTTGACCACAAAAAGAGATGTATGAAGGTGATAGCCTGTAAATATTGGAATGTAAAGTACCATTCTCTGGAAGGAAAATTGTATTGATTCCCTTAACATGGTGATTGAAATGATTGTTGCATCTTTTGTAGTGTGTGAAAAAGGATTTGATCTAATGTAATTCCAGAACCCTCACAGTGCTAGGGATCTAGATGTTCAGATATTTGCTTTTTATATATTTGCCACTGAAAATCATATATTTTATAGCTTATTAAAAAAAAATAAAAAATCAGGGTCTGTTTTTCCATCAAAGTGCTGGGGGATTTGCATGCCAAACTCTCACTAGCCTTAATGACTTACCTGCATAAATTCCCTTTCAATCAATAGTAGAATAGATCTTATTGTGTTATATTAATTATTTTGCACACAATGCTGACATTTTGGCCTTAAAGCCTCTTTTTGTTTTGTTTTGCTTTTTTTTTTTAAGTTCCAATGAATATCTGAGAAACTTCAAGCAAGTTATTTATTTCACAACCTTAATTCTGAGAAAAATCACATATCTTTAGGCACAAAAATGAAAAGCATTGCAATTTACCCTTTGATGACCTGGTTGTGGACATGAGCATGTTAGGGCTCAATCTCTCCAAATAAAAAAAGAAAAAAAGGGGGAAAGAGCCATTGTAATGAATTGAGCATTCCTAATTTTGGCCAACAAAAAAGGATTTGAGCTGGAAAGAACACTAACCCCAAGCAATATTAAGAGGTTACAAAATCACATAAATTAACTCCGCCGGTGATATTTTGCTAAAGCTGATGCAAGTGCAAACCAGAAGCAGGATTCTCACGTGGTCCTGATTAACTGAAGAGTCCTTAGCAGCAACCAGCCCTCCCTGGGATGTGCTGGCCAGATGCACACGTACACCCACAGCACATGGATGAGCCTTCAAAGGCTTGGGGGCTCGGCTGGGGGATTGGGGAGCAAGCAAAGAGTGGAAATGAGAAGTGTTGGCTGTGTCGTGGTGGGAAAGTGCCTCACCCTCTCCATTCCTCACTTTCTTTATCTACACAACTAGGATAATAAAACTTACTGACCTGAAAAGGAAGTTAGGAGATTTAATTAATGTTTGAAAAGGTTTTTTGAGATCGTTTGATATTGAGTAATGTGGGATGAACAATAGGAGCTCTTGGAAACAGGGGCTCTATCTATCAGGATTTGTGTACTGCACTCAGCACAATGGTGCCGTGCAGCCACAGAGTCAACTGTGTCATAAATATTTAAATTAAAACTATGTTAATTATTTTTATCATTCTGTTATTTGCTGATACACCAGTTCAGTACTTGGTAGCATTGAAGAGTACTGAGTGCAATTATTTGCCTGACTGTTATGAAAATCAGGGTTTATATTTTTAAATACAGTTGTGGAAATAGGAAGTAGATGGAAGCAAGGGGTAAAAATATGGCTTTAATTACTCATCATGCTTCTTTCTAAAAGCACTAAGTGGTAAGGTATTCTTTGGGGAAGAATTAAACTTTGTAAACTCTCTTATTCCTCAAAGAGCAGGATTTGGCATGCCTGCAAAACCCTCAGTAGCAGGTCACCCCAACCCCAAAAAGTACAAAATTAAAATGCTTCTGAGAGACTGGATTTTTTCTTTTTTTTTTTTTTTTTTTTTTTTTTGCCTTTAACCCAAAATTTACTATTACTCCTGTCCTGTGCACACTTGTGCCTGGTGCACACTTTCTTTTGTCTACTTATTTCCAAAGGGTGAGTTTAGTAGACTGATATGTGCTTAACAGAGAGGAAAAGGGTTTAATGTCTTCCCCTTCCCCCAAAATGAGCCCTGGGAAGCTGTGGTAAATGGGATGAGTGCTGGCATGGCTCCAGCTCCTTTGTAAAACTCTCTCCCATCGCTGAAACTGAGAAAAGCACGTGCACAAAACCACATCTCAATATGCATTGCCCTTCTCAAGTTAAAAGATGATTAAATCATTTCACATAAATCTGAAAATGCCAGTCAGGTACACCTGAGTCTTTTATGTAACTGGTCAGCCCACCTACTTACTCCTCTGGTGCAGGAGGACTTTTCTCCTCCTCACATTTCCAGTACCTGCTCCCCCAAAGCTTGTAGGAGCACAGTTAAACTTTTCTTCCTGCTGCTGTCCCATGGCTGAAAACCAAAAGCTGCTCATGAGTTGCCTGATTATGAAGAAAGGTCTGGACTCAGGAAATGACTTCAACAAATAGTCTTTCTTTTGCCTTCATTTAAGGCATTCTGCACCTTTCTCATTTAAGGGCTTTCTATACCACCAAAAATTTGGGCATTTTTCCTGAGGGAAAACTTCAGTTCCCATTCCACATTTTGGATTGTAGGTGTTCCACAGGTTCACTGAGGTTTCCCAAATAGATTTCTTTTGTATATTTCTTCCATTCTGGGGATTGTTTTTAGTTTTCAGTAGCTTTTACCTTTATTATTATTATTTTTTTCCTTAATAGAAAACTTGCAATCCTTAGTGTAATCTGTTCTTTTGCTTGTGAGAAAAAGGTTCTCCTGAGCCTATATTTGTTACGTGAGCCTGTCTGAAAAATGCTGATGTGACACGTAGTTAAGTAAGTGAAAATCACATATGTTTGCTACATCTTCCTCCACCAACTTTGGAGAAAAAAAAAAAGAAGTTTGCAGACATCCCCTGCTTAGTATTACTACGTGCAGTACTTTAACTTCATTTTCTGGATTTCCCTCAGAATTGTGGGTACTGCTGTTGGATTTGTCATCACATTGTCATTATGTCCTGGTGTGCAGGCTACTGTGGGCTGCTGGCTATGCATGGCTTTGCCTGTTTTCTCTTTTCCCTTAGTTTTTAATAGGTAGAAACAAGTCTATTTAGTTGTATATAGTTTGGAAAAACCTTGGCTTTTCAGAATGCTGCTGCCAAAGGTTGTGAGGTTTGAGATGGGGGGACTGTTCCTCCCTGCTGTTTGTCAAAGCTGGATGTTTTTTTCCTGTTCACAGACCTATGAACTTGGGGGAAGTTCTTTTTTTTTCTGTCAAAACAGATGAAGATTAATACCTATGGCTTTTTTTAGATAATATATTAATATTGGTGGGTTTGTCTTGGATATATAGTTCTACCCTTGATGAGGAGCATATTTCCAGTGAAATCAATGCAAACAATTAGCAGTAAGAATGAAGAATTTGGGCAGAGGGGGAACACAATCAGGAAGAAAATCATCATTCTCCCTTTGAAAAAGTAGAAAGCCTGGATGGCATCTGAAAATAACTTGCCATGCTATGTAGAGTATGGGGAAAATGGAGCAAAAAAAATGGAGTTTCTTGGATTCAAAGGTGAATTAAAACAAATCAGCTCCTGTCTGGACAAGCCAGCCAGATAGGGCACATTAACAGATCCACGTGATAAACCAAGAGGCAACTGCAGAGCTCCCCAGACAACTTGCCTGAAGTGCCTGCCAAGGAGGCAGATGCTGCTGCTGGAAGAATATCTTCCACAGTTGGGCATCTGGGTTCCGCGCTTTCCACGTAAGGGAGAGGGATGGGAGCTGGCCCCTGCCTTCCTCTTTAATTATTGCAGCATCCCTTTTGTGGTTTTGTAAATAACACACATTATCCTGCCTTTGTGCAGGGAAATCAGGAGCAAGGAGAGGGGTTTTTTGTCTGTGACACATCTCCTTGCAGGGGTGTCCGCACGGCTGCTCCAGCCCGGTCAGATGTGACACAGCTCGGGTCTGGGAGTCGCAGAGCTGCCTTGTGGTGGCACGGAGCTCAGCCTAATAAGCAGAGCAGGCTGAGATTCATTAATTTAACATTAATAAGCACAGCTGATGAGCTCAGGCACAGTGCTGTGTAACACAGGCACACAGCTTCTGGAGGAGAGCGGCATCCGCCCTCGCCAGCTCGGACCCAGCCAGGGTGTTCCTCCTCCCTGCTGCATTTTGCATCAGGGAAAAGAGAAGTCTTGTGGTCACTTTGGAGAAGCTTCTGTGCAAATAAAATATCCCCTCCAGGTTTTTAGGTTGTGTTGGTGGTTTATGCTGGGACTTTAAGTTGTTTAAATTTCTTGTACCTCAGTTTCCCAATGGGTGTATAACAGCTACCCCAAGGTGTTGTGGTGAAAACAGGTCATAAAATACTACACAGAGTGAAATTATTCTGCCTAACTTGTATTAAAATTCTGTGACTAAATTATTTGGTACATATAATGGTTTCTCAGAGAGAGGTTCATTGTGTTCAGTTCATATTTGTGCAGAGAGTCACTGCAATATTTGATATCCTGTGTGCACCCAAAAAATGGGACCAGAACGGTGCATCAGTTTTATCTGGTACCTGTAATTAGCCCACTGTTTGGCAGTAAAAGTCATATATGAGTAAGGAAGAGGAAAGAGAGGAGACCTGTGGAACTGGTGTATGAGGCTGTACAGAGTAAGTGAACATTCTCTAAACATATTCGAGTAGAACAGTCTGTTTTCTGTAGTCCTTTATTCAGGAAAATCTCTATTTAGGTTGGGTTTTTGTTGTTTCTTTGCTGTGTAAAGTCTATTTGTTTGGTTTGCTCATCTTTGGGAAGAAGCATGAATAGCCTAATAGTAGTTGTGCTCAATTATTTCCAGCATGAGTCATAATAGAATGATTCCTTATGGAATTAGACTGACAAGAGCTATGTGATATATCTGTTCAGCCCTATATTTTGTCTATTCTGCTTTCAAGTAGAAGACATTTCATGGAAAGATGAACACTGATGTCAGTGGGTTGTGGCTTTTCCTATCAAACATAAAAAACTTGAAAGAACAGGTACTGCAGCCCCAAGTTTTGCTTTTAATCCACCTCCTGTGGGCTGCATACACTGCACTGTGACTTCTTGCAGCTTCAGAGAGCTTGATTTAAGAGAGATGTATAGCACAGGTGTTAATCCCTGCTGCCAGGCCTTTCTCACAGACTCTCATCACCTGCTTTGTCTGGGTTTCTAAGGAGGACCCTTCTGAAGTGCATTTCTCATTGTTATTTCTGCTTGATCTGGACCTGCTCCTGCAGACTGGATTGCTGCAGAATGGCCTAGGATAAGGCAAAGGTTGGATTCTCGTGCTGAGTGTCACTGAGACAGATGCTCTCATATGCTCTCTGAAGTCACAGGCTCAAACAGCCCCATGGTCCAGGTCTGTATAGCCCTGCTCTATCTGTCTGACAGAAAAGAAGGGAGTAGGAGAAAGGTAGGAGAAAGAGGGGAATGCTATGGAAACAGCATAGCTGCAATCCCTTATCTTCTCCCCATCAGAACTCCAGTCCAGTACTGGGCAAGAACAGCCATCTCAACAAGCAAATATAGAAAATGCAGTAATTTACCTCAAATAAAACCAGTTTAGTTATTTTTCCTACTAACCAGAAACTTTTGAAACTCCTATGATTTGCCTGGGAAAGGCCTGTGATAAAAGAGGGTGGTGCAAGTCCACGCTGAGGGATATTGACACTCCTCTTCTTAAGAGCGACCCCAAAATTAAAATAACTGTATATTTTGTAACCCCTGCAAACTCTTTGTGTTTCCTGGACTGATTCAAACAAATGTACATTGTCTATATTTGCTTAATATAAGCATCACATCATTACTGGAAATGTAAGTGCTATTCTTCATTCTTATTTAGGGAGCCATGAGATCATTCAGACTGACCACTGTCTTTAGCATCAGCAAGTTGCAAGACAACACACATGTTTTATTTGTTTGGGGGATTTTTTTTGTGTTTTCAATATCTATTGTACTGTTGCTTCCATATCAATAGAGCAAAGCTTATGGCATAGCCCTATCTTTTCCTGAGGATATGTTTGAGGCTGAGAAGATGATTGACCTTCTTCAGAGAGACTCAGACAATTACTACCCTGATGCTTAAACCCCCAAATGGCTCCACTGTCACATATTCCTGCCTTTTATTACTCTGTGTCACTGTGTCACCTCGGTGCACCTCTGCATTATGAGCTATTGGCATTTTATTTCCTCTATTTTAGCATTTTTATTTTTCCTTTTATTTTCTTTTCTCCAAGAAAACCACCAGTGTTGGTCCAGTTTCACCAGTTATTCTACATATCCACTGCAGGAAACATTTGCTGTCCCAAATAGATTATGCTCTAAAAAGCCAAGGCAGACAAAGGAAGTATTATCATCATTTTGTAAACAAGGAACCAAGGCACAGGGAGATTAAATGATTTACCCAAGGTCACCCAGAACATCCGGTCAAAGCCAAGAACTGAACCCACGTCTCCTGAGTCTCAATCAAGTGATTTAACTATGAGATCAAAGACTTATTGTCTATACCTGATATCTCTCCCCTAAGACATGGCAACAAAACTTTTTCAGGTTAAGATCAATGCCACACAGAGTGCAGTAAATTTTGTATATGGCATATCTGTGCTGACAGCGTGTACCCACTCCTTGCACTCATGTTCTTCCCAGGAAATAATTTCCCTTATTATTCTTCCATTGCCAGTAATAAATTACCATCCTTCTCTAGATAACCTGCTGAAGGAGAGAATGTGTGCACACAGTACATCAAATGAACACACAGAAAACTGTTTTTCTGCAAGGCCAAACTCAGTCATTTTATGGACTGCTTAAAATCCTTCCATGCTTAATGAAATGGGGACATACCCACAACTGTATGGACTTGATTTTGCCATTTCAGCTGGAAGCTGAAAAGCAAGATAAAGGATCTACATCTCTTATATGCACATGCCAAGAAATGATCACTATAAAGGCATCATTCATTATAAACTCAGAGTAGTCTTTGATTTGGAGCCTTTATCACTCCCTCACTGGGGTCAGTATATCATTCCTGGGATGAAATACTTCTCTGTGCCTTGATGGGGCCCACATCCTGATGTCTCTCCAGTTTTAGGGGCAGTTTGGCTGAAAAGTGACTGTAGAAAATAGCATGGGTGGTGCCAACAGCAGGGAGGAAGAGGGTCACAGGACCCTGCCCTTCACATATCCCTACCCTGGCCATCCCACAGGTCAGACAGCTGTAGTGGGTGTCTGAGTGAGCCATGTGGGCTATGTACACTTCTGCTGTTAATGCCATGAAGCATAAGAAGAAAACCTGAGCTGAATGTGGGTTGATTCAACCCTGGGTTGATTTTTTGGGTCAAACATCTCTTGCAAATGCTGCTCAGTGAATGTGGAAACCACAGGGGAATGAGGAGGGACAACCTCACAGGGCTGCTTTTCAGCCTTTGTGGTATCTCAGCAACCTCAGGAGAGCAAAGATGCACTTCCAACTATCTCCTCAGCATTTCTTAGGTCAGAAGCTCCTTGTGAGGGACACGAGCATTTGCTATGTTTTCTGGAATGAGGTTATTTCTGACCTCAACATGGAACAATAACACTACACGTGATTTAACTGCAATGTTGGAAATATAACAGTCCTTTGAAAATATGATAAAAGATCATTGCTGGAGAAATTCTATCAAACTGGGTGAATGTAATCTGGAACATGTTGCATTTGCCCAATTCAATGCACCTGTAACATGGTAATCTCAATGTTTTTGACTGCATTGAAGGAAACAGAACTGTCCTGCTTTCTACTGGAGTTAAAACTTGCTTACTCATCCTGATTTATTGTGTAGGAATATGATATACACAGATGAGCATAAATCATGCTTAGTTTTGCCAAAAAAGATGCAATTATCTTTGGTATCTTGGATGACACTTCCAATAGGATAAGGGCACCACATACCGATTCGTTTTTTAAAAATGATTTTAAAATTATCAGTGCCATGGTTCTACTTACTTCTGTAGATGTTCAAAAAGGATTTTCATCGTGTCATAGTTGGGTCTAGGGAGCTGCTTTACCAGGGTCCTTATGCGTTTGATGCGAGTGGCGTTGTCCTGGATTTCTAAGGGAGAAAAAAGAAAATAACCACTTGAGTGCCACATGAGGACATTGCTTTGCACAGTGCTGTAGCTGGTACCTTACAGGAAAAGTCAGCATGAATACATGGTTAAAAACAGAATATTTCATACCTTCTTTCATCTTAACAGAGAAAAAAAAAAGAGTTTACAAAGATTGAAAATTCTCTATTAATCTTAAGACAGCATTTTGTGGTTCTCAGAATTTTTTTTTTTTTTTCTTTTTAAACTTTTTTTATTAGACCAGTAGACTGTCTTCCTTAGATGAAATACCTCCAAGAAGTAAGAGACCCACATCTTAAATGGAATTATCCTTTGGAATTACATTTGTCCAGTGGTGCAGTTTTTGTGATAGGTGCACTTCCTAGCTAATCCTTGTTGTCCTTTTTCATTCATCATAATTAAATCCAGTATATATTATGAATCTCTGTCTTTAACATCCCATCATATTTAGTAATATGAAATTTGCTATTGTTTTTAGCAGTTCATTCTTGTGAAAAATTATTTTGAAAAACTAATCCACTGTAGCTATTTTCTCATACCTATAACATCCCAAATTGGAATTTCTGCGGGGAAAAAAACTGTGTTTCAAACTTGAAATTAGTAATAAAGAATGCATCACTAAGGGCTTTAATCTCTCCTATGAGGTGATAAGAACAGTTCTACAATTTCTGTTAAGGTATACCTTCCTGTTTTACCATGATTCATAGTTTTGTGGAAAAGGTTTGGCTGATATTTTCATCGATTTGTCTAAGATGTTGCAACTAAAGCAAAGTCATGTACAACTGTGCTTTCATTTAGGAACAGATTAGATAAGGTACCAGTAGGTCTGACGTAGGGAAAACATCTTGCATGTTACATGCCCTAGATAACCTGAGAACACTTTTCTGATCTTATCATCTATGATTTAATTATCACCTATCATTCTTCGTATATGTTCCTCTTTAATATTCATATTACCCTAGCACTCAGAGATCTCAATCAGGATTAAATCCCAGTTGCAGTAGGTGCTGCATAAGCATACGTGGTGATTAGTGACTTGATTTAAGGGTTTCACCAAAAAAAAAAAAAAAAGTTTCAAGCTAAAATTTTCCTGCAATCAAGCTTAATTTAAAAATTAAAATTAGTAGGATAATATTCCTTCCTCAGCATGTGTTGCTAATTCCTGTTGAGAATAATACTTCATGCCCACAGATATAGATGTTTATATTAAATTTTTTTTTAACTTTAACAATCATATAGATATGGAAGACAAAGACCTAAAGGTAGGCAGTGTGTAGATATTAGTTTCCAGTAAAAAAAACAAATAAACAAACTTGCTTATGGACTTATTTTTTAGGAAGTCAAGCAATTGTGACATTAGTGATAATGAAGTTAAACACACAATGAAGAGCACATTTTCTGTGTATTTCTCTCTTGTTTTGGTTTGATCTACAAAAAACCTTAACTTCTAAACAGCACATCCTCCCCCAGTCTTGCAGTGTAGTCATCCCTTGATATTTTCTGCCACAAGTCATTACTACTGCTCAATTTTGTTCTGTGGGTGAACTGCCCAGTGGAACTAGGTCTGAAGCTACAAACGAAAATGATATGAAATTTGCAAAGTTAATTTATTATAGGAAGGGGGTGAAAATTTTCTGGGCTTTTTATTTGTGCTGCTTGGTGTGCATAAATAAAATTACAGAATCATTTGGTTTAGAAAAGTCCTCCAAGATAATCCAGTCCAATCCTTACTACAGCACTGCCAAGTCCACACCTAACCATGTCCTGAGTGCCACATCCACATGGCTTTTAAATCCCTCCAGGGATGGTGACTCACCCACTGCTCTGGGCAGCCTGTTCCACTGCTTAGCCACCCCTTTAATGAAGAAATTTTTCCTAATCCTCAAACTAAACCTCTCCTGGCACTACCTGAGGCCATTTCCTTTCAATCTGTGACTTGTTTCCTGGCAGAAGAGTTCAACCTCTACCTTGCTACAGCTTGTTGCAGAGAGGGACCAAGGTACCTCCTGAGTCTCCTCTTCTCCAGGCTAAACACATCCAGCTCCCTCTCTGCTCCTCATCAGAGCCCCAGACCCTTCCCCAGCTCCACTGCCCTTCTCTGGACATGCTGGGACATGACAAGACATGCTAGGATCTTGCTAGATTATTTATATATTTATTTATTTATATTATATTCATATTTATATATATATATATATATTTTTTTTTTTAAATTTATATCTATACTGGGGCTGCCTCGCCTCTCCTGCAACTTCAAGAACAAAGTTTCCCAAGCAGTTTAATTTTTAATTCTGGTTTGTTTGTTTTGTTTCCTGAGAACTCAATGGGTGTGAATTAGAATTGAGACACTGAGGCAGGGACAAGCTCAGTGGAAGGACGGGCTCACTCTTTGTCTGTTGCAGAACATTTACAAGGAAGTGCTGTACAGTAAAACTTTATCGTGTTCTCTTGAAGGAAGTGTCTCTGCTCTGTGTTGATTAACACAGATACCAGATAGGGAACCACATCCCTGCACCCTCTGCTGCTCACAAATTCTTTGTGAAGTGTATTTGTAAAAGAGATAAAATACCACTTCCCCCCCAATATTAATTTATAAAAAGGCTATTTATTGAGAGAATGGCAAGGGTAGAAAGCTTTGTTCTGTTGTACCAAAGTCATCAGTGCTGGAACACAGGGGATATTTAGGTAGGCAATAAAGCACAAAAACCATAGAATTTTTGCATAAAATTATGTCGTGCATCAGTCTATTTGTTAATTGTTAGTCTATTGTAAAAGAAGAAAAAACAGGCAACATGTGGTAACTTTAGTCAGCATTTCTGAACTGGGAATGATAAACACCTCTGCCTGGCTCTGGCATTTATCAGTACTGAGATATTATTACCACATAGAGTCACAGCATGGTTACTGTTATCATCAAAAAAAAAGAGCCAGCTAATCTTAATGGTTTGTAAAGCCGTTACCTGCACTGGTCTGACATTTATCATGATCATTTTACCACATGAGTCCTACATTGCAAAGGTATTTTATCTGGAAGGGACATCACTATGAATTATTATTTGCAGCTAGGTAGAAAATTGTATGTTGTAGATACCTTTTCTCATTATAAATCACAGTCACATTTCACCATTTCCCACACAAAGCTGCTGAGCCCAGGCTTTTTGCTATAACACTTAGTCTTGCTCCCTTTTATAGTTCCATGAAAATATTGGGTATTCTTTCATTAAAATGGTTGATATAGGTGTTTTTGGTTTTTTTTTTTAAATGCTCTATACACGCTTGATTTTTCTCTAGTATAAAAGAATTTGTTTTTCCACTTGAGAAGCTGAAGAGGATAAACTGTTCATTTTTTTTATTAAAGCTTACTCTCGCTTCAGTTTTTGTGGCTGGGCTTGTCTTTACTCTTGACCTTGTTGATGGAATATTTAACAGATCAGATGCAAGATCTTATGTTTCATTTGCAATACCTATGTATTTGCTTTATTTCTGTAATGCCTTCAGTTCCACATTCCCAGAAATTTTTCTCTTTCAGATCCCTGAGTAGAAAGATTTTTAAAATTTTTATGTTTTTTTTTTTTTTTTTTTCTCTTTACCTTGCACAAGTGGAAGGAGGAAATCCTTAAACATGGGTTTTTACAAATAGGTGGAGAAAAAGTTATCCCCCTTCCCTGTGCTGTATCATAAAGCCCAGCAGTGCAGGGTGAAAAAGAAGGAAAACAATCTGAACAGCTGTTAAATTCTCCAGCTAGGTCTAGAAAATGAAGAAGAGCAGTTGTGATAGAAAGAAAAAAAAATTGTAAAAATTGTAAAAATTACATTCTATTTATTGTAAGAATTGGTGAAAATCTGAGGGGAAAAATAATTTGGAAAGTTAAGATCTCTTTTCCTCATGAAAATTTTTGAAGGGAACGTCATCATAATCACATATATCAAATAAAGAATGAGAGGAGGGCTAATCCTCTTAGCATTTTAGGGGGAAATTTTGGAAGGCATAGGGGATAATTTCAGCAGATCAGGATACTCTGAAGTGAATCACAGATGGTTTTGCCGTGTAAAAGAATCATAGAAAATATATTTAGAATTTGGGTTACTGTCTTTAAAAATAGGGCTGGCTCCCTTTAGCAGAGCAAAACCGTGGGGATGCTCTCTTGTTTATATCTAAATGAAGAATGCATTGAAAAAAACCCACTCTTACTATTATATAAGCCCTTTTGTAAATGAGCTTGGGATAAACATTTGGGCACAGAAGAAAACATGATGTGTCTGTAACATTAACAGTGGCTGGGTAAAAATGAATGAAGAAAGTAACCTTTAGCACTCGTGTCCATAAAGAATACTTAAGCAAATCCCACTGAATCTTTCTTTTAATCATTAATTTTAAATAGACATAGATGTTTACAACAAGCCACTTTGTTTCAGAACAGGAAGTCCAGGGTTTATCTCCAATAACTCACGTTGGCTAGGAAGGGATGGATGTCTCTAACCTGACATGCATTCATTATTTTGTAAGGTACTGGGGTCTGACCCGTGACCCTCCTCAGACCTGCTGCATTATTCATGTCTGATTTACTTTGTGTAGTTTTACTATAGCACCCATTTCCCTTTTTCCAGACGTTTCGGTGGCTTGTGCATTTTTAATGTTAAATGGCATTTATGCTTCACATTAATGCCTAATTTTATCACAAGCCATAGTTTCTTTTTATGCTTTCAAGCCTCACGGCTGAACTCCTGAAAAAACCCCAGTGATTTATGATCCTGCATAAAATATCAAACTATTGATCTGCCACCTTTTGTTGTTGTTGGCTTTTTAGGCATGGTTTTCCCTGATTTTCTTACAGGCTCCTCTCACCTTGTTCTGTTTTTTTGGATAAGATTTCTGCTGTGGTTAAAACGTCACACACTGTTGCTACAGCAAAATCTGCCTGCCAAGAGTTTTTCCAACAATTCTCAACTGATTCGGCTGCCGAGAGAAAGACGAGTCTTGTCTGGGGTTTTCTTTCCTTTTTTTTCTTTTTTTTTTTTTTTTTTGGCTGTTTATTTCATTTCTTGTATTTTTGTATATTTTTTTTTTTTTAATCGGAAAGGGGTGGTTTAGGTGGATTTTTGAGTGCTAATGAAATTGTGAGACTTATGGCGCTGGCTACAGCCAGCCGGAGTGTGGGCAGACGCTCTGTGAGCTTCCCCACTGTGCTGCTGTGCAAGCATCCCCGCTGTTATGTTTGCTATAGTTTTAATGTCTGTGAAAAATTCCTGATGCAACTAAATTATGTTCTGCCCTCTTGTTTGTATAAATAAACACCCGACTTAGCCAATTCATCTCGCTCTTGCCCATTTTAGAAGCTTGCTCTGTCACACAATGCTTAACCCCAGTCCTTGGTGGCTTTGGTGTTATCAGGGAATGAAAACTTGCTTAAAAGAGTAATCTGTTGGCTTAATTTTTTTTTTTTTTTCCCAGACACATCAACTGCCCAAAACTCTGCTTTTGTTTGGTTAGTCTTCATATTCTGTAAGTCATGCTGGCTAAGATACACAGATTTTAATGTATTAATACATAAATCACGTATTCATACCACTTTTAACGTCAGGATATTTTAATGTTACTACATGCAACATAAACATCCCAATTTTAATCACTCACAGCACTGTGGCAATCCTCTATTGCAGATATATTGTAAAAATTTTCTTGTTTTTTTAAAAAAAAATCTATATGAAGTGTTGAAACTAACTAATATTAGCTATAAAGAAAATAAGCAATTTGTGATCCGAATTGATTTACTTTTTATTCATGCCTCAGAATTAGTTGTTGCAAAAGAAAATGAGAATTGTGTGAAACCACTCTATCTGGGAAATTGATAAATTTATCCTGTGTAATATAAAGTGCATTTGCAATGAATATTCATACAACTTTTGTGATCCACTACCAAGACCCAACACAATGAGTTTGCAACTCACTCCCATTTAACAAAAATATATGTGGAATTAATGGGAAGAAACAGCACTTAGAAAAGTTAAACTTTAATGTATCAAACTCCAGGTGCCAGAGTTTGAGGGAAATAACCAATAATAGTCATTTTTTACATATTTGATGGGACTGATTATGCAATGTGCAACTCTAAATGGCTTATAGCACATTGTAGCATGGTTCCATCCCATTGGCTACAGTAGGGTGCAGGCAGATGGATGACAGTGACAAGGAGAGAAGTGCTTTTGCTTAGCCGTGCGTTAAGATGCCATCCAGAAGCTCTGTGCACTGCAGACACTTCATTAGGATGCCAGGATAATGGTAAACTACCACTCAGAGTGACACCCCATTTCCTGCTTACTGAGCTCTCCAACCTCGGCAGATGTCAACAATCTCACAGTGCTACAGAGCAGACCTAACTTTCCAGGCACTTTGACTCCAATTTTTTTCCCTTAACAGTGCCATACATTACATGCAATATGTAACAGCAAGTACCAAACAGAAAACAAAATTTGCTGCCCTAATTATAACAAAGCAGCATCTGACTTAGGTACTGCATGCTCAGCGTACATACAACCAGTTAGGCAGCAGCGGAGAGGAATGAACCTCGTCAGTTAATTTTGGGGGTTAATTAGACTTAGGACTTTGCTTAAGGGTAGTCTGATCCAGACTAAAATGGTTGTGTTTCACCTTTAAGTTCTGCCACGCAAAGGGAAAAGGTGCCGAGCTCTTTTCCTGGTTTTTCATACACTGCGAGGGTCTCGTGCGGGGTTTTCTGAGCAGACTTGAGCATCTGGACAGGGTGATATTTTCTCTGCAAATGCACAACTAGAGGCTGTAACGCACCTCCCCAACAGCAGTTAGAGCCAGCAGAGAGGCTGCGCCGCGATGCTCGACCTGCACTCCTTTCCAAACACAAATAGTTGCTCACACTTCCAAAAAAATGTCTTCAACGGCAAAACCAGCACACACCCATCAAATTTCTAATTTATCTGAATTTCTTGGACCTATTGGTGTGTAATTATACACGTCCTTAAAATCAGGAATCTTGCTTATTCTATATTTAGGTATTTTCCTCCCTCTTTCAAATTTTTGGCCAAAGAAGTGACTTCACAGTAGTGCTCTGCCCTGCGACAGCAGTGGACCATCACTACTTATTTTTGTTGGGTGAAGTGGTGGAAAAATGACAGGACATCACAGCCAAGTCCTGAAATCCTTGCTCCCCTCTCCTCCTCTGGCCCCCACTGAAGAAGGGGCTTGCATTGGTATCCCTCTTGATCCTCACCCATGATCTCCAGACTCCATGTCCCTGAGAACCTGAGGCTGGACAGGGATTTGGGAATGAAAAAACCTGCAGCAGGGTAGAAGGATGCACGGGGATGAAGTGGCAAAGCATTTCTCAGATTTCACCTTACATGAAAATGAGGATGCTGAATAGGAATTGTCCCAGAACAATCAGAAAGTCGGGGCTGTATCACATTTATTCAGCTGTTGTCTGTTTTGCCCAGGCAAAATTCCCACCAAAGATGTCAAATGCAGTCTGACTTTCCTCCCTGCACCCTTGGCATTGCCATCAAGAGGAGGGATTTGGCCCCTTGTCTGTCTGCCAGGAGAGATCCCAGGAAGAGCAAAAACTGGAGATGTCTTTTAGGTGTTTAAACTGTAAATTACTATGCTAAAAAAGAGAGTTTTAAAATATGCTGGAAATAATTTTTGCATATTCATTCTAGTATTTTTGCTCTGCTCTGCCTAACCTTTAGTATATTAACCTCCAGCAAAAGAAGGAAGCAAGGAAGTTCATTTCTCAGCTGACCCATATTAAGGGGTTAAAAGGATTCAATATTTTTAGTAATCAAAGAGAAGCATACATTTTACTTTTCCTTTTTTTTTTTTCCTTCTAACATTAAAAAAAAGTAAACAGCATCTCCCCAAGGGAGATTTAGATTTGAAGACTGTTCATTATATCATTTGAATAAGACTAGACCTGGCCTTTTGACTTTGAACCACTACCAAATTTCAGGCTGTGAGGAAATTGTTCTACATTTCCTGACAAATTGAGTTAAGCAGACATTAAGTGGGCTTTAAGAAAACAAATGGCCATCTTTATCACAGGTGGACACTGATGGCTTAATGGGGCCTGGGCTGATTGTATCACTTCTAATGGCTTGACGGGAAGCATTAGGGTTTTTGCATAAAGAACTGGCATTGCGAACCCTGCTAACACAGACCTGTCAAGCGTTCTGTATCCCTTTGTGCATGGAAGCAGATGTTTGTATGTATACTATGAACTGGCATTAGAGCAAGCGACAGATGCCTGTATGAATGCCAGGTTTGTGAATTTTTACAGCAGGAGCATGTTCTGAGGAAGTGCAGCCCTGCCCTCTATCATAGGTAATTCCCAGTGGAACTTGCTAAATCCCAGCTATGTTTTCATTATTTGGTTTTCCTAGCAACTGGATGAATGTGTCTGTCCTGAAAATGAGAGCGAGGAGAACGCTACCAAATTCTTACAAATTCGCAGGAGCGAGGCTGGTTTGAAGTTATTATTTTCTGCAATTTCCTTTTGCACCATGTAATCTAACCCAACCTTTCTCAGAGGGG
>JAREIS010000131.1:1287500-1312500 GCA_030060385.1 Muscicapa striata striata
ATTTCAAGGAACCAGCAAGGTACTGTAATCATATTAACAAAGCAGCCAGAAACTATACCCAAACACCTCATTTAAGAAGAATTTGGAGTCTTCAGCTAACCTGATTTATGGGATTATGCATGCAGTTATTTGATAAGTATTGAAAATACTACCACTTCACACTGAAGCCTTCCTTGATCTATCTTTTTGTGTCTGTGTCATAGTCTTATCCTGTTTAAAGCTTAAAAAATACCGCTTCTGACCGCTCTAAAGACTTAGAGAATAAAGTAAAATCACAAGTTTCCTGAAATTTTTTTGATCCTTTAAAAGTCAAATTTATTTATTTTACCAGTCTCCTTATTACTCACTTTTTTTTTTTTTTGTATTTTATGTATGATTTTTTGTTGGTTCTCACAGAGTCAGATTTTGGTAGGAGGAAGGACTATATTTCCTGGGTTTTTTTGTTTTGTTTTTTTTTTTTTTTAACCTACAATAAGATGAAAAATCTCCTTATTTGCTAAGGTTACAGTGTTGGTTTAATTTTCATAGGAGCAGTGGAATATTTTGAAGTGAGTAACATTTACCAAGTCATTAGTTTTATGCAAACTAGGGAGGAAGATGAAAGAAAAAAAATTATCAATTATTTATAGATTGTTAAAATGTATCGTCGTGCAGTGCTACTGTATAGAAATGACAATTAGCCAAACTTACCTTCTATAATTAATAATGCATATATTATGCTCTTTGGGCAACTAATCACCAGTCCTACAAATTTGTTTGACACCGATGAAGATACCTAGGCACACTCACGGGTTAAAACAAGGAAGGCAGAACAATGTTCTCCCATTAAGGAATGGCCAGCTGGAACAGGCTCTCAGCTATTTCAGCGCTCCTTAAACTCGCGCCGCGCTTCCAGTTGACAAAATGGTGGTGGGGTCTACCCAAGAGCTTGACAACCTGATTGGCACATGTGAAATTAAAATCCAAAGGCTCCTAACGGGAAAGGTCTCCCAAACTGGCGGTTTGACTGATACACTGAAAGGCAACCCACCGCATTTATCACCCTCTGCCTCGGCTCGAAAACTTGGGGAAGACGGCGACAGCAGTGCTCCTTCTGTCCACGCTACTGGCCAGGCAGGCGCGGATCAGCAGGCCACGCTGCGCAACCTGTTTCCCCGGCGGTACAGATTTGGAAGCGGCAGAGATAGCTCGCGAGGGGCAGCCGCTCCATTCGCACCTCTCAAAACAACAGGCAGGGCTGCCACGCTTTCAGCGCGAGGAGCGGGCGAGAGGCAGCCCCGGCGCGGGTGTGAAGCGATGGAGCCTTCGCGCGTCCCGCCGGGATGGGGCCAACGTGCTCCAGTGCTCTCGGACAGGTGGCTCCCTGCCTCCAACCTGTTTTTCTCTCCTCTGTGCCTGAAGGAGGGACTCTTAAACATTATTTTTCCTTTGAAACTAGAGGGTTCCTTTTTTTTTTTTTTTTTTTTTTTTCTTTATTTTCTTTTTTAGCTTTGTTTTTCCCCTTTGGAAATTTGATCTCGTGATGCGGCTATTAGTGCCAGGTCTCTCACTGAAATGTCACTCACTGCCTTTTTTTTTTTTTTTTTTTTTTTTTTTTTGTGGGCTTCTAGGAGCATCCTTATGGCAGTTGTGGTGGGATTCAGACACTTAGATGCTGGCAGCTCACCACGGCAGGGAGTTACCCTGATGTATCCACATTATCCTCCAACTGTGCCAAGACGTGAGGAGCTTCTGGGACACTTTGTGCAGAGTCTCAGGTGCTCCAAGGCATGTTAAATGGCACATTAGATGCATCAGAGTTCAGCAAATAGATTTACCTGATGCAGCTGAGTGTTTATTTATTTGGAGATTGTATCTGCAGGCTTGCAGCCCACCTCACCCCCTTTTGCTCTCAGGGGTGGGTCATGCTTGTCCCTGGCATTATCTGTAGGGTAAGGGGCATGAGGAATTCGGGTGTTCTCAGGCAATGTTATCCCAGCACATCCTGACAATAATCTCTTGTTATGAAATATTTTGATCTACAGCTGCAGATCTTTCAATCTATAGGGTACAGCTGCTCCCATGACTGGTGGCTCCTTGGATGGGAACCAGTGCCATGCTGAAAAGCCCAGGTAAATCATCATTTTGTGTTCACTCTGTCCCAGTGATTTCACTGCATGGTTTTCAAAGGAAGATCCCCTCTGCAAAACTAAATGGTTCCCACCTTGTGTTAAGCCCTGATAAGGATTTGTTAGAAGCTTTGATCACTGTCTACCTGTTAACACACAGAATACTAAAGAGCCCTCCACGTTCACAGGGGGCAGTGCAGAATTATTTTTATTTTTTATTTGTGATAAGTATACTATCCGTAATAATTTATGGACATTCTTGAATTTATAAATATCAAGGCTTCGCCAAATATTTTAACTATCCCTCCATGGCAAATTGTCTTTAAATGCTGGCAGTTTTTTTTTTTTTAACATTTACTTGTGGACCAGAAACACTTGCAGTCTATTGCCCCTGGCCTTCTGTGAGAATGTTAGTTAGCAATGCTCATAAAAACTCAATTCATCAATGTGAACATAATTTGCTATGAACAGAAAGCTCACAAAAGGGTGAATTTGTCAGATAGACAGGTGGCCTGAGATCTCTCCCTGATACTGAACGATATGAATAATAGATTCTGGTAAATGTATGCCAAGACTTGAGCTGTAAACACAGCTGCCTCCATTCCCTTCCAGAATAACAGCTTCGAGAACGAAAGCACAGGAACCACAGTTCCACCTGAGGACTAAGCCTGTGCATGCACACACACACACACACACACACACACACACACACACACACACACACACACAAATGCAATGTACTTGCAGGCTCACAAAGAAAACAGCCCCAGAAAAAGGACAGAGGCCTTTCCAGCTCCTTTCGCAGACCCTTGCTCTGAGCGGATTTTAACATGTGTGGAGAGCAGAAGGAGGGAATAATAGCAAACATTTAAAATATATTTTAAAATATCTGTAGTCACAGAAATAAATCTTTCCCTGATCCAAGGGCACAGCACAAAAAAAAAAAAAAAAAAAAGAAAAAACCAAACTCTCAGCTGGCTTTTGTAGGTAAAGGACACAGACATAAGATGGGGAAAAAAAGCATTGTAATGTCACTGCTGAATAAGTATAAAATAAAATTATAGGGCTTTTTTGCTATGATACTACTTCCAAAAATTAGCTAACTGTAATGATCCTTGCTAGACATGCACAGTGTTGGAGATTTTTTTGTTGCAGGTTATTGGTTGTTTGTTTCTACCGTGTTCAGCTTTCACTGGGGTTTTTTTAGGCTTAAATCATTAATTACTGCCCATGGGCTGGGAAAGAAAGATATTATATGTGCAAAAATGACCTTTCAGCTTTTTCAATGAACAGCTTTCTGCTGGGTGTTTGCCCAACATAACTTCAGAGTAGGCTGAAGTCTGTTCCAGGCAATCCCAACGACTGATGGTACAAAAGGGTTGCTGTAATGTTTGGACACCAGTTGGAAGGGCCTAATCCCAGGTCAGGCCTCTCTGGCAGCATCACATAGGTGGGAGGAAAAGAACCACGGGACAGTGACTTTATGTTACTAAAAATCCTCAAACAAGTCTTAAAAAGGGTTCATTTGGGGCCAGCCACATTCATTTTGAGAGCATCTGAATCAGTTGATTTTAAAGGGCAGAAATGGAATGTACTGCAGGAGAGCATGATTGGCTGAGATGCTTGTTTTGGGCTATCAAACTCTTAATTTTGCAGTTTTAGCTGGGGCTCTCTGCTCTAGTCTTTGCAGGGTTTAATATATTTTCCCCTTATAGGTATAAAACAAAGGACTTTTCCCACACTAGCATGCCTTATTTTAGGGATCAGGCAGGCTCTTTATTTGATCCCTCTCTGGCAGTGTTATAGCCCAGGAAATGAACTGGGAATTGTATCATCTGAAGTTCATACATGTTTGTTAATATTTGTTATTTAGGGAGGATGCTTCTCTGTAATGAGTTGGCGAAGGTGAGAGACATGCACGCAGAACCAGCACATCCTAAAGCTCCCAAAATGTGACCGCATATGAGATATTAAAGGCAAAATGGAA
The DNA here is from genome assembly GCA_030060385.1 of Muscicapa striata striata. Taxonomy (NCBI): domain Eukaryota; kingdom Metazoa; phylum Chordata; class Aves; order Passeriformes; family Muscicapidae; genus Muscicapa; species Muscicapa striata. Next base: position 1,291,596 of record JAREIS010000131.1, read on the forward strand.
GTTCTGAACAAATGAAATCACTGTCAGAATAATAAAAGAGAAATGAGCTATGATCTAATCTGTTTTCTAGCAGTGTCACAGAGGAGCTATAATAAAAGCTATTTGCAAAGTTCAGAATCATTTCCCGTGCAAAGCTATTCACACACTCTGCGACTCTGGACAAATGGAGGGGGTCTTGGCTCTGCCAAAAAAAATGGTGTGCAGATAGTTCACTATTAGTTTTAACTTTGTGCACCTAAATTGCTCAGTTGGCTGCAATTTAAGCTCCCTCTTTCTCTGAGATGGCACACGAACTGGTGCACCTGGATTTCTCCCTCTATTTTTGGTGCCTCATCTTCACACCTTTCCAATTACAAGCTGCAAGTGTAAAGGACAAACAGAAAAAGGAAAAAACCATAGCACTGGATGCTTATCTAACCTGATTTTGCACCATGAATGCTTTAAATGGGAGCACAGCAAAAGATGTGTTGTGTCCTCATTGGAAATGCTCACTCTGCTCTTCTTGGAGCGAAATCCCATTTTCCATGTGCCTCTGTGGCATCCTCTGTGCAAGCAGTGAGAGGAAGAGACAGACAAAAGGGGTGCAAGGAAGGATGAAGTGAGTCTATAAATGCCTGTTTCTCCCCAGATCTCCACAATGATGTGATAAAATATTGATGGTGGTGTACCCAGAGTCTTTCAAAGAGCTAATGAGAGCGCTGCTCTATATGCTCCTCGCTTTAAAGCAAATAAAAAAAGTTAGTGAGAGTTTCCCCATGTTACTTGTTTGCATTTTAAAGGGGCATAGGTTGGACAGCTGGAAATGGGAAGTGAACCAAAGGGAAGAGAACATGGAGTAGAGCTGAGCTGACCTTGGTCTAGGCTGTAAAAAAGTATGAACAGGTGGAAAAGGAGCATCCCCCACTGATTTCTGCAGAATTGGAATAACAGTAGCCAATATCTATATAGAAGTTTCTCATTGCAATTCATGCATTTTGTTACAGGTAGATTAAGGCATGGCAGAGTGAGAAAAAAAAAAAAAAGAGAAATCACTATTTCTCTATGACAGCCACCATTCCAAACAAAATGCAGTGGAGGTTTAAGAGCAGCATGGACCTCTTGTGTATCTGCAAAAAGTCCCTGTTGATCAAAAGGACTGGTGACTCAGAGATCTGCTCACATGAAAAGAAATGAATGAATGAACATCAAGAGCAGCAACAGCAGCAAACTGTGGGACCTCTGTGGCTCCCTGACATTTTGGCTGGAGGTTTCTGAACGTTTTGGAGTGTGTGCTTTATAAGTTATCTCTGGTCCAGGATGGTGTCTGCTGCAAATGAGGTTTGGTATGGTCATTCAACACGAAAACCTGGTGATGAGCATTAATAAATAATCTCCTGGACTTTACAGGCTGGGCAGTGTCCTCTCCTAGAGGGATCCTTTCTGTAGAAACCTGCTTTTGTTGCTTAGCAAAAGCAAAAAAATCCACCAAGGATTCATGTACAAAAATCATCAAGCAAGTCTCAAAACCCAAATCTCTTATTTGCACCCAAATATCTTGGTTATCTTTGCACAAGTCTCTCTGATCCTCCCAATTCCCTTCGCACCCATCTTCCTTGTCTCCCTTTCTCTTTTGCTTGTCGTTACCTTTCTCTTAAATATATATTATGCTTCAAAAAAAAAAAAAATAAAGGTAATTTGTGAAGGCAATATATCACCTGGCATATAGATAAGGTAAATTTTTTTTTCATGTTTTATAAGACATGGGAATTACTGTACATGATGATAAAATAATTCTCCTGCTGGCTGCAAAAAGCACCACCAAGCAGTCAGTGTGAGTCACCAGCAGAAGCCACAGAAGTCAAATAAACATATGATGCATTGCTTCTATGTGGGAAAGCCTAATGTGTGGAGAAGACAAACATTGAGGTCTCTGTTTGGTGGAAGACAGCATTGCTGGAGATGACTGAGTTACTGAAAAGTGGACCTGACCCAGGAATTAAACTTCACAGGGTAATTTTGGAGATTTCTGATGTGTTGCAGGTGAAAATTAAATGGGCATTTTAAAAACAGGATGTATAATCCAACCCTGCCACCCACCCTATTATAATGGTGGTATTATTTGGCTATGAATCAAATATATATTATATAGTACATAATGAATTACATATATAATTATATATTATACATGCATACATACATACATATATATATATATATAATATATAAAACACTGGCAACTTGCATGGCATTTTTTCAAGGGTTTCAGTTTCTAGGTGACTTCTGACAGAGCTCAAGACCAGGCTGTTGGAAAACATATGAGACTACTTATGCAAATAAACAGGCCTAATCTGCAAAAAGAAAATTGATTGGTGTAGTTCAGCTTTGATATCATTGAAATGGAAATTGAGATTATAGAAGTCACAGTAAATGTAAATGGCTCTACAAGTCAAAGATAACCTTAGAGCCACAGGTGGACCCCCCACATCGAGAGGAGACTTTTGGTAACCTAAAGTTGTCACACTGATTCTTCTGAATTTATGACTTGGAGTCAGCTCAGTGGACCTCAGCATTTTGTCCATAAACCCACAAGATGGACGTGCCACAATACCCACAAACATGCATCAGAGTATTAATAAAAGCCATTAGGAAAAAAAAAAAATAAAAAGGTGAATATACACTCATATTTTTAATTTGGAACAGGAAATCCTAGGAAATTCAAAATTGCACTGGGCATCTATGGCAAAACAACACACAAATTCAAAATCTGGTGTGGTGAATGAATTAAAGAGGAAAAAAAGGCCAGCCTCTCTCCCAAGGATATATAACCAACCTGCTGGAAAACACACTTTGATTGCATCTGGAGCAGAGGCAGGCTGGGGCACCAGGGGAGCTCTGGACAGGCTGCAGCTCCTCCTAACACGCCATGGAGGGCTCAGGGCAGCCTTGAGCCCCTGGAAAAAGCTTTTCTGCACTATTCCTGCAGCATAAAGTCTTCAAGGGGACACCTCCTTTAACTTCCTAACACAGGAGAGCTCATCACAGGCACCCAGCTTGGGTGAGGGAGTCTGTGGTCACAAACCAAAAAAAGAGCTGCCTCTCCCAGGATATTTGGAGGTTTGAGATCACCTTACCCTTGCCTGATTGTTTTTGATCTTTTTCTTTCTGCTTTTTAAATGGAAAATTTATAGGTGTTATGTATACACATTTACAGACACACATATTATGATAGCTGACAAGACTGAAAGAGTACAAATGAAACTCTTTTCTCCACTAAATATGCAGCTTAATTCCTTATGTACATACAGAAAAAAACCAAAACCAAAAAAACCAAAAAAAAAAAAAAAAAAAAAATCAACCAAAAACCCCCAAAAAACCCCAAAAAACCCCCCAAACACCCCCCCCCCCCAAAAAAAAACAACCAAAAAAACCAAAACCAAAACAACAACAACAACAAAACCAAAAAAAAACAAACAAACCAAAAAATAATACCACTCCTTCCTCCCAACACCAGCAACCAGCAGTTTGGCATTTTGGAAGAAAACTTCCCAAGTACCCCAAGCTGCTTTCTATGTTTAGTGGAGAAGCCTGAGAGCACCACTAAGTCTCTAACTCCACTTGAACTCTTGCTCTAAACATAGAGATGGCCCTTTCTTCTCTAAAACATTCTGGGCTACAAGCTGGATGTGTCAGCAATATAGCAGATGGGGAAAATGTATACAAGTATATTAATTTTGTGGCCCAGATTTATGCAGAACACATATTTCTACAGATTTTGTATAGGATTTAAAATCTTGCTTTAACCCTTACTAGATAAATGTGAAGTTTGGAAAGATCAAAAATGTTTGTAGAGTGAGGGACAGAGAGTGCTGCTGCTGTCACAGCTTGCTTTGGTACCTGATTTACAAAAATTTTCTATGTGCCTCCATTTACTTCCTCTGAAATATTTATATTAATCCTAGCAGTCTCAAAATGACTTTGCAAAGTTTAATTAGCTCATAATTAATTAGCTTCTTAAAGCTTCCTAGTTGAAAGCACAACTGGGTGAGTCAAGCTAAAGAAAGAAATAATTTTTTTGACTTTTAATTTTTTTTTCTTTTCCAGGTGGATCTACTGATGTGCCTGCATGTTCACAAATATTCAGGTGAGCCTTTTTATTCCCTCGAAATCCCCCCAAAACAGAAGGGCTGTGCACAGCAGGGTGGAGAAATATTTCTGAGAACATTCATACCAGATGTGTGCTCATGACCCATCCTGAAAAAAATTCTTTTCATTGTCTGCACAATGATTTGTCAACGAGTTATAACTGCTCATGAATTATTTGCTAAAGGAAAAAAAATAAATTCCCTGATGGCTTTACAGGATGGTCCATACACACTTTTCCAAGTGCTTTAATAATACTTTAGAAGTGAATGCAGCCACTTTGGTGCTAAGTTTTGAGATGTAGCTGTGTCTAGGATGGGGTGAATCAATTAATTTTTACTGTGGTTTATGGAGAAACACTAATGAGGGCAGCAATTTTTTTTTTTTTACTGAGGTTTACTGGATAAAGAGACTTGTAAGTATGACTGTAATGCTATTATAAAGTAAATACTTGTAACAGTGAGCATTGTATGTAAATACCAAGTACTACAAAGCTTCCTGAAGTGCTCTACAACCTCAGGCATCTTGTGTAAATGACAGAGGCAACTTTCAGATTAGCACCTTTTTTCTACTGAAAATTGCTCCTGCTCATTACAGAGGGGTAGGAACAAGATCTTTGATGTTCTTTCCAAATCAAACCATTTTGTGATTCTGTGGTTCCATGATTCCTGAATTTTACCCAGCAAAATTTCAACTCATGTTGTGCACAGGTAATACTCACATGCACAAATATTTTTTTTCTGTTTATTTTGTGTTAAAATTTTTCTTTATGTCATTATACACAATCCTACTCTAATTGCCTTTTTGTTCAAACCAAGACAGCCAGAGAAGGATAAAGACTGTAAATTATCTTTTACATTTAACTCATCCCCAGAACATTGTGGGACTTAAAGACTGATACACAGTGGAAGTGACAGACAGGAAAACCCTGTCAACCCTCAGGTCCAGAAGATAAGCTAAAATATTTTCAAAGAATTCACCATGCCTGGCATTACAAAAGTGGTTCAGTTCATTAGGTGAATAATTCCCAGTGAATTTTTAAAACAAATTCCATGTAAGTAATGCACAAAAAGAGACCAGGCTAAGCCATACATTACAATATTCCTACAGTAAATTTGACAGGCTTAAGCAAAAATATTTGTATTGACTGAAAAGCTGCATTTCTGTAGTACCTTATTGAATAACTCAGGAGAACATACAGTGTGCTATCTGCAGGATAGTTTTTTTCCCCCTCCAGATGTCTCTTTTTCCTTCCAGAAGTTGCAGAGCATTGGACAAGCAGTAACAGATGATGAACACATGCATAACTACAAATGGGCAAGCTGATTGTTTTCAGAATTGGTATAAACATTTGCTCTTGGATTGAGATTTAGCCCATAGCAAATCTTTACATTCTCGTTATAAACCTCTGACAAAAAGAGCTTCTAATGAAAATGCTGACAGTGTGAAAATGTGGTTATGGTCAGGAAAACAAATGGATAAAAAGTGGCATTTTGTAGTTCCATATGTATACTTCATCAGGGAAGTCTTTGCTAAGTTTACACTTCAAAGCTAAAGCTTGATGATAACTGCTTCTCCTACCCTTTCTATTTAAGGCCCCCAAACCTACTTCTATTACTGCTATCTCCTGCACTAAAATTGGAAAAATAAAACCACCAGGGGCTGGGATATGAACTTTCCTGAGAGCTCAGTGAGAGAGCCAGCAGCTGGATTTTTAGCATCTCTTTTATTTTTGATTGTAGAGATAATAGTAGAGCCTAATCAGGACACGGGCTCGCTGTGGTAGGGTGTTACAGACTGAAAAAAAAAAGGGAAGAAAAGCAGACATGGAGAAGAGAGCTGCACTGTGTGTCTGCATGGGGGTTATGGAAACTTGGTCTGTTTGGCTAAAAAAGCCCACACCTTGCTGGCTGCTCCACAGCCACAGAGCAGCACAGGAGGAGGGGGAGATGCTTATTAAATCTATTTTATCCTTGTTCATCACAGCACAAGCAAAGTGCAGATTAGTAAGTAGTAATAGCATAATAATGTGGCTTTACAAGCACAGAGAATTTGAATGTTATTTGGGACAAGGCACTGAAATAGGTGCTGTCTGACAGAGCACCTAAATCTTTCTTCAACACCATCAGGGCTTCTCCTAGGCTTGCTAGCAGCTATGGAATAAGAGAAAAATATAAGACAAGATAGAAAATATAAGAGAATAAGAGAAATATAAGACATAAGATAGAAAATGAAAGAAATAAGTGGAACTCCTAACCCAAGCTTTTAAGAACCAGGAATGTCAAACAAACTTGGGGCTGATAACCAGGAGGAAATTTGGAACAGTGGTGCCACAGGGTGTCTCCTCTGGAGCCAGCAAGAGTTCTAGTGGGTGATGCAAATTATTTTTCAAAGAGACAGGAAATGTTCAGCACGAGGAAGGGTTGCCTTTCATGGAGTCCTAGAATGGTTTGGGTTGGAAGAGCCCTTAGAGATCATCAGATTCTACCCCCCTGCCATGGGCAGGGACATACAATAATTTTGCATAAAGCAAATTGAATCATAGCCGAATTTCAGGAAGAACTCCTGACAGCAGGATTGCCTGTGGAACTGGAAAATCCTCCCACTGCCACAGACAGTAAACAAATGCTCTGCTCAGAGAGACTCCACTGGCTTGTGGGATAATGAACATGGAATTATATCATTGCAACAATATACACCCGCTGAATTTGACTCCACTTGAAGAGATGAGAGCTCTTAAGTTGCTACGTTGAAAACAATTTAATTGAACCTTGCTAATTAGAATATAACAAGTAGTTAAAAATTATGCAATGTTTTAAAAATGTTTTAATTAATTTGAAATTCTGATGGCAAATTAGTAAATGTACTTCAGTGTCTTCCCCTGCTTGACTCAATACATCACAGGAAAAAAAAAAAAAAAAAAGATATATTTTTCTCAATAGGGACACTGAGAAACATACACAAGTAGAAAATAATAATGTAGAGTAAGGAATAATTAATTAATTCAAGCTTCAAGATAAGATCACTGTGTCCTGCTGACCCTACATGTTAATCAGTTGATTGATTAATTGCTACAATCATAATAATTATGGGGTATAAATCTAAATACATTTAATGATAGTTTACACATAGAATAAAAATGTCTTTTATGTCTGCTTATCTTCATCATTTCTTGAAGCCTAATCATATTTTTTGTTTGCCATAAATAAACCTGAGGCATTTTTAGATGTTATCTTTGTGATGAGGTAGGTTTAGACTTCATTCATCTGATCAGCAATATTTTTTTGCGTGGCCTCCACCTCCTGTCTAATGAAAAATATGTTCCTGGGTGAGAAACAATTGATTATGTGCAGTAACCAATACAACTTCATCAAAAGCTCATCCTTAATTGAAAGACAAGGGGACATACCAATGAGGCCACAGTATAATTACAGGCTGCCTTTAACCAGAAGAGTTTTACATATTGAAAGATTCTCCTGCTACACAAACTCAGTCTGAGGTGAAATAGTGAAGTAGATCAGCAGGACAGAAAAATAGTTTTGAAAAAGAATGCAAAGAAGATCAAGAATTCTGTTGATTTCTGATTTATGGAAGATAGAGAACATCTTGACATATACATAATCCTTGAATTTGTGCTTTCTCATTAAACTTAATTGTCCCTTATGTCTGCACTAAAGGAACAATGAAGGTCCTTGTACCTCAATTGGCAGAGCTGAAATCCTTTATTTTAACCAAAAACTACATGTGAAAAAGAAAAAAGAGCCACTCAGTTAAATCTGAATGCACAATTAGGGAGTAGATCTGAAGGTACTAAGGCCTCAGTCAGTAATGAGGTGTTTCAGTAGGAGTGGCAGGTAGAAATTGTAGTTGTTTGTTGTTTATTCAAACCCCATGGCTAAAATCTCCTGTTTCTATCATTGCATCCTGATTAACAAGCCTTGCCATTGAAAAAGCCAGGAAGCCTTAAATAGTTGTGAGTTTTAATTTTTTTTTTTTCTTTTTTATGAAAACTATTCTGTTAAAACACAGAAACCAGATTTCATAACCATTTTCAACTGAGCAGTTCTAGAAATTTTTGATTCTTCATTTGTAGAGGTGGTATCCATACACTGCTCTGCAACTCTCATTTTGCAGAGATATTTGTTAAATAAATAATGCTAGGTTAGGAATGATAGCATAAATATTTTAAGGAGCCACTAAAGCATTAGGAAAAAAAAACCCAAAAAAACAAAGCAGGCAAATTCCAAGTGAATGAACTTTTACTGTCTTCAAAGGGTTACCTGACCTTCTACTTTTGCAGCTTGCTTGTCTCAAAGTTACAGCAAAGGAGGAGATAACAGTGAAACTGTACTATAAAAATAAATTACTATCATGAATATTAAGCAACAAGGATATAATAAACATGACTGCTTACATGATTCTGATTTATTGATACTGATTTGCTGTAAATTATCACACAAAATACTCGTTTTAGTTGTTCAGGAACATGTGCAAAATAAAGCTTAGTGGACACTTCCCAAAGACCTTGACATCTGTCACTGGATTCATACTGGGGAATCTTGATGCTTTTTTTTTCTGGTAAGGATGCAGCAATATATTTACTTTTCCTTTCCATGGATTTATTTAGTTTTAATTTTTGGCTGCCTGGCTTTCTTAAACTCTCTCTTTTAACCGTGCACAGTTTTTTAAAACTACTATCATGGAGGTTCAGCTCTGACACAGTGGAACAAATCCAGCTGCAAAATCTCCTAAAGGCTGTTCATGCTTGTTCTGTTAAATAGTGCTCACTTTTGAGTCAAGAGGTTTCATTACTATATTTATGAACCTCTTGGCACCAGGAGTTGGGATTTCCCAGTGCTAAGCATTAATGCATTTTGCATCACTTTAGCACTGGGAACTCTGGATCACAGGTGCTGAGGGGTTAAAGACATTAAAAAAAAGGTGCAGATCCTCATTTCCAAATAGAAATCTTTAATGCATGTGAGTGTGGGGGTGGTCTGAGCATCTTTCAGAGAGCACAGGTAGCAAGCAGGCTGCCACAGCCACCTACTACCAGGAACTGCAGGTCTTAAGGGATCTCAACGTTAGCATGGCTATATTCTGCATCAGATATTTGTTATCCAAATTGATGGAAAGTATCCTATCTGAAAATAGGATTATTCTTCTTTAAATTTAAAGCCTGCTTTGTGCCTGTGTGGCTTATATCACTTCATGACATGGTGTGTTATGTCAAACCTAAGATTATTTTTGGAGATTTCTGAGACAGAATCTACTTCATTTTGCCTGTCATCAGCCTAAAGAATGTGCCAAAAGACCCCTTTTTTATTTTTTTTGAGGCAGCTATTCACAAATACCATCTGAACTAAAGGACAACTATTGCTTCAAAGCTAAAACACAGATCCTGGATCAAATTCTAGCATCTCCTGAAGTGGTTACTCTCATCACGGTTTATTATTTCTTTGTGGAGGATTTCTCTCTCCACTGTGGGCTAATTTTTTGTAAAAAAAATTATACACTTAAGCTTTCAGCAGGAATGTGGCCTCATCAGGTGCCCTGATCTGTGGTATAAAGAAAACCAAGGTTAGTCCTGGCTGCATGTGAACATCCAGATGCAAATGGAACACCAGCCAGGGAAAGGCTGTTCTAGAAGTGGCACTTGATAGCCCAGAGCTGGAGCTGCAGAAGTGTGTACAAATCTGCCTGCCAGGCTTCCTGCTTCTCCCAGTTTAGTCTTGTTTGAAAGGGAAATTAAAAAAAAAAAAAAAAAAAAAAAAAAAAAAAAAAAGAAAAAAAAAAAAAAAAAAAAAAAAAAAAAAAAAAAAAAAGAAAAAAGAAAAAAAAAAAAAGAAAAAAAAAAAAAAGAAAAAAGGAAACTTAAATGGAAATGAAAAGGGAAAAAGGGAAGACAGAAGAAGGAGAGGGAAAAAAAGAAAAGAAAAAGGAACTGAAAAAGGAAAAAGGAAAAAGGAAAAAGGAAAAAGGAAAAAGGAAAGGGAGAAGGAGAAGATAGAGACGGAAAAAAAAAGACAAAGGACCAGAAAGAGAAAGAAGAAAATGGAAACAAAAAGAAAAAAAAAAAATAAAAAGAGGAGAAAAAGGAAGAAGTTGCAGCTTGTGCACTCACTTTATTTGCCCCCCTTATGACTAGGCACCCTGTGGATGTAACAGCCCAATTTCCTCCCTATGCCTCTGCTTTCAATGGCACCTGCAGGAGTTTTGGGAGAAGACAGACTGTGCAAATCACATTAGGGTTTAGTCCTGGCCTCCTCCCTCCTCTGTGTGTGCAGTTCTTTGCCTTTACAAGACACAGTAGTAGTGCCAGCTTGCAAAATATTTCCCTTGCTCCTGGGGCTGTCCTGATAAAGAGCTACAAACACCAGGTGTTTTGCATGAGCTTCCACAGCTCTGCAGCTCTTAGTCACATTTTGGGGTTCTAAAACCTTTGCAAGCCCTTTCTGGTTGCTCCAGTTCTTCTGTTTGGTATGAGTGAACAACACACAGTCTGATTTCTGGCCAGCTGGATTGAAGGTTTTTTGTTCCCAGCGTTATCGCTATCACTCAAAAGTGTTTAACAGTGACTGAGTCAGGCCATGAGCTGCTGGTGAGTGAGATGGTGCTCCTGATCTCAACACAATTATCTGTGTGATGTACTATCTTCCCAGGCAATGAAAGAATCAGCTCTGGGGCCAAAATGTACCAGAAGCCACAAGGGTTAAAAGGGCCATGAATTTTCCGTAGAAGGGAGTCAAAGGGAGCAATTTGATTCTGCAGGAATCAAGACAAACTGCATTTTATTTTAAAATTGTGGGCAATTCAAATGCCATACCTGTACTATCAGCAGAAGGCAGGATTGAGTGAATATTCCTGCATCCAAAGAAACATCCCTAAAAGTAGAAGTCATGTCTGATGAGTTCCTGTGGCCTCAGAGCTGCACACTCAGTGACACCCATTCAGGAGGAGGATGTGCAGCACCACTCTGTGCTCCCATTCCCACACTATTCCTTACTTTTCTTGATTTCCCTTTTAGCTGTTATCTGGTCCAGCTGGTGCAGTACAGCTGCTGAGGATGCTTTTCTGCAGCCACATTACCCAGTTTTCCAGCACTACTTTTTCACAATTTGTGTCCCTCAAGAGACATTATAAATCCTATTAACTTTGAACTCTGGCCCAGCCAGAGTCCTTGGTAAGAACACCAGCCTACCCTCACACTGAGACATCAATACTTTCCCAAAGTATTTTACTTTGCAATTGCATTTCCTGTGGGGAACAGGGAAATTCAAAACAGGGAAATTGGGAAGCCAGGCCTGTGCTTAAAGCAATGCCATGGGATGATGCTTCCAGGGAAGGGGAGCTTGGACTTCCAGCCTGGCAAATCTGACCCTGACTTGAACTTGTGTCTTAACTTTTCTCTGACATTCTGTGAAATTCAGTGAGCATTCTGTGATTAGTGCTGCTGTTACTATTCTTGTTGCATTGGTGTAATTTTTTATGTCCTTTTGTATATTTCTGCTATTGTGGCAAACTCTGAGGTCACTTTTGTGACCATTAGTGACTTGATCTTGCACCTACCTACTTTGTGGAATTTTTAAAACTCTTAATTTCTCCTTTTTTTTTCCTCCATGCCAAACAATTTCTAGAACATTTCCAGAAAAAAATGAGCTGCTGTGACTCCTTCCTGATTGATTATTGCTCACTGATAAATGTACAGAAAAAAATATGACTTAATTTTTCATCTACCAGGTTCTCACCCAAAAGTTTTTCATAGTCCTAAGTGTGAAGGCTAAGTTTATGCACTTCCCCTCAGTTGCTTGAAACATTTAGAATGCATAGAAATACTCCATAAAGTTAGAACCTACTCTGAATACCACAGCTGTAGTAGTCTAGGTCTTTGAACAGTGTACCAGGTCCTCAAATACCTACATGGTGAGGACCAGAGAACAACACAGTTGTTACTTTTTTTTCACTTAGACATTATCAAGCTAATTTTTGCTGCTCCAGATCCAATGTGCCACCACACAGAGGTGTGGTCCTACTCTTATTTGGAAAGGTGGAAACTTCTGGATTGTAGGAAGGTGTAGACAGGGAGGGAGACAGCAGAGCACAGTGGGTGATGACTTTCAGTATCCCTTTCTCTTGTTCTTGGAGATTCTCATTCTCCCTTCCTTCCTGGTCTTCTATTCCCACTTTCCCCGCCTCACTTCTTCCATTTTTGCACCTCTGAAATTGTGTAACTGGGGCATTATAGGCTGCTCCTCCTCCTGTTATTACTTTCCCCAAGTGGAAGCTTCACTCACAAGCCTGATGAAACATTTTTCCCCTCGAACCCAGAGTGCCAATTCTCACTTTGTCAAGAGCTCCAGATAACCCTCAGGAGAAGTTCCTCTCCCCCTGCCTCCCCCAAACACTCCAGGTTACAGGGATCTTGTCACAGTCACTAAAGAGCTCCTCCTCTCTCTTTTCCCCAACCCTTTCCTGCCCAGTTTGTTGCTCAGATTTCTCAGTTTCTCTTTCACCCCTCTCTCCTCCTGGATTTTCTCCATAGATTTCCCTTGTGTTTACCCAGAGACACTCTCAAATTGGCTTTATCCTTCCTTCTGCCCTTTCTTTCATAGAATCACAGGATAATTTAGGTGGAAAAGACCTTTAAGGTCATCAAGTCCAACCATTTCCCCAGCACTGCCAAGCTCAGCACTAAACCACATGCCCAAGTGCCACATCTACACTACTTTTAAATCCCTCCAGGGATGGGGGCTCCATCACTGCCCTGGGCTGGGCAGCTATGCCAGTTCTTTGTCCCAACAAAAAGTGTCTCTTAACCACAGATGAAATTTAAATTAGACTAATAGACTATTTTCCACACCCCAAAATTAAGTGGAAGAGGAACAAACTGAAACCCCAGTCTTTCTCCATTTGCAAGTGTTTGATTCCATCCCTTGAGAACCAGCAATTGGTGTGAAGCTAACAGAGGGTTTCTGGAGCCTCTGTGATTAATCTGGTCATTAGTCACAAATATAAACTACTGCTGTGCAAGTTGAAGTGAGGCAGATGAAATTTCCACCAAGCATCTATTTTCCCATAAATGTTAATGCTCTGAGAACCTGCATCCCATGGCAGGTTAAGAGCCCAGAAAAGAAAAAAAACTTTTAACCATGTTAGTGCTCATGCAATCAAAGACAAGTCCGAGTTTAGACAAAAAACTCTTTTTCAAGTGCTGATTGCAAGCCCTGGCTACAAAACACAGTGCTGGACCCACCATGTACTCAAAGTTCTTGAAAAGGGTTCTCTCTATGTAGATTATTGCAGATTTCTGTCCAATAATTTATTGTGGGAGCATTAAACCATTCATATCACAAACACCTGTGCAAGCCAGTTGGCCTAGTCAATTCTTGTTTAACATTTAATTATGAATATAATTAGCATGAGTTAAGAGACAGGCCAGGCATCTGCAATAAAATTTCTGCTATGCTAAAAAAATTATAACTGTAATAACACAAAAGGCAAAGCTGGGGGAGAACATGTCCCTCCTAAGCAAACTTTTGCATGATAGAAAAATCCAAGTACAAATCCTTTTAAAACTTTCTCATTTCCTTTGATGATAATTGGAAAGCCTCCACCATATTTATAAGAGCAAATTAAACTGTTTTTCTGTCCCTGTAATATTAGGAGAATTTTCATCACTGGTGTGCCCCTTCAAGTGAGGTTCTGCGGGGTCTCCTCTTTTTCTCAGAAGGTAAATTTTATTAATGAAATATAATTTAAATATTCTTTCATTTGATGGGATCACCAGAACACTGCATTAGATAAAGTTTACAAAGGGGAAAATCCTGTTAAATGTTGCTTCAGTGCACATTTAAGAGTTTTATGAAGTGTTCTTTTTAAGAAGAATTGTGTGCTATCCAAAGAAAATAATTAGTAAATATCACTACTTATCTTGTTTTAAACCAAGAGGCTCAATTTTAGAAAAATAAACCCCAAAATCAATCTAGAATCAGGCTGCCTATGGGCAGGTGTTATCTCAGTATCCTTCACAGGGAAGACCTGCAGAGAAGGTAAATTTTCATATATAGATTCTGTTTTCATTTCTCTTCCAACATCTTAATTAAAACTTTTGAATTAAAAAAAAAAAAAAAAAAAAAAAAAAAAAAAGAAAAAAAGGAAGAATTGTCTTACCTATTAATTTCTTTTCTTTATTTCTTAACATTTCTTAATTTCTTAAGCCGGACTACTTTACACCTCAAAAGAAAAAAATCTATTCAAAGACATGACCTCAAATTTTTCTTCTTTTTTTTTCTCTAAATGAGTTGCTCCAGACCTGAAAAGATCTATTTAAAAATGCTGTTGAGCAGAAACAGTTTGCAACTGTGAAGAAAAGGTCATTGAGAAAGAACTAGGAGGTTACCAGGACATATTGTTCCTTGACACCTCCTGGGAACAAAAGCCTGGAGTGAACCTCTTTGGTTACCAGTTTGCTGCTATTGCAAATACAACATCCTCCATTTAGTTCTTCAGTGGAGATATTCTTTATTATTGGCTTGAATTTAAGTGGAGACTGTCTTAGAATATGATACCTATAATGTTGGGAATGTTACAGCTTAAATATATTTAAATATTTTTTATTCATATTTTCTTTTACGTGTTTGTATCACTCAGGATGGTCATATACAATTTTCATCTGTGTTTTAACACCCATAAATTAGAAACACTCTCTTGTAGTCTCTCTGTCTCCTGCATTATCTTAACATCTCTTCTAAAATTTGAGGGCTTTTTCTTTCTCTGCCAATATTGGTTAATGATTCTTGAATCAGATATTCACACAATTTTCCAGATAAAGTTTCAAGGATATTTCAAAAATGGATATAATACTACTCAAACCCCACTGAAAATACCCAGTACCACACTCTGAATGAGCTGCTATTTTGTTTGGGAGAATAGATCCACCACACACATATTCATACATATGGTTGGGTCTCCCTGAGATTATGCTACTCATAAAATCATTCCTTTTTTAAAGAAAATTTTTAAAAATGTGCACCTTAACTTTTGATTACTTTTTGTCTCTACACAGTTGGTTTTTTTTTTTTTTTTTTCTGTTCACATTAGTTTATGGATCTCTACTGTCTTCTGATATTTAAATTTGGCCAAGAAAGTGTATTAATTATGATGTATCATGTGAAATATATTGTGTTGACCTTGGATTTGTTTATAAATCACCATGTTCACATGAAATTGAGGCTTTCTGATGCCATGCCAAGCCCCAAAACTTCCTTGGACAAGTAGATGGAGGATAGAGAAACGATTTCAATAGGAGGCTCGCCAACTGTGAATCTGAAGGCAGTTTGATTAGGACTCGAAGCCCACAGATTGAGATTATGACAGAAATTTGCATAATGCCAGAGACTGATAAGATTTGGTTTCTCAGGAACCTATTACGTGATGATGTTAAGAGACTGTCATGGATTTCTTACAGTGCAATATGCTGACTTGTCTTTCCAAGACGAGTTGGCCTTGAGCCTTGTTCTTTGTAAGCCTCGAGTGAGGTTTCTTTAGATGTCTTTTGAAAATCTCTTTAGACATCTTTTGTAACTTTCCACCAAGATGATACAAGGATGTTATGACTGTCAGAATAAATGAATGTATTTACTTCCTTTCTGTTTCCCAGCTACTATTTTCATAACACTGCATAGTAGTTCAGAGCAGGTCCTTCCTACATTATATTTTCAGTGCAGCTCAGTTCTTTGGTCATGATTATGTATTGATGACTTGATTATTGCCTCTTGACACAGGTTTTGGTTTTGTTTTTTTTTTTTTTTTTAATTTTTGACTGATTTTGGTGCAGACAGCTTCTGTGCAAACTCCTCAAAAGTTACATTATTCAGTGCAAAATTTGCTCTGATCTGCTGAAGACCGAAATGTGATCATTGCCCAGACAGATGTGAGTTTCTGCAAAATGCTCTCTCAAGCCACACAGGTGCTGGGTTCTTGGAGGCTCTTAGTGAAGCAGAACAAGAGCCAAAACTCAGAGAAAACCTTTTTACTGATGCCAGAAATGCTGGAGATGAAGACAACTGACCAGCGTGGAGAGGACTGACAACTACTGATAGCACTGGTAGCTTTTGAGGGTTAAAACAAGTCTATGATCCCCATGGGAGAAGAATTTATTGCTTTGCTTTGTTGCCATCATAGATTTTGTCAGACCAGACCAGTGTCACAGACCAGCAAAACTGTAAAAATATTTTATCTAACAACTTTTGTTAAGGAAAAAAGTTACAAAACTCTATCGTGTGTAAGATGCTAAATAACCATCTTCAGTTTCCGTGTAGTAGGGTAACACATAACATTGTAGGATTGATAGGAATGACATTGAGAACTCTGCTTAGCATGCACCAGGAGACCTTAATTGATACATCGAAAGGATATGTGTGAAATCATTTGAAAAAAGTGTTAATGGTCTATCAGAGCAATCAAAGAAAAAAAAAAAAATCCAGATCTTTAAAAAAACAAAAATTAAATGAGTATCTAATGTGGACCTTAGGTGGTGTCTAAGCACTTAAATTTTGAAAAATTGTATTCAGCTGCCATCTATCCCTGAAGGTGCATAGGCTAATTAGGTACTACAACAGTGACCTTTGAAGATCTTTAGGTGCCTATGGCTCTGCTTTTCTCCATGAGAATAAATGCTTCCTTTCCTTTAGGGCTGAAAATCCTGAGCTCCAGAGACTGGGATTGCTTTGTCTGAGTGTCTGGGGGGCCTGATCCTTCGGGGGGATTGCCAGGACTGAAGTCACATGTGCTGACTGGATCTGGTGCCCTACAAACCACAGAATCCCACCGTGATTTGGGTTGGAAGGGACCTCAAAGATCAGCTTGTTCCACTCCCTGCCATGGGCAGGGACACCTTCCACTATCCCAGGTTGCTCCAAGCCCCATCCAACCTGTCCTTGGACACTTCCAGATATGGGACATCCAGAACTTTTTTGGCAACTTGTGCCAGGGCCTCACCCTCACAGGGAAGAATTTCTCTCTAAGATAAACCTATTCTCAGTTTGGATCCATTCCCCACTGTCCTGTAAAAAGGTTCTTGTAAAAAGTCTCTCTCCATCTTTATTGTAGTCTCCCTTCAGGAATATGTGCTTTCTCCAGAGATCTGGTAGTGGGTGTGCCCCACACTGAGACCTGAGACATATCAGGCTTGGAATTCCACTTGAAAACTTGCAAGTCAGATTTTCAACACTACATTTTTTTCCAATTAATCTCATTCCTCTATTCATCTGTGTCAAGTGGGAAACCCACTGCAGTAGCTGATATGTTCATTCAGAAAACTGTCTGCAGGAGAATCGTAGTTCTGACAGAAGGATTTCTATTTAGAGTATATACATATATGAATACACACACATCTGCCTCTGTGTGTGCATTTTAAACAATAAATCTCCTATTTATCTACAGTGCTTATGTGGCACCTATTAAATTCATATTAGAGATAAGGAACTGAAATGAAGGCATAATCACTAGACCTCATTGAAAAAATCTTTCCAATGTAGTAATCTTTCCAACCTGTTGCAGAGAAAATCAAAGACCTGAACCCAAGCCTCCCAAACCAGAGACAGATGTTGCAGCTTTGGGAACTGGGTGGAATTTTCCTTTGTGGAATATCAGTGATGTTTTTTCGTAAGTGCAGTTGGACAGATGCACTGTCTGTACAGATGCACAGTCTATACAGCTTGATCCAGCTGAAAAGATCTGGAAGGACTAGTGGATATTTAAATATTTCCTGTGCTGGGGATATCAGCCCTCACAGCACAGAGACTGTAGCAGAAATTTCTTTTTCTCTGTGCCTTTCCCTGAGACATTTCAAGAAAACTAGCTCAATCAAAATGAAGATTTAGAATCAGCTATCACATTTACCTGTTAACATTTCTTAACAGATTTTAGGGGTAGATTTCAGTGGCTGAAGTCCTGGCAAAATTTTGTATGGCTATGAAGGCTGAATTCTGTAAATAAGGTGATTAAGTGTTCCAGTTATTGGCACTTCTACCACCTTACTCACATGAAGCACAATTTTACTTGCAATCTGTTGAACTACATCTGTTGATCTTTCAGAAAATCAATAGAACTATTTGTGGTACTGAGTAATTAAAGTGTGGCTGAACCTGACTTCATAGCAGCATTTGGGCACACTTTAGAAGTGCATATTTCATCCAAAATAAATAACACAAAATGACTTGCCAGAAATACCAGACATAGTCGCTGGACAAAAAAAAAAAAAAAAAAAAAAAAAAAAAAAAAAAAAAAACAAAACCAAAACACCCACTTTCTAAATCCTAGGAAACAAAATCAGTATTGGGCCAGAGGTCTTGTGGCCTTCCATTTATCATTTATAAGTTCTCTGATATAAGCTGTATGGACAGCTATTATCCAACTTCAGCCTGGCAAGCAGAATTCCGAGATTCTGTAACATTCTGAATTATCTTCTAATATTCTGGTCAGATCTAAATTGTTCTAACAGTATGGCCATATCTAAAGTTACTTATAGGGGAAATTGAAGGTGGAGAGCAAGTGCTTTGCATAATACACAGCACTGTAAAGTTTTGTTCCTATACACACAATTAAAATGGCAGCAGCATCCAGGAAAACTGATACTAAGCTTGCTATGGAGTTTTTTCCATATAGTCTTTAAAAAGCTATCAGAATAAGGAGTCCACTGCACCTCTTGGGTTCTAATTCCTCCTGAAACCTCCAGCTAAAGGATCTAAGTGCCCATAAATGTTATTGGGAAATTGTCACTGCCTACTACATGTAGGTTTTTAGATCCCTTAATCTTACTTAACCAGTGCAAGGCTCTGACTAAGGAGTCTTCAGTACTGGGATCAGGGATATAATCAGCATGGCAATCTGGGAATCAAGTTGTTTTCTTTCTGGCATTATTCTAACTGTAGTGCACAGCCATCACTGCATGCTAATAATTCTAATTTTTTCAAGAACAGACACTACAGTCTCTTTTTCACAACAAACTGGAGAGGAAATTTTCTAGCAGCTCAGTACTGACCAGGCAAATTAATTAGCACAAGTAGCCAAAGAATCATCTGCAATGGAAATTATACTGAAGAGATTTTTTTTTACTTTGCCTCAGGACTATTAACATACAGAAGAGCTCCAAAAACACTGAAAACACCTAATTGTTGTTTATAGACGTTTTTTAAGTAGAGTTGGTAAGAATGTGGATTTGTAGATCCTATGGCAGTAAAGGCCAAATAAAGAGAAGATTGATTGGAAATCGTAGCTTACTTTAGACAGTTGGATTAGGTAGAAATCACCCTGATGAGCAGTAAAGCAGCAACAAGAATTAGGGGTTTGAAATAGTGCAAAGCACATCTTAGAGTGCTAGCATTTCCTTCCTTGGAATAAACTGTCTTAAAATCCCTCTATAAATGACTGTTCATTAGCCTATCAATGTGTATAATGGCTCTCAAAATCATAATAAGAATTAATAATAGTTCAAATAGCAGAAAGGGACATTAATTTCTCATTCATGAATATTAATGCTTTAGTAGACAGTCTCTTCCCAACATGCTTTCAAACTTAATTCACAAGTCTACAACCGGTTACCTGGTACTTTTACTATGAAAAACATCCCCACTGGGCCACCAAAAGATGTCAAATCACCCTGACTTGGACACTAGCAGAGAGGATGAGGGCAGAAAAGAGCAAGAGTGAGATCATGGTGTCCTGATATCTTTCTTCAGAGTGAGTGTTTGCACAGCCAAAACATGCCCTAATGGACAATAAAAGAAAAGAGAAGGATGAACATGTTTAGCCCCAGAAGAGCAGTATGATGGTGAATAATAATGGCAGAAGATAGACCACAGAATTACAGGATAGTTGGGGTGGGATATGATATCTGGAGATCCTTCAAGTCCATCCCCTGCATCCAAGGTAGTCACCTGGAACAGGTGACACAGGAGTTTCCAGACAGGGAAACTCTATTAACTCCTTGGGCACCTGTTCCAGTGCTCTACCGCCCTTGATGTAAGAAGTTCTTCCTCAATATTAAATATTGGACTACAGAATTAGCTGCACAGGAGGTATGGATGACCTGCCAGGCTGTGCTCCATGAACAGACACCTCATCTCCTCCTTTCCAAGGCAGCAGAGCAGATGGATGGAAAACCACCTGAAGGGCATGTTCAGGTGCTGGTGCTTCAAATGAGCATCTTATCCCAGGGCATCACAGAAGCTGAACAATAAGAAATTCTTTATTGTTTTTCCCTCTTAGCACTGCAGACGCTGTGCAACAGGAACTTAAACTTGAGAGATGATGTTCCCCACCTGATTTCCTTTGGAAGGAGAGGAAAGTGAGCTGCCAGGAGTAAATTTCAGGTAATTTAACTGCACTGCACCTCCAAATAACTGAGCAGGGAAGGATCTTGTGAGATGTATTTAACCTCATTATATCTGATGCTGGGTCTTGAAAAGCTTTAGTTGAACTAAAGACTCTTATGAATATAAAATCAAAGTGAGCTGTACATTAAGGGTTTCTTATTCCCCAACAGCTGCGCATGTGCACACCCAGCTCTCATTAACAGCAATGGCAAATGTGTGTGCCCATCACTCAGAAATCAGACCTCTGAGTACTTTGTTGGGTTTGTTTTTTTTGTAGAGATTTTCTCTATTGGATCTTTAATTAATCTCCTGCTCGGCTTTTTCCCTTTAAGCAATCCCTCTCCCTCCCCTCCCTTTCCAATGGGAGCAAGCCCCCAAATCACTGGGTTTTTTTGTCAAGTTTTTCCAAG